>CM035437.1:122745163-123232663 GCA_020310875.1 Ceratopteris richardii
TATAGTCCACTAGTTATTTATCCATTTAATTAATCATTTTAATTCTATTTACCCTAAATTTCTCAATTAAATAAATCCATTAAATTAAGGTTAGGTTAAGCTTTTAATTAATTAGAACCTTAGTTTTTAAATGCACACAAATAATTAAAGTAATTATTAATAACATAGTTTAATTTTTAATACATAAATGTAATTTATATATTAATGTTTTTTAAATAACATCTATTTTATCCCTTTAAATATAGTAAAACCCTAGAAAACCTATTGGAAACCCATAAAACCCCCTGGGTTAGACCTTTAAAATCCTTCTGAAACCCTACCATTAACGCATTATAAATCATCTAAACCCTTTGGCTTAACCATTAGCAACATACAATCTTTGAACTTATGAAATCCTAGGGATAAATACCCATAATTCTTGAATGTAAAAATAGGAAATTCTCATTAAATGAGTAATTAGGGTAAACCCTAACATGAACATATATCCTGCTTCATCCTTCATACTTGAAAACACTTTCAAAATAGTTAATCCAATTAACACAACTGATCAACAGTGATATAAAAGAGGTTTAGAATTCACCAATAAATATTTTAATTTTTTGGGTCATCAATTGGAAGATGCAAATCTTCCCGACATCCACCGCCACCAAACCTGCACATCGTCCCGATGGGCCAACTTGCAGATTAAGGGAAGCAGCATTTTCAATGATTATCCTGAAATTAAATCATAGAATAACATCAATTCTTTTTTAAATATATTTAATCTTATCAAATTTTGAATCTTTTCAACATGCACATGAAGTTTATTTCAATTACATCTGGCAATGAAAACATATTAAAGTATAAAGGTAAACTATTAACCTTTTCAGTCAACAAACATTATTTTACATTTTATCCATTTATAAACTATGTAAAGATTAGTATAAAATAGAATTCATTTTCATTCATTCAAATGCAGGTTTCGTCATATATATGCATTCACATATGGGCAATCAAGCATGCCAAAGAAATCTACTAAATCTACTTGGACAGACAGCCGCCTTGTATGCCCAATTTTAATCCCTAGATGTGTTTTTTCACAACTAGTTTTCTTCATATAAATATGATGTAAACTTCATATTGATAATAAATGTAAATACCTTTTTGGGGTGGAAGAAGGTATAACTTCCATGTCAATATTCTTTTTTTTTTTTCTGCTACTTTTTTGTTTTAAAGGGGAAAGGCTTAACCCCTTAATCCGAGCTAAGGATCTAGCCACATGGACAAGAAAGATCTAGGTTTTCACAGACATGTATCATGCAACAATATGCTTGTACACATATACAACTACTTTCGTTATCTAAATGAACTACAAATCCTTCTATTTTTAACAAATCTCACTTAATCTATAAATGTAGAAATATAAATTATGTCTATTTTCCTAATATGGTTAAATAGAGTCCTTTATAAATTAATATTCTTCATTCCAGTTTTTATCAATTAGTTTTATATGAATGCAAATAAAATACGTAAAACAAAATTTTAAGACAAAGAAAAATACGACCTAAAATCAATTTTATCTTCAATCTGCTTCATCTTCAATCTGCTCTCTTTAAATTCATCAGAACTTTTGGCATAACATCTTCAATTGCTTTGATCAATGCATCTTCAGAACCTGTAATCACTTATAAAATAGAAGCTACAAAACAAGTAATCTTCATTATCATTTATCTTGCAAATATAAATTCATATATTCTATCAGATTCATCTTCATCATGTCACAAATTTCATCATAAGAAATTCATAGTGGTTATAATTATCATAAATAATCCATTCTTAATTTTTTTAAATAGGTTTTTCAACCTATGAAACAAAGTTCATAAAATTTAGGAAAAATCAAAATGTTCAAAGTTTGTAACTTGTATCTTTATAAATGAGCATCACTTTTTTTTTTAATATCAATGAAAAGTTCATATCTGGATTATAAAAGTTCCTCTTACTCATCATATGGTATATCAATAAAATCATCCTCATATTGTAACATTTTTTTCATGTTCTTCATATTTATCATGATCATATTTATATCATATATATTTCTTTCTTTTAAAAGTATATCATCATAATTGTTGTAAACAAAGATCATTTTGTGCAAAATATTCATCATAATAATATTCTTCATAATTGTTCTTCATAATAGATTTCTTCTTATTTGTGAAAGAAAAAAAATCATAAATTTATCATAAGTTTAGGAAATGACAAGTATATTGATCAAAATCATTTGCAAGCATAATTACAAACATGTTTTTGTTTAATTTGAAACAAACTTTGTGTTTTCATATTTTAGAATTCTTTTGATTAAACAAATCGTAATGTAAACTTAATCATAAGTTTGTAATTAGCTTTTCAAACATTAAAACTAAACAATTTAGGTATATGTTTCTCAATTTTTAGGAAAACAGCATATATGCAGCAAGCAAAAATCAAAATTTGAAATGTTTTATCTTCAATAAACAATTCCATCACAATAAAACTATTCACTTAAATTCTTCGCCTTTTTCTTATCTTTAGATGAGTTTTTTACATTATTTTCAATCTTCCATATGGCTTCTTGTACGCATTTTCCCATATTCTTGTCATGTTCTGATTGAAGTTGAAGATTTTCGTCTTCAGATGTTTGTACTATTCTTTCATCATTTTTATTTTGATCACATTTATTGTCAATTTCTATGACTTTAGGTTCTGTTTTAATCGCCTGTATATCTATATTTCCATCAATTGATTGTTCATTTTCATCATCTTTTATCTTTACATCTTCTTCTTTCTTAAACTTTTTCAATGTATCTTGATCCTTAGATTTAATTTGAAGATCAATGTTATTCATAGATTTAGGTTTAATAAGGTTTTGATCATTGTCCAAACATTCACATTTAGGCACAATCTTGGTGTTCATAGAATGTAATTGACATACATTGCTTTTCTCCTTATGACTCTTAGGTTTCCATTGTTTTTGAAGTTTGGTTTTAGGACTAAATTTTTCTTGGTCAAAATAGTCTATCATTCCTCCTCTACCTAAGTTTAATCTCAATGGTAGATGCGTTTGATAATCACATATTTTCTGTTCGCTTTCTAATACCAATTCTTGGCTACATGCTTTCTCATAGGCCATACAATTCCCATAAGTATGACCTAGTTGGTCACACCAGAAGCATCTTACAGTTCTCTTCGGTCTTTGATATAAAGCCTTAGGATCAACTTTTCTATGATCGGGTAAAGGATTTTGGTCAATAGAATACATAGATCTACTTTGAACTCCTACTTGATATCTATCTTTGCATTCACATGTAGCACTTTCGTGTATTTGATTGTTTAACCTTTCAATGTTCTCTTTTAAACTTGCAATTTCATGACCAATCGTTTGAATGATGAAATTTCTTGTACATGATTTGCTATTGTTTCCATATTTTCATTCAAATTTGAGAGCTCATAATGAAGAATTCCTTCTAAATTCCTAAACGCGTGATCAAATTGAGTTTCTATTGACTTAAGATTTGCATTAAAATCAGATACTACTGTAGTTAAGATTGAAAGAAATGAGTTTAACGACTCAAACTTGGAATTAAGCTTTAAATCTATAGATGAAATTAATCGTGCTTCCATATCATGCAGAAGATTCTCTACATTAGATGTCATTTTCATTTAATTATGTGCAAGCAAAAAGAATCCAAATATAAATACCTGGAATCTGAATCGAAGAAGAGGCTTAAACAGTAACTTGTGTATAAGTTTATACAATTTTTAATAGAATCAAAATCTAATACATCAGTTGCTAATGGATGATTGTGCAAACGTTCTTGCTTCTAATGTCGATGAAAGGGGTGGCGAGATGAGGATAGCTACTTGCCACTCTTCGTGGAGGCGCTCAGTTTCCTAGGGAACAGCCCTCAACACCTAGAAGAGGGCAAGGAGTCAAAGACAAAGCCACTGCTCCCATGGATGAAGAAGCTTCTGCAATCCAACCTGTCGATATCATGTATGCACATGCACGAAAAATTTAAATTTTATACCTGAGCTGCAAGGCCGTTTGTTCACGTCGGGTTCACCAATGTCGGGTCGTGAGAGATGCTCGGATGGTGGATCAAGTCATCCGCCTAAATCGTTCGGCACACGCAGGGTGTCTGAAGTAGACTCAACTTATGGAAATAAGGGTTCTAATGTTAAAATAATTTAAATTACCTATTTCTATGATTGAAAATAAGGTTATTCTATAAAATGTACATAGTTTAAATAGCTATGGACCGTAAGGACGGGCAGCCTCGTACCTAGCAACAGCTTCCTGATATGAGATTAAAATTAGTGACTCTTCTGTTACGCGTTCCATCATGATTTCTTCTACTAAACTATCAGGTAAGCTAGAGGTTTCTGGTCTGTCTAGAGTTGGCAGAACATTTTCTATATTTTCAATAGTACTGTGCTCAGACTCGTGAACTAACTTAGAAGACATCAAAGAAAGTAATGGGAAACAATATTGTTGCAAAACTGCTTGAATAAATTAGTTGATAAGCTAATGGTTCAAATCAATAATTCTAATACAAATGGAAGGTCTAAATTAAGGGATAAATGTCTAATCAATTGGATAGTTGACTAAATGAAAATAAGGTTTAAATGGATCTTCAATCTTGCTGCTTCTCTTCACTTTACATCATTAGCTTGAACTCATCAATGTTTCTGCAAAAAAAACATTATCATATTAGTAATAATACAAGAATCATTAAGAAACTTAAAAAAACATTAAACACATACATTAAAGCATGCACATGCTTAATAACTTGCCTTTGTCATGCATATATTCATTCATTCAATTACATACCCATGCATATTTTAATGTGTGCACTAAAACACTTAAATGCACTCTAATACATACATTCCTCATACATACTAATGTACTTTTAAATTATACATACTAACACACACACATGCTAACATTACATGCACACACATCACACACACACATATATCACATACACACACTTCACACACACACATACATACACACATCACATATATACGCGCAATGCTGCAGGGACCAAGACCAAGCCATGGAATAGGCATGGGCATGCTTCAAGCCGGACAATCAACATCAAGATCATCATACACAGCAGTACATGATGGCATAATATCCCGAGCACAAGGAGGGTCTAATGAGAAAGAAGGAAAAACAGAAGAAAGTAAGAGAAGAAGAAAGTACCTGCAAAAAAAACATTAAGAGAAACTTGAGCTCAACACTCATTTAAATACAAACACAAGTCGTTTCTAAACCACTCTTTTTAATTTTAACTTTTAATCTACAACCACACTTTACTCTCCTTAATTCCACCACACTTTCTAGTTTAACTTTTCTACTTTAACTACACTTAATTTCTACTCCTCTCTTCTCATCTTCACTAATTCTCTCCACTCTTTCTCTTAACCAACTTTTTTCACTTTAAGTGCATCTTCTATTGAGACCACTCCTTAAATCTCTTTAGTTACACAACTTATATAAGCCATTCTTTCTCCTAGCACTCATATAGTCCACTAGTTATTTATCCATTTAATTAATCATTTTAATTCTATTTACCCTAAATTTCTCAATTAAATAAATCCATTAAATTAAGCTTAGGTTAAGCTTTTAATTAATTAGAACCTTAGTTTTTAAATGCACACAAATAATTAAAGTAATTATTAATAACATAGTTTAATTTTTAATACATAAATATGTTATTTATATATTAATGTTTTTTAAATAACATCTATTTTATCCCTTTAAATATAGTAAAACCCTAGAAAACCTATTGGAAACCCATAAAACCCCCTGGGTTAGACCTTTAAAATCCTTCTGAAACCCTACCATTAACTCATTATAAATCATCTAAACCCTTTGGCTTAACCATTAGCAACATACAATCTTTGAACTTATGAAATCCTAGGGATAAATACCTATAATTCTTGAATGTAAAAATAGGAAATTCTCATTAAATGAGTAATTAGGATAAACCCTAACATGAACATATATCCTGCTTCATCCTTCATACTTGAAAACACTTTCAAAATAGTTAATCCAATTAACACAACTGATCAATAGTGATATAAAATAGGTTTAGAATTCACCAATAAATATTTCAATTTTTTGGGTCATCAATTGGAAGATGCAAATCTTCTCGACATCCACCGCCACCAAACCTGCACATCGTCCCGATGGGCCAACTTGCAGATTAAGGGAAGCAGCATTTTCAATGATTATCCTGAAATTAAATCATAGAACAGCATCAATTCTTTTTTAAATATATTTAATCTTATCAAATTTTAAATCTTTTCAACATGCACATGAAGTTTATTTCAATTACATCTGGCAATGAAAACATATTAAAGTATAAAGGTAAACTATTAACCTTTTCAGTCAACAAACATTAGTTTACATTTTATACATTTATAAACTATGTAAAGATTAGCATAAAACAGAATTCATTTTCATTCATTCAAATGCAGGTTTCGTCATATATATGCATTCACATATGGGCAATCAAGCATGCCAAAGAAATCTACTAAATCTACTTGGACAGACAGCCGCCTTGTATGCCCAATTTTAATCCCTAGATGTGTTTTTTCACAACTAGTTTTCTTCATATAAATATGATGTAAACTTCATATTGATAATAAATGTAAATACCTTTTTGGGGTGGAAGAAGGTATAACTTCCATGTCAATATTCTTTTTTTTTTTCTGCTACTTTTTTGTTTTAAAGGGGAAAGGCTTAACCCCTTAATCCGAGCTAAGGATCTAGCTGCATGGAGAAGAAAGATCTAGGTTTTCACAGACATGTATCATGCAACAATATGCTCCTACATATATACAACTACTTTTGTTATCTAAATGAACTACAAATCCTTCTATTTTTAACAAATCTCACTTAATCTATAAATGTAGAAATATAAATTATGTCTATTTTCCTAATATGGTTAAATAGAGTCCTTTATAAATTAATATTCTTCATTCCAGTTTTTATCAATTAGTTTTAAATGAATGCAAATAAAATACGTAAAACAAAATTTTAAGACAAAGAAAAATACGACCTAAAATCAATTTTATCTTCAATCTGCTTCATCTTCAATCTACTCTCTTTAAATTAATCAGAACTTTTGGCATAACATCTTCAATTGCTTTGATCAATGCATCTTCAGAACCTGTAATCACTTATAAAATAGAAGCTACAAAACAAGTAATCTTCATTATCATTTATCTTGCAAATATAAATTCATATATTCTATCAGATTCATCTTCATCACATCACAAATTTCATCATAAGAAATTCATAGTGGTTATAATTATCATAAATAATGCATTCTTAATTTTTTTAAATAGGTTTTTCAACCTATGAAACAAAGTTCATAAAATTTAGGAAAAATCAAAATGTTCAAAGTTTTTAACTTGTATCTTTATAAATGAGCATGATTTTTTTTTTAATATCAAAGAAAAATTCATATCTGGATTATAAAAGTTCCTCTTACTCATCATATGGTATATCAATAAAATCATCCTCATATTGTAACATTTTTTTCATGTTCTTCATATTTATCATGATCATATTTATATCATATATATTTCTTTCTTTTAAAAGTATATCATCATAATTGTTGTAAACAAAGATCATTTTGTGCAAAATATTCATCATAATAATATTCTTCATAATTGTTCTTCATAATAGATTTCTTCTTATTTGTGAAAGAAAAAAAATCATAAATTTATCATAAGTTTAGGAAATGACAAGCATATTGATCAAAATCATTTGCAAGCATAATTACAAACATGTTTTTGTTTAATTTGAAACAAACTTTGTGTTTTCATATATTAGAATTCTTTTGATTAAACAAATCGTAATGTAAACTTAATCATAAGTTTGTAATTAGCTTTTCAAACATTAAAACTAAACAATTTAGGTATATGTTTCTCAATTTCTAGGAAAACAGCATATATGCAGCAAGCAAAAATCAAAATTTGAAATGTTTTATCTTCAATAAACAATTCCATCACAATAAAACTATTCACTTAAATTCTTCTCCTTCTTCTTACCTTTAGATGAGTTTTTGATATTATTTTCAATCTTCCATATGGCTTCTTGTACCCATTTTCCCATATTCTTGTCATGTTCTGATTGAAGTTGAAGATTTTCGTCTTCAGATGTTTGTACTATTCTTTCATCATTTTTATTTTGATCACATTTATTGTCAATTTCTAAGACTTTAGGTTCTGTTTTAACCGCCTGTATATCTATATTTCCATCAATTGATTGTTCATTTTCATCATCTTTTATCTTTACATCTTCTTCTTTCTTAAACTTTTTCAATGTATCTTGATCCTTAGATTTAATTTGAAGATCAATGTTATTCATAGATTTAGGTTTAATAAGGCTTTGATCATTGTCCAAACATTCACATTTAGGCACAATCTTGGTGTTCATAGAATGTAATTGACATACATTGCTTTTCTCCTTATGACTCTTAGGTTTCCATTGTTTTTGAAGTTTGGTTTTAGGACTAAATTTTTCTTGGTCAAAATAGTCTATCATTCCTCCTCTACCTAAGTTTAATCTCAATGGTAGATGCATTTGATAATCACATATTTTCTGTTCACTTTCTAATACCAATTGTTGGCTACATGCTTTCTCATAGGCCATACAATTCCCATAAGTATGACCTAGTTGGTCACACCAGAAGCATCTTACAGTTCTCTTCGGTCTTTGATATAAAGCCTTAGGATCAACTTTTCTATGATCGGGTAAAGGATTTTGGTCAATAGAATACATAGATCTACTTTGAACTCGTACTTGATATCTATCTTTGCATTCACATGTAGCACTTTCGTGTATTTGATTGTTTAACCTTTCAATGTTCTCTTTTAAACTTGCAATTTCATGACCAATCATTTTGAATGATGAAATTTCTTTTACAGGATTTGCTATTGTTTCCATATTTTCATTCAAATTTGAGAGTTCATAATGAAGAATTCCTTCTAAATTCCTAAACGCGTGATCAAATTGAGTATCTATTGACTTAAGATTTGCATTAAAATCAGATACTACTGTAGTTAAGATTGAAAGAAACGAGTTTAAGGACTCAAACTTGGAATTAAGCTTTAAATCTATAGATGAAATTAATCGTGCTTCCATACCATGCAGAAGATTCTCTACATTAGATGTCATTTTCATTTAATTATGTGCAAGAAAAAAGAATCCAAATATAAATACCTGGAATCTAAATCGAAGAAGAGGCTTAAAGAGTAACTTGTGTATAAGTTTATACAATTTTTAATAGAATCAAAATCTAATACATCAGTTGCTAATGGATGATTGTGCAAACGTTCTTGCGTCTAATGTCGATGAAAGGGGTGGCGAGATGAGGATAGCTACTTGCCACTCTTCGTGGAGGCGCTCAGTTCCCTAGGGAACAACCCTCAACACCTAGAAGAGGGCAAGGAGTCAAAGACAAAGCCACTGCTCTGAAGAAGCTTCTGCAATCCAACCTATCGATATCATGTATGCACATGCACGAAAAATTTAAATTTTATACCTGAGCTGCAAGGCCGTTTGTTCACGTCGGGTTCACCAATGTCGGGTCGTGAGAGATGCTCGGATGGTGGATCAAGTCATCCGCCTAAATCGTTCGGCACACGCAGGGTGTCTGAAGCAGACTCAGCTTATGGAAATAAGGGTTCTAATGATAAAATAATTTAAATTACCTATTTCTATGATTGAAAATAAGGTTATTCTATAAAATGTACATAGTTTAAATAGCTATGGACCGTAAGGACGGGCAGCCTCGTACCTAGCAACAGCTTCCTGATATGAGATTAAAATTAGTGACTCTTCTGTTACGCGTTCCATCATGATTTCTTCTACTAAACTATCAGGTAAGCTAGAGGTTTCTGGTCTCTCTAGAGTTGGCGGAACATTTTCTATATTTTCAATAGTACTGTGCTCAGACTCGTGAACTAACTTAGAAGACATCAAAGAAAGTAATGGGAAACAATATTGTTGCAAAACTGCTTGAATAAATTAGTTGATAAGCTAATGGTTCAAATCAATAATTCTAATACAAATGGAAGGTCTAAATAAAGGGATAAATGTCTAATCAATTGGATAGTTGACTAAATGAAAATAAGGTTTAAATGGATCTTCAATCTTGCTGCTTCTCTTCACTTTACATCATTAGCTTGAACTCATCAATGTTTCTGCAAAAAAAACATTATCATATTAGTAATAATACAAGAATCATTAAGAAACTTAAAAAAACATTAGACACATACATTAAAGCATGCACATGCTTAATAACTTGCCTTTGTCATGCATATATTCATTCATTCAACTACATACCCATGCATATTTTAATGTGTGCACTAAAACACTTAAATGCACTCTAATACATAGATTCCTCATACATACTAATGTACTTTTAAATTATACATACTAACACACACACATGCTAACATTACATGCACACACATCACACACACACATATATCACATACACACACTTCACACACACACATACATACACACATCACGTATATACGCGCAATGCTGCAGGGACCAAGACCAAGCCATGGAATAGGCATGGGCATGCTTCAAGCCGGACAATCAACATCAAGATCATCGTACACAGCAGTACATGATGGCATAATATCCCGAGCACAAGGAGGGTCTAATGAGAAAGAAGGAAAAACAGAAGAAAGTAAGAGAAGAAGAAAGTACCTGCAAAAAAAACATTAAGAGAAACTTGAGCTCAACACTCATTTAAATACAAACACAAGTCGTTTCTAAACCACTCTTTTTAGTTTTAACTTTTAATCTACAACCACACTTTACTCTCCTTACTTCCACCACACTTTCTAGTTTAACTTTTCTACTTTAATTACACTTAATTTCTACTCCTCTCTTTTCATCTTCACTAATTCTCTCCACTCTTTCTCTTAACCAACTTTTTTCACTTTAAGTGCATCTTCTATTGAGACCACTCCTTAAATCTCTTTAGTTACACAACTTATATAAGCCATTCTTTTTCCTAGCACTCATATAGTCCACTAGTTATTTATCCATTTAATTAATCATTTTAATTCTATTTACCCTAAATTTCTCAATTAAATAAATCCATTAAATTAAGCTTAGGTTAAGCTTTCAATTAATTAGAACCTTAGTTTTTAAATGCACACAAATAATTAAAGTAATTATTAATAACATAGTTTAATTTTTAATACATAAATATGTAATTTATATATGAATGTTTTTTAAATAACATCTATTTTATCCCTTTAAATATAGTAAAACCCTAGAAAACCTATTGGAAACCCATAAAACCCCCTGGGTTAGACCTTTAAAATCCTTCTGAAACCCTACCATTAACTCATTATAAATCATCTAAACCCTTTGGCTTAACCATTAGCAACATACAATCTTTGAACTTATGAAATCCTAGGGATAAATACCCATAATTCTTGAATGTAAAAATAGGAAATTCTCATTAAATGAGTAATTAGGGTAAACCCCAACATGAACATATATCCTGCTTCATCCTTCATACTTGAAGACACTTTCAAAATAGTTAATGAAAACAGATTAAAGTATAAAGGTAAACTATTAACCTTTTCAGTCAACAAACATTAGTTTACATTTTATCCATTTATAAACTATGTAAAGATTAGCATAAAATAGAATTCATTTTCATTCATTCAAATGCAGGTTTCGTCATATATATGCATTCACATATGGGCAATCAAGCATGCCAAAGAAATCTACTAAATCTACTTGGACAGACAGCCGCCTTGTATGCCCAATTTTAATCCCTAGATGTGTTTTTTCACAACTAGTTTTCTTCATATAAATATGATGTAAACTTCATATTGATAATAAATGTAAATACCTTTTTGGGGTGGAAGAAGGTATAACTTCCATGTCAATATTCTTTTTTTCTTTTCTACTACTTTTTTGTTTTAAAGGGGAAAGGCTTAACCCCTTAATCCGAGCTAAGGATCTAGCTGCATGGACAAGAAAGATCTAGGTTTTCACAGACATGTATCATGCAACAATATTCTCCTACATATATACAACTACTTTCGTTATCTAAATGAACTACAAATCCTTCTATTTTTAACAAATCTCACTTAATCTAAAAATGTAGAAATATAAATTATGTCTATTTTCCTAATATGGTTAAATAGAGTCCTTTATAAATTAATATTCTTCATTCCAGTTTTTATCAATTAGTTTTATATGAATGCAAATAAAATACGTAAAACAAAATTTTAAGACAAAGAAAAATACGACCTAAAATCAATTTTATCTTCAATCTACTTCATGTTCAATCTACTCTCTTTAAATTCATCAGAACTTTTGGCATAACATCTTCAATTTTTTTGATCAATGCATCTTCAGAACCTGTAATCACTTATAAAATAGAAGCTACAAAACAAATAATCTTCATTATCATTTATCTTGCAAATATAAATTCATATATTCTATCAGATTCATCTTCATCACGTCACAAATTTCATCATAAGAAATTCATAGTGGTTATAATTATCATAAATAATGCATTCTTAATTTTTTTAAATAGTTTTTTCAACCTATGAAACAAAGTTCATAAAATTTAGGAAAAATCAAAACGTTCAAAGTTTTTAACTTGTATCTTTATAAATGAGCATCATTTTTTTTTTTAATATCAAAGAAAAATTCATATCTGGATTATAAAAGTTCCTCTTACTCATCATATGGTATATCAATAAAATCATCCTCATATTGTAACATTTTTTTCATGTTCTTCATATTTATCATGATCATATTTATATCATATATATTTCTTTCTTTTAAAAGTATATCATCATAATTGTTGTAAACAAAGATCAGTTTGTGCAAAATATTCATCATAATAATATTCTTCATAATTGTTCTTCATAATAGATTTCTTCTAATTTGTGAAAGAAAAAAAATCATAAATTTATCATAAGTTTAGGAAATGACAAGCATATTGATCAAAATCATTTGGAAGCATAATTACAAACATGTTTTTGTTTAATTTGTAACAAACTTTGTGTTTTCATATTTTAGAATTCTTTTGATTAAACAAATCGTAATGTAAACTTAATCATAAGTCTGTAATTAGCTTTTCAAACATTAAAACTAAACAATTTAGGTATATGTTTCTCAATTTCTAGGAAAACAACATATATGCAGCAAGCAAAAATCAAAATTTGAAATGTTTTATCTTCAATAAACAATTCCATCACAATAAAACTATTCACTTAAATTCTTCTCCTTTTTCTTACCTTTAGATGAGTTTTTGATATTATTTTCAATCTTCCATATGGCTTCTTGTACCCATTTTCCCATATTCTTGTCATGTTCTGATTGAAGTTGAAGATTTTCGTCTTCAGATGTTTGTACTATTCTTTCATCATTTTTATTTTGATCACATTTATTGTCAATTTCTAAGACTTTAGGTTCTGTTTTAACCGCCTGTATATCTATATTTCCATCAATTGATTGTTCATTTTCATCATCTTTTATCTTTACATCTTCTTCTTTCTTAAACTTTTTCAATGTATCTTGATCCTTAGATTTAATTTGAAGATCAATGTTATTCATAGATTTAGGTTTAATAAGGTTTTGATCATTGTCCAAACATTCATATTTAGGCACAATCTTGGTGTTCATAGAATGTAATTGACATACATTGCTTTTCTCCTTATGACTCTTAGGTTTCCATTGTTTTTTAAGTTTGGTTTTAGGACTAAATTTTTCTTGGTCAAAATAGTCTATCATTCCTCCTCTACCTAAGTTTAATCTCAATGGTAGATGCGTTTGATAATCACATATTTTCTGTTCACTTTCTAATACCAATTGTTGGCTACATGCTTTCTCATAGGCCATACAATTTCCATAAGTATGACCTAGTTGGTCACACCAGAAGCATCTTACAGTTCTCTTCGGTCTTTGATATAAAGCCTTAGGATCAACTTTTCTATGATCGGGTAAAGGATTTTGCTCAATAGAATACATAGATCTACTTTGAAATCGTACTTGATATCTATCTTTGCATTCACATGTAGCACTTTCGTGTATTTGATTGTTTAACCTTTCAATGTTCTCTTTTAAACTTGCAATTTCATGACCAATCATTTTGAATAATGAAATTTCTTTTACATGATTTGCTATTGTTTCCATATTTTCATTCAAATTTGAGAGTTCATAATGAAGAATTCCTTCTAAATTCCTAAACGCGTGATCAAATTGAGTATCTATTGACTTAAGATTTGCATTAAAATCAGATACTACTGTAGTTAAGATTGAAAGAAACGAGTTTATGGACTCAAACTTGGAATTAAGCTTTAAATCTATAGATGAAATTAATCGTGCTTCCATACCATGCAGAAGATTCTCTACATTAGATGTCAATTTCAATTAATTATGTGCAAGCAAAAAGAATCCAAATATAAATACCTGGAATCTGAATCGAAGAAGAGGCTTAAAGAGTAACTTGTGTATAAGTTTATACAATTTTTAATAGAATCAAAATCTAATACATCAGTTGCTAATGGATGATTGTGCAAACGTTCTTGCTTCTAATGTCGATGAAAGGGGTGGCGAGATGAGGATAGCTACTTGCCACTCTTCGTGGAGGCGCTCAGTTCCCTAGGGAACAACCCTCAACACCTAGAAGAGGGCAAGGAGTCAAAGACAAAGCCACTGCTCTGAAGAAGCTTCTGCAATCCAACCTGTCGATATCATGTATGCACATGCACGAAAAATTTAAATTTTATACCTAAGCTGCAAGGCCGTTTGTTCACGTCGGGTTCACCAATGTCGGGTCGTGAGAGATGCTCGGATGGTGGATCAAGTCATCCGCCTAAATCGTTCGGCACACGTAGGGTGTCTGAAGCAGACTCAGCTTATGGAAACAAGGGTTCTAATGATAAAATAATTTAAATTACCTATTTCTATGATTGAAAATAAGGTTATTCTATAAAATGTACATAGTTTAAATAGCTATGGACCGTAAGGACGGGCAGCCTCGTACCTAGCAACAGCTTCCTGATATGAAATTAATATTAGTGAATCTTCTGTTACGCGTTCCATCATGATTTCTTCTACTAAACTATCAGGTAAGCTAGAGGTTTCTGGTCTGTCTAGAGTTGGCGGAACATTTTCTATATTTTCAATAGTACTGTGCTCAGACTCGTGAACTAACTTATAAGACATCAAAGAAAGTAATGGGAAACAATATTGTTGCAAAACTGCTTGAATAAATTAGTTGATAAGCTAATGGTTCAAATCAATAATTCTAATACAAATGGAAGGTCTAAATAAAGGGATAAATGTCTAATCAATTGGATAGTTGACTAAATGAAAATAAGGTTTAAATGGATCTTCAATCTTGCTGCTTCTCTTCACTTTACTTCATTAGCTTGAACTCATCAATGTTTCTGCAAAAAAAACATTATCATATTAGTAATAATACAAGAATCATTAAGAAACTTAAAAAAACATTAGACACATACATTAAAGCATGCACATGCTTAATAACTTGCCTTTGTCATGCATATATTCATTCATTCAATTACATACCCATGCATATTTTAATGTGTGCACTAAAACACTTAAATGCACTCAAATACATACATTCCTCATACATACTAATGAACTTTTAAATTATACATACTAACACACACACATGCTAACATTACATGCACACACATCACACACACACATATATCACATACACACACTTCACACACACACATACATACACACATCACATATATACGCGCAATGCTGCAGGGACCAAGACCAAGCCATGGAATAGGCATGGGCATGCTTCAAGCCGGACAATCAACATCAAGATCATCGTACACAGCAGTACATGATGGCTTAATATCCCGAGCACAAGGAGGGTCTAATGAGAAAGAAGGAAAAACAGAAGAAAGTAAGAGCAGAAGAAAGTACCTGCAAAAAAAACATTAAGAGAAACTTGAGCTCAACACTCATTTAAATACAAACACAAGTCGTTTCTAAACCACTCTTTTTAGTTTTAACTTTTAATCTACAACCACACTTTACTCTCCTTACTTCCACCACACTTTCTAGTTTAACTTTTCTACTTTAATTACACTTAATTTCTACTCCTCTCTTTTCATCTTCACTAATTCTCTCCACTCTTTCTCTTAACCAACTTTTTTCACTTTAAGTGCATCTTCTATTGAGACCACTCCTTAAATCTCTTTAGTTACACAACTTATATAAGCCATTCTTTTTCCTAGCACTCATATAGTCCACTAGTTATTTATCCATTTAATTAATCATTTTAATTCTATTTACCCTAAATTTCTCAATTAAATAAATCCATTAAATTAAGCTTAGGTTAAGCTTTTAATTAATTAGAACCTTAGTTTTTAAATGCACACAAATAATTAAAGTAATTATTAATAACATAGTTTAATTTTTAATACATAAATATGTAATTTATATATTAATGTTTTTTAAATAACATCTATTTTATCCCTTTAAATATAGTAAAACCCTAGAAAACCTATTGGAAACCCATAAAACCCCCTGGGTTAGACCTTTAAAATCCTTCTGAAACCCTACCATTAACTCCTTATAAATCATCTAAACCCTTTGGCTTAACCATTAGCAACATACAATCTTTGAACTTATGAAATCCTAGGGATAAATACCCATAATTCTTGAATGTAAAAATAGGAAATTCTCATTAAATGAGTAATTAGGGTAAACCCTAACATGAACATATATCCTCCTTCATCCTTCATACTTGAAAACACTTTCAAAATAGTTAATCCAATTAACACAACTGATCAACAGTGATATAAGAGAGGTTTAGAATTCACCAATAAATATTTTAATTTTTTGGGTCATCAATTGGAAGATGCAAATCTTCCCGACATCCACCGCCACCAAACCTGCACATCGTCCCGATGGGCCAACTTGCAGATTAAGGGAAGCAGCATTTTCAATGATTATCCTGAAATTAAATCATAGAACAGCATCAATTCGTTTTTAAATATATTTAATCTTATCAAATTTTAAATCTTTTCAACATGCACATGAAGTTTATTTCAATTACATCTGGCAATGAAAACATATTAAAGCATAAAGGTAAACTATTAACCTTTTCAGTCAACAAACATTAGTTTACATTTTATCCATTTATAAACTATGTAAAGATTAGTATAAAACAGAATTCATTTTCATTCATTCAAATGCAGGTTTCGTCATATATATATGCATTCACATATGGGCAATCAAGCATGCCAAAGAAATCTACTAAATCTACTTGGACAGACAGCCGCCTTGTATGCCCAATTTTAATCCCTAGATGTGTTTTTTCACAACTAGTTTTGTTCATATAAATATGATGTAAACTTCATATTGATAATAAATGTAAATACCTTTTTGGGGTGGAAGAAGGTATAACTTCCATGTCAATATTCTTTTTTTTTTTTTCTGCTACTTTTTTGTTTTAAAGGGGAAAGGCTTAACCCCTTAATCCGAGCTAAGGATCTAGCTGCATGGACAAGAAAGATCTAGGTTTTCACAGACATGTATCATGCAACAATATGCTCCTACATATATACAACTACTTTCGTTATCTAAATGAACTACAAATCCTTCTATTTTTAACAAATCTCACTTAATCTATAAATGTAGAAATATAAATTATGTCTATTTTCCTAATATGGTTAAATAGAGTCCTTTATAAATTAATATTCTTCATTCCAGTTTTTATCAATTAGTTTTATATGAATGCAAATAAAATACGTAAAACAAAATTTTGAGACAAAGAAAAATACGACCTAAAATCAATTTTATCTTCAATCTGCTTCATCTTCAATCTGCTCTCTTTAAATTCATCAAAACTTTTGGCATAACATCTTGAATTGCTTTGATCAATGCATCTTCAGAACCTGTAATCACTTATAAAATAGAAGCTACAAAACAAGTAATCTTCATTATCATTTATCTTGCAAATATAAATTCATATATTCTATCAGATTCATCTTCATCATGTCACAAATTTCATCATAAGAAATTCATAGTGGTTATAATTATCATAAATAATGCATTCTTAGTTTTTTTAAATAGGTTTTTCAACCTATGAAACAAAGTTCATAAAATTTAGGAAAAATCAAAATGTTCAAAGTTTTTAACTTGTATCTTTATAAATGAGCATCATTTTTTTTTTAATATCAATGAAAAATTCATATCTGGATTATAAAAGTTCCTCTTACTCATCATATGGTATATCAATAAAATCATCCTCATATTGTAACATTTTTTTCATGTTCTTCATATTTATCATGATCATATTTATATCATATATATTTCTTTCTTTTAAAAGTATATCATCATAATTGTTGTAAACAAAGATCAGTTTGTGCAAAATATTCATCATAATAATATTCTTCATAATTGTTCTTCATAATAGATTTCTTCTTATTTGTGAAAGAAAAAAAATCATAAATTTATCATAAGTTTAGGAAATGACAAGCATATTGATCAAAATCATTTGCAAGCATAATTACAAACATGTTTTTGTTTAATTTGAAACAAACTTTGTGTTTTCATATTTTAGAATTCTTTTGATTAAACAAATCGTAATGTAAACTTAATCATAAGTTTGTAATTAGCTTTTGGAACATTAAAACTAAACAATTTAGGTATATGTTTCTCAATTTTTAGGAAAACAGCATATATGAAGCAAGTAAAAATCAAAATTTGAAATGTTTTATCTTCAATAAACAATTCCATCACAATAAAACTATTCACTTAAATTCTTCTCCTTTTTCTTACCTTTAGATGAGTTTTTGATATTATTTTCAATCTTCCATATGGATTCTTGTACCCATTTTCCCATATTCTTGTCATGTTCTGATTGAAGTTGAAGATTTTCGTCTTCAGATGTTTGTACTCTTCTTTCATCATTTTTATTTTGATCACATTTATTGTCAATTTCTATGACTTTAGGTTCTGTTTTAACCGCCTGTATATCTATATTTCCATCAATTGATTGTTCATTTTCATCATCTTTTATCTTTACATCTTCTTCTTTCTTAAACTTTTTCAATGTATCTTGATCCTTAGATTTAATTTGAAGATCAATGTTATTCATAGATTTAGGTTTAATAAGGTTTTGATCATTGTCCAAACATTCACATTTAGGCACAAGCAAAAAGAATCCAAATATAAATACCTGGAATCTGAATCGAAGAAGAGGCTTAAAGAGTAGCTTGTGTATAAGTTTATACAATTTTTAATAGAATCAAAATCTAATACATCAGTTGCTAATGGATGATTGTGCAAACGTTCTTGCTTCTAATGTCGATGAAAGGGGTGGCGAGATGAGGATAGCTACTTGCCACTCTTCGTGGAGGCGCTCAGTTCCCTAGGGAACAACCCTCAACACCTAGAAGAGGGCAAGGAGTCAAAGACAAAGCCACTGCTCCCACGGATGAAGAAGCTTCTGCAACCCAACCTGTCGATATCATGTATGCACATGCACGAAAAATTTAAATTTTATACCTAAGCTGCAAGGCCGTTTGTTCACGTCGGGTTCACCAATGTCGGGTCGTGAGAGATGCTCGGATGGTGGATCAAGTCGTCCGCCTAAATCGTTCGGCACACGCAGGGTGTCTGAAGCAGACTCAGCTTATGGAAATAAGGGTTCTAATGATAAAATAATTTAAATTACCTATTTCTATGATTGAAAATAAGGTTATTCTATAAAATGTACATAGTTTAAATAGCTATGGACCGTAAGGACGGGCAGCCTCGTACCTAGCAACAGCTTCCTGATATGAGATTAAAATTAGTGACTCTTCTGTTACGCGTTCCATCATGATTTCTTCTACTAAACTATCAGGTAAGCTAGAGGTTTCTGGTCTCTCTAGAGTTGGCGGAACATTTTCTATATTTTCAATAGTACTGTGCTCAGACTCGTGAACTAACTTAGAAGACATCAAAGAAAGTAATGGGAAACAATATTGTTGCAAAACTGCTTGAATAAATTAGTTGATAAGCTAATGGTTCAAATCAATAATTCTAATACAAATGGAAGGTCTAAATAAAGGGATAAATGTCTAATCAATTGGATAGTTGACTAAATGAAAATAAGGTTTAAATGGATCTTCAATCTTGCTGCTTCTCTTCACTTTACTTCATTAGCTTGAACTCATCAATGTTTCTGCAAAAAAAACATTATCATATTAGTAATAATACAAGAATCATTAAGAAACTTAAAAAAACATTAGACACATACATTAAAGCATGCACATGCTTAATAACTTGCCTTTGTCATGCATATATTCATTCATTCAATTACATACCCATGCATATTTTAATGTGTGCACTAAAACACTTAAATGCACTCTAATACATACATTCCTCATATAATGTACTTTTAAATTATACATACTAACACACACACATGCTAACATTACATGCACACACATCACACACACACATATATCACATACACACACTTCACACACACACATACATACACACATCACATATATACGCGCAATGCTGCAGGGACCAAGACCAAGCCATGGAATAGGCATGGGCATGCTTCAAGCCGGACAATCCATTAGGAAAAAGGGTGAACCCTGGATGGGCCTTTTAGCTCAAGGAGTGATTAGTGATGGACCAATCAGAAGAGGGTGGTGGCCACAGTCTATACCCTATAAAATACTAGGCTGAAGGGGGAAGAGGGGACAAGATTCCTCTATGTTCAGGGTTGTCTTCTAGAGAGAGAAGAAATCTCGTAATCAGGCTCGGGCCAAAAATTCAAAATTTTTTAAAAGTTGTAAAACTCATCATAATACCATTAAATGACCTCCATATCACTTTTCAGGGTCAAAAGTGCTATTTTTGACTTCTTATTCAAAATCCGTGCATGTTTGTGGACTAAAAAAGTGACTTTTCTCAAAATGACTCAAAAAACTCTATTTTCCCTCTTCAAATTCCCATTTTCATACCCAAAACCCAAAAAGTCATATTTTTCACCTCTATTCCCTCCATACCATACAACAGAAGCATTGTTTCTCCTCCTACCATTCTCCCAACTTCTGCAGCAATGACAAGAACTCTTACTCCCATGGAAAGCTCCAGAGCTCGTAGGAGACCAAAGGACGAAGTTCACACAATGACGTGCCACAACATCAAAACAATGGAAGGAAGTTGGCTACCACAAGAGTTTTGCAAAGGTGCATGGGTGTACATGCAGCCATCTGGACTTGGTCCTCATCGTGTTCGAGATCGTGGAAATTTGGATCTTCATTGGAAAGGTAAGCTCTTAGGCTTCAAGCAGCAAACACATGGTGGGATGGTTGCTATTGTACAACATGTCTTCACAGTTTCAACCATGAAGTTAGAAAACTCCAATAGAATTAGATATCCAATCCATTGTGAGTATTTCTATTTTCTCAATGCTTCATGGTGTTAAATGTCTTAATTACTCATCTCATATGTTTTTCATTGCTACAGTCATATTTCCTTCTAGTTTAGTGGAAGAGCAACCACTTCATAGTCTCACAGGAACTTTCAAAGCATTACATGCAGACATTGGGGCATTAGTGTTTCCAGATGTACCTCCTGCTAAACTTATTCGTGAAAGGATCTTCTTTTACACTCACAAGTACATTGTTCCTTCCACAGATGGTGAATATGGAAGGTTGGAGATTATCAAAGTTGACTCTCTTCTTAGTTTAGAGTTGCCAAAACCTGATTTTTGGTCCATATCATCTTTCAAGCGTAAGATGGTGATGGACATACATAACTCTTTGAAATTCACACGAGTATCTAGATCAATAGGTCTTCATTGGACTCTACCAATCCATTGCTTTGTTTTCATATTTCAAGGCATTCCTTTTGTAGAAACTCCTACAATGTTCCTATGTAAAGATATTACATACGAAGCAGTAGAAGGATTGTTAGGGGAAAACTGGGGTTATGTAGAAGGATTGTCAAAAGGGGATAGATATCGTTGTAGAATTGGTGACACAGGTATAGGGTTTCGCTATTTAAAACATCGCACCTCATTGTACATCAGATTTTATTATGATCGTTGGATGTGTAAACTAGGAGAGTGGATACCTTTGCAAAGCTCGGAGGGATCTTTAGCTTCATTTGAAATTAATGTGAAGTTACCAAACAATGATATGGAGGTGGTTTTAGTTAATCAACATTGGAACTTGGCCAACTTGAGAGAGCACTTACTTATCATGGGATATGACGATCTTCATGATTTCAAATTTCGAATACGAGGGAACAAGGTAAGAGTTGTATTCCATATATACATATAGATATATATATATATATATATATCTTATTCTATCGATATTGTTCATGATTTGAAAATGTTTTACTCTTTTATGAATTGTCCACAGATTGGAAAGAGATTGGAAGACAAAATCAAGGTTCTTGCAGATTGGAGCATGGATGGAACTGACATTTCATTGTCATAACTCTTTTTTGTAAAGATACTGTGAAACCTGTAAACAAACCTATTTTTGCAATGAAAAATTTTTCACATTTGCTTCAAGGATATTTTGGCCACATTCTACTTCTATCTGTAAATTCTCAAGGTTTTTCTTGAAAGAGCATTCTTATTGTTTATTTCCTTTGATGTGATCTCAAATGTCAAAGTTTTCCTTTTCAAGACTCTTATGTTTTAATTTAAGGAAAAGTCACTTCTATGAAAAAGTGGGACCCATCACTTAAAAATTCTAGAAAAGTTATAAATAGGAGTCCTCTCTCCTCATTTCTCACTTTTGCAACCACATTGAGTGTTAGAACAGTCTTCATTTGCAAGCTATGGCTTCCACCTCTGTACCTACTAAGAGTGCACACTACAAGTTTCTAGAATTTTTGGAGGATTCAGATTATAAAGGTCAACATGACCTATATGATCTTCTCTCCAAGGTTCCTGACCTCCATGGAACCGTGCAAATGAATGCCGATGCTTTGGAGGAGCTACTTCAATATATGCAAGTTCATATATTGCGTTTCTCCATTGAAATACCACCATATGATGGAACTTCGGTTCCATGTGACCTTCTCACCTACATTCACAAAGGTGATGAGGCTTTTGCAAAACGATTGAAACGGTTCCAGGCAATTGCAGAGGAAGCAGGGCACCTTCTTGATGAAACTGTGCCACTTATAAGGAAATTGAATAGGAAACGCAAGATGGGTGCAAAATATCTTTCATTCATTGCTGCCACAATTTTCTTTGTGAATGAGGAACCAAAACCAATTCCTCATGAGATCCCTCATCTTCTTAGAGGTGGTTTTGTCGAGGATAAAAAGGAACCACCTCAAGAACCCTTGAATCTCCTATTAGAGAGAGAAGCTATTGAGAAAACTTATCCTCTTGGTGTGGATGATAAGTTCAAAGAAGTGCCTAAGCCATCCACCTCTTCGGAGCCAAAAGCAACTATTCCAGAGGTGGAGATTGAAACTTTTTCAGTGGTTCTTGTCGAGGGACAAGAATATTTGTTTTTACATGATGTAGAGAAGGCATTTGGGCTACGGCTTGATGAATGCCTAAGTTTGTTTTGTACTTTGTCAGAGTGTCCTTTGGATAGTACCTCTGAGTTGTTGGAGAAAAAATGTTTGCCATTTGGTGACTCAGTGGCCGACACAATAAAATTGGTTTGCAATGACATACTCACAAGTGAACATGAACATATCACAGAAGAACAATTTAATAATGCACAAGAAAGGATATTGGAATAAAAAATTCCCGCCTCACCAGTAATCGAGCAGAGTGGGATGTCCCACTCCAGCATTAATTTACAACTTCAAGAGAGAGGAGAAGAAGAAGATAGAGTTCAGGATGTAAGTATCTTCAATTCATGTCATTCATTCTTACAAACACATGCAGCTACTAATCATAAAACTTTGTGCAGGAGGTGATTGAAGTTGACAAGTTTGCAGCAAGGAGCGGAGGTGATCGAGTGGCTCCTGGAGGTGGCTCATCCCTTGCAAACTACATTGGGAAACTTCCCAAAGACCATTTTGTAATTATCCATAAAGAGTTCAGTCCTCAGGGCCACTTCATGACATGGTGTCTAAAGGCCTTAAGTAAATTGCTTTGTTTATCAACCATTACACAGGGGAGTAATTGTATCTTTTTAGTTAAGAAATCCCTTGTAACTACAACCTTAGGTTCCAACTTCCGTGGAAAGGTCTTAGGCCAAATAGGTATATCTCTAGGTCTAGGTGTTAGAAATGTTGATCAAATAGCAAACTCAATTTTGACTTACACCCTACCCATGGCTTTGGAGCGTCGAAAGAGAGCCATTGAGAAACTCAAAGCCAATTGATGTAAACAATTGAATTAATATCAAATTTTCACTTTGCTTTATTTACAATTGTCTCAAGTATTTCTTTTTTAGTATATTATCTAAAATTCTTTTGGACCTGCATGTGATGTATTGATGTCATGTAGGGCATTGGGAGGACCTTTAGTTTCATTCTTTTGGACTCTTTATCATTGGGTAAGCCTCCCTAAGGTCTTCTAGGGCATTGGGAGGCCAAATAAGGCACTGCCACAGAAACGCGGGAGAAGGCCCTGCAAAACGTTTGCAGGGCCTTCTCCCGCGTTTCTGTGGCAGTGCCTTATTTGGCCTCCCAATGCCCTAGAAGACCTTAATGGAGGCTTACCCAATGATCAAGAGTCCAAAAGAATAAAACTAAAGATCCTAACATGCCCAAGTTACCTTACATGAGACTGAACCTTCACTAAATGGATATTTTCAAGAATGCAAATGTTCTAAGTTTCAAAATGCTCTGCTCATATGTTTCAAAGGTATAGGGAGGTCAAAATTTGTTCATATTAACTACCCCTGAACTAGCTTTACTAGTCATGATCCCTCTTTCATATTTCAAAGGTTTTGTAGGGCATTAGGAGGCCAAATAAGGCCCTGCCACAGAACGCGGGAGAAGGCCCTGCAAACGTTTTGCAGGGCCTTCTCCCGCGTTTCTGTGGCAGGGCCTTATTTGGCCTCCCAATGCCCTACAAGACCTACATGACCTTAAATGAAAAAGAAATTTCAGTACAGGGATATTATCACTAGATCAAAATGACAAGATAAGAAAACAATCATTCATATATGAGGGATTATCACAAGAAAACACATGGAAATGTAAAATGACTGCTCATGTTTCATTCTAAATAATGAGATTATAAATGGAATAGAGGAAACGTGCTAATGTTTCATTGAAAATGGCAATATTTACAAAAAATCTCTTGTCCATAGATATCAGTTACAAAACTTAGCTACGATCACCCCTAATTCTCCTAGCTAACTGTATGTCCTTCGGTTGTATAGTGACTCGCTTAGCATGGATGGCGCACAGGTTGGAATCCTCTAGCATTGATATCAAAAATGCTTCAGCTGCCTCTTGTAAAGCTTCTAAAGCTAGAGCTTGGATCCTTAACCCTGCACAATACCTTTGTAACTCTTCTTTGACCACCCTTGCAAAGGGTCTTCTAGGTATGAGAAGCTCAGCTGTCTTTTGATAGTGCCTTATCTCTGCAAATGCCTTCGTATATCTTCTTCTTCGTTGTGGTGCTCTAGCTTGTGGTGGTGGTGGTCTTCATTGGACATTTTCTTGTGGTCTTGGTTGGGGTGGTCTACGAAAAGGTTGAAAGAATTTCTTCTTCCGTTGCACGCGTCTTGAGCTTTCTCCTTGTTCAGGATGTTGTTGCTGGCTTTGCTCTCTCTCTTGATCATTGGGTATGGCCCCCTGATTTGATGGTAGTGTCTTTCCCGCTACAGTAACCCTATGATTTGTAGGTATTTCTTCGTTACCCCATGGTGGCAATGTTTGACTCTCATCACTTGATTGTGAACGTTGTTGAGACACATCCTCATGTGATTCATCAAAATCATCATCAGAAACTACCTGTCTATGAGCACGCTCCTTCACCCTTGTCTTTGTTGGTCTCTTTGGTGATGGAGGCTCATCATATGATGATGGTGGTGATTGGGGTTGATTTACGGCCTTTTCCCTGGATTGCCCATGTTCCACTTGTTCATGCAACTGTTCACTCCCATAGGTATGGCCACCACCTGTTTCGCGATGGGATGCAGAGCGCGAGACACTACGTTGCCTTTTGTGGTGATTCATCCATGGTGGCTTCTGAGTGCCTTGCACATAGGTAGGAAAGTTAATGGGATCCTTCCTTGCAGTTTGCTTTGTTCGTGCCATCCTTTATAGTGCTAGAATGTTGAAATGAGACAATGAGTCTCCTTTTATAAGGTTTCACTTAAAAAGGTTCTGTTCACATCTGAATGGACAAAAAATAGTTTAAAAATTAAAAATTACCTAAAAAAATTGCAAACAAGAGATTAGTGTGTAGCAAACCTTATGAATTATTCAGAAAATGCCATGAATGTATTAAATGACTTCACTTCCATGATGAACCCTGTCGTGTTCTTGTAGCCCGCCATTGAGCATGACGTAAAGGTCCCAATGATGACTTCCATTTTTCACTAGCTAAGTTGTGTTGATTAAATCTTGCAAGTTTTGCAACTTTCAACTCCTTGGCTCGTTCCATTGCATATGTCCTTGAGAATGCAGTACGATAAAACCAATTAAACATCTCTTCCATATAGTTTGATTGCATTGCACCACCACCATGTCGTGTGTTCTTGAAGTAAACACCTCTAGCCTTGTAATGTGACTTCTCCATTCCTTGTGTACTAAAAATCTCCAATGAACCATATCGATGCATAAAAAATGCTCCATGTGCAAATAAAATATGCTGAAATGATATAAGTACATATAACACAATCTTATCAACAAGAAAATTGAAAAAATAAGAAAACTTACAATGTAATGTGTAATATTGCTCTCTCCCCAAGATAGGATGAAACACTTTGCAAACTCCATTAATGTATCTTGAAACAACTCACGGTCATTTTTGTTGGAGCTATTAAGACTCATTAAACCTACCAACTTATCTAAGCATGACCAAACCTTCTTTTGCCTATTACTAAGGTCAATTTGAGAATCATTATCAGTGGTGATCATGCACAAGTCTTTCCATAGCTCCCTGCATTCATTTTTCTTAGGGCTTACACCTGTTCTCAAAAATTTTCTTGCCTTCTTCCCTCTCATTGACACTTGTTGCAAACTATTTTGCGATTCACCAGGTTTTTTGACAACTAGAGTTACATTACCACCATGACAACCAATCGAATTAAGCAACTCTTCCAATTTTTTGATTGCTTGTACAGATTTATCAATTGGCTTCATGGAAAATGCATATTCTATGTGGAGCTTCAATAATCTATCAAATATTCTCATGAAAGCATGCAATGTGCAAAAGTGAACATTAACTAATGGAAATGGAATAATGGGATTCCAATCTTTATCTAATGTGTCACGGTTAGGTATTTCTAACATTGGACACCTTAACAAAGGTCTATCCCATTCCGTGGAAGTAGGTGCATCTATGTATTCATCTAAGCTAGATAGTACTTTTTGTTGTTCCTTTGTTACTTTGTAGCCTCGAGTACAAAATGGACATGGATAACGAGCAGATGCACCTTGCTTGCAACCTAACATGCATTTGATAGTTTTTAAATCCCCACCCAAGTGCCAATCTATCTCAAAATCACCAAAGTTTTCTATGTGGAGCTTTGCACCATGAATTTGAGAAAGTATTACTTTAGTGATCCATGGGGTCCTACTAAAAATCCATGAAAGAACATCAATGGATTCTTTAGGTACTTCAATAGCACCTAACCACCATATTTCTTTCTCGGATTGAACACTATATGTAGACTTAGAGCTAGAGTTACAAATTTCATCAGATATGGCATTTCTCATAGCTTCATTCATGAGTGTCAAACTCAATCTCTCCATTCGTCGTCCCTTTATAATCTCGCATTCATCTAACTTCAATATAAACTGTAATTTGGTATTACAATCTGCATAAATTAGCAAAATCTTTATAACATCAAAATACAATGTATATCAAGGTAACAATAGTGCACATACCTGGTATAGTAGATTTGTAAAATTGAACCATTGCCTGTTGAAGCCTCTCCAAATCCACGAATATGTTGTTGTACTTTGTGTAAGAAAATCCATTTCCAACTGCGCTTTTCAACTCTTTTTTGGATGTAGATAAATGATAAATAGACATAGGCATAATATCCTCTATATATAAGTAGTTTCCAAGAATACTAGTTATATCTTCATTGGACATTGACTTCTTTAGCGATACCTTGTAAGGAGATGGAAACATATTCTGTAAAATACCTTCTCTTTATAATGAATGCTTCAAAAGGTTGTACAATGCACTGTATCCTTTAGTACTAATTCCTGCTTCATCACATACCATCTGCACGTCTCTAGGAGTGATAATATCTTGTAACTTTTTTGTGAAATCTTTAATCACTTTCTTCTTGATAAGGTTTCCTATCCGTGACTCCAAAATACTAACCACCTGCTTGTTGGTCAAACAAGAATTTAATAACTTGAATTGATCCTCTGTTGTTGATGATGCATTAACATCTTCAACGAATGACCTACATAACAAGAAAAATATATATATATATATACATATAAAAGTCTTCCAAAAAGAGAAACAAATACAAGCCAAACCTTATTGCAAAAACTCGTCGTTTGCGTGCTCCACCACCAATTGAAAGAGAGTCAAAGGATGTTAATGATCGTCTCCTACATCGCATCCCAAGTGGAGTCTCTCTCAAGTGTTGGACAGTGTTTTTAAATATCTCAATTGTTCTCTCCTTTTCTTCCATATGCTTTTCAAGCTCTGCAAGCTTTTCTTGTAAAGATATGATTGTGCTTTCAAAAGTGACCAACCTTGTATGATTTAGTTGATATTGTTGAATCCAATACTTAGTAATGGCAGTTGAATGTGTAGATAATCGTTGACAATAACCTAAGAGCCCAGCTTTACCGGCACCGATGAACTGAAGTAAAGTTGAAAGGTTATGGAATGTTGGATGGTAAGAAGACATTGGATCAGGAGGGTATAATGAACCATGAGTCCAAAGATCAATATTCTTTTCTCCAGCTTCACGACGCTCATTTTGAGAGTTCACATCATTGTTGCATTGTGTATTTGGAGCAAACTCTCTGGGCACACGAACATGGATACTTGTTGATGCTGGGGCATGAGGACGTCCTAATGTGAGGTTTGTAATAGGTGTCAACACCATCTTTTCCAACAATTAAACAATACTGAGAAAGAGACCAGAAATTTGTTTGGAAGAGATGCTAGAGCATGATTTTCTCAAGAAAAGTTTGTTTTCTTGGATAAGGATGGGTCACAGTGTGTTTTTCCACTGAGAATAGCCAAAAATGTTGAAATTTTGAAAAAGTCATTTTTTGGGTGAAGAGTAGTTACGGATTTGATGATGTGGCACTCTACTTTTGGAGGGATTTTAAAAATATTGCTTTTTCAAAAGGAAAATTAAAAACTAAACTAAAAAAAGGTCACTTCTGACATATATATTAAAAAATGAGCCCTTTCAAGTAAATAAACACTGAAATTGAGACTTTAAAAAAAAATCATTTTTTTATTCCCATACATGCTCGAGTTTGATGATGTGGAAAGTAGATTCCCTTTCTCTCTCTCTCTAAAAGAAGAGAGAGAGGAGCCTAGTAAGCCTTAAAAAAAGCCTACTCTAGCCTACTAAAAAGTGCCCTATTAAATGCACTTTGTCCCCTTAGACAACAGCAGAATGAGGCTTAATCCCTGAAAATTAGGGATCCTTACAAGGCCCATGCAGGGTTCACCCTTTTTCCTAATGTGATGGTTTGCTAGATCTCATACACACAGATGTGTGGGGACCTACTAAAGAGGCATCCTTGGTTGGTAATAAGTACTATGTATCATTCATTGACGATCATAGTAGAATGACATTTGTGTATTTTATTAAACATAAGAGTGAGGTCTTTGATTGTTTCACGAAGTTCAAATCATATGTCGAAAAGCAAACCGGAAGGTATATTAAGAAGCTAAGATCCGATGGAGGAGGAGAGTATTTCTCTCAAGCTTTTACTGATTTTTTGTATGATGAAGGTATCAAAAGAGAAGTTACATGCAGGTATACTCCACAACAAAATGGAGTCGCAGAAAGAAGAAACAGAATCATAGCAGAAGCATCTAGAAGCATGCTTAATGATATGTGTTTGCCTAATTATTTTTGGGCTGAAGCTGTTAGCACAAGTGTTTACATTATGAATAGAGTTCCGACTGCTGGAGTTCATCATTTGACACCATATGAGGTATGGCATGGAAGGAAACCAAGTGTAAGTCATTTGAAAGTATTTGGTTGTGTATGTTATGTACATGTACCTAGTGAGGTGAGATCTAAACTTGATGCGAAATCAGAAAAATGTATATTTATTGGTTATGCAGATACTCAAAGAGGATATAGATGCTATAATCCTCATACCAATAAGGTTGTTGTGTCAAGAGATGTAAACTTTGATGAATCACTTTCATGGTATGCAGATAAGAATTGTTTGCAGGTCATGGATGAAAATGAAGAAGGTGTGGTTGAAGGAGATGAATGCATAGTTCAACCATCAGGAAGTTTAAATGATGAAAGGAGTGGTTTAGATGAAGAAAGAGGATCACCTTTCAATGGAAGATTAAGGCAAGAGTCACCTCCAAGTGTTAAAAGTAAAGGTAAACTCAAACTTGTTGAAGTTAATGATGAAGGAGAGGAAATTAGTGATGTATGTGAGTATGGAGAATCATCAAAGGTTCCTAATAAGAAAGGAAGAGCATCTACATTGGAGGTAAGAAGAACTTCAAGAGTAAGTAAGCAACCTCAAAGGTATACTTATGAATCTTTCATGAATACTCATTATGCTTTTATGACAAAAGTTGAGCAGGAAAATGAACCCACATGTTATGATGAGGCCAAAGGAGATGAAAAGTGGGAGAAAGCAATGAGAGAAGAAATGGAAGCACTACAGGATAACAAGACTTGGAATTTAGTTCCAAGTACACCAAAGCAAAAGGTAATTGGTTGCAAGTGGGTTTTTAAGATTAAAAGAAATAGTGATGGTAGTGTGTCTAGATATAAGGCTAGACTTGTAGCAAAAGGATATAATCAAACTCAAGGTGTGGACTATGAGGAAACATTTAGTCCAGTAGCAAATATGGCAACGGTGAGAACTTTGTTGGCTTTAGCTGCAAGTAAAAGGTGGAATATATATCAACTCGATATAAAGAATGCCTTTCTTAATGGTGAGTTAAATGAAGAAGTGTATATGTCACAACCAGATGGTTATGTGGATGCAAAATGTCCTAATCATGTATGCAGGTTAAAGAAGGCATTGTATGGTCTTAAGCAGGCACCAAGGGCATGGAATGCAAGGTTGGTAAGGTATCTTATGCTGCAAGGATACACAGCGAGTCATGCTGATCCTTCACTTTATGTAAAACATGTAGATGGCATGTGTGTCTATGTATGCATTTATGTGGATGACTTGTTGATTACAGGGAATGATGCAAAAGCAATTGATGAGATAAAAGGTAATTTGGGAAAGGAATTTAAAATTTCAGATCTTGGTTTGCTCAGATACTTTCTTGGGATTGAAATTGTGTATAGCGATGAAGGTATGTGGTTGATACAAAGAAAGTATATATATGATATGCTGAAAAGGTTTGGTATGCAGGAATGTAAATTTGTTTCTACTCCAATGGAATGTAATGTAAAGCTAAGCGCAAAGGAAGGTGATGAGTTGCATGATATGAATGCATATAGATCCATGGTAGGATCTTTGATTTATGCAACAAAAACTAGACCTGATATATGTTATGCAGTGGGAGTATTGTCACAGTTTATGCATGAACCTAGAGTACCTCATATGCATGCAGCGAAAAGAGTGCTTAGGTATTTGAAAGGTACCATGAACGAAGGATTATTTTATAGTCATGATGCTGATCTAACTCTTTAAAGTCTTTAGTGATGCAGATTGGGCTGGAAGCAAAGATGACAGAAGATCCACAAGTGGATATGTGGTAATAGCAGGAAACAAGACATCAACATGGAGTTCAAAGAAACAGCCTATAGTTGCTTTATCTTCTACAGAGGCTGAGTATAGAGGTTTAGCATTGGCTACTACTGAGGTTGTGTGGTTTAAAAAGTTGTTTCATGACTTGAATGTGCAGGTTGATGTACCACTGATATATGGGGATAACTTGAGCAGCATTCATATGACCTCAAATCCTATTTTTCATGCTAGAACAAAGCATATAGAGGTTCACTATCATTATGTTCGAGAGAAGGCCATGAACAATGAAGTGCAGGTTTCTTTTGTTGGAACAAAGGATCAAGTTGCAGATATCTTCACCAAATCCTTGGATGGACCAAAGCTTCAAAGATTCAACTATATTCTTGGCATGAAGGAAATACCCTTTGAAACTTGAGGGGGAGAATGTTGCGAACATTTGTTTTATGTAGGGTACAAGTTTCAAATTATGTAAATACCTTTGGGAAGTCTTCAAATACTTCAAGAAGGCTCATATTATTCATAAAATGTAGCAAAAATACCACGTGAGTTCTAGAACATGGTGAGTCAAATTAGTGAGTCACAAGGGAGCTTCAGTGGTGTCCTAGTGGAAGGTCGATGTGGCTAGTTCTCAAAGTCCATCAATACTTTGTTTATTTGAGCACTTGAGTCATGTAATACCTCCATCCAAGTGTCTACCACGAATTTAGATGTATTAGTAAGGTTTTAGATTAGTTTCCCATGCTATAAAAAGAGGAGAAAAGTCGTGATCTTGTGGGATGTCCAATAGAGTCATATGTGTATCTCTACACTATTGTAGTTTTGTATGCAGAGATTGCAGAGCTTGTATCTCCCTCATTATATATTCAAATTACATGTTTGATAGCTCATTAGAAAGCTCTTACTGTCTACTTTCTTCCTGTAAATTTTCATAATCATTGGATTTGTGAGCTGAGAGCAATACTCTCTGCAAGTAGTGTGAGTTCTCTGTTTTTTATCCCTGCTGAAGGTCTCCATTAAACCTCAAACTTGCAGAGGTCATATCTCCTTGTGTATGTATCCAAATCATGTGTTCTTTGGCTTGTTAGAAATATCTTTAAGTCTACGTGTATTCTGGAAAGTTTCAAGGTCATTGGAGTTGTGAGTTAAGAGCAGTAGTCTCTGCAAGTGATATGTGTCCTCAGGTTCATCTCTGTTTCAAGGTCTCCATTAAAGCTGCATATTGCAGAGGTCATAGCTCATTGTGTATTTATCCATTGGAGGTGTTCTATATCTTGTTGGAAAGCTCTTAGAGTCTAGTTTATGTGTGTGAAACAATTTTTGAAAATTCCAAGAGAGTAAAGAGAAATTTGCTCTGCAAGAAAATTGGTATGTGCATATAAGTTTGTGAAAAAGTCAACTAGGTCCTGTTAGGTTTCACCTACTTCTAGCTGTACTTTGGAGATCAATAAACTCCAACAAGAGGAGTCGAGACCCCGAGAAGATGGGTAAAGTGCTCAACGATGATAGATCTATTCTCAACTTTTGTGCTACATTCGATCCTATTGTTATGGACCAAGAAGGGGATAGATTCCTTAGCTTGTTTCTTTTTGAGGATGTTACACATCTCTTTCGATGGTTTGTGAGCCTTCCCCGTGCACCAATCTTTGAAGAATACTTGAAGATTTTTCCTTGCAACCTCCTCCTCGCATCTTAGTCTTCCCATGATTTTCAAAAGACCTTTTTGGCATTGCAAGTTACCTTTGTTCAATTCTTCTTCAAGGCGTGAGAGCCTCTGGTACACCATTTCTCTTTGTTTTTTCCGGATATCTCTTATAGCCTTATGAATCCTGATTAGAATTTGTGGAGTCCTTTCTACCGCATTTCTCCAACACTTAGCCGGTTCATTACAATTGGAAAAAGCTTCTGCCCATACTACAGAAATTTGTTGCTGGACAGAGGGGAGGCGAAATGACACTTGACAAGCATGAAACCATGGAGCTTTTCTGAGCATGGGAATCGGTTTGCAAGAAAGAATAATCGGGTAGTGGTCCGAGATAGTTAGGTTCATGTGTTGGGAAATCAAAGTAATACCCCACTTGAGGATGGTGTTTTGGTCGATGTAACATCTATCAAGTCTTTCTTTCCTTAGAGAGTCCCCAAATTGGAGATTTGACCAAGAGAGCCCCTTCATGTCTTTCACCTCGACAAGGTCGAGATGGAGCTTGATTTTATCCCATATCTCTTTCTCCCGACCCTCAATAATTTTCCCCTTGTTTATCCATCAGTCCTTAGGAAACTCCACCATGTTGAAGTGCCTACAAATCAAAACATTGTGTGAGAGGGAGTGGAGGGAAGCCCACGTATCAATTCGGTCGGCTTCACCATTAGGAGCATAAATTGAGACCACTATGAGCTGACTAGGGAACCCGATAGAGGCAGCAAGCCAAGGATGATTCCGATCTTCACAAGTCGAGGTCAATCTACGAGAGCAGGAGTGACTAATACAAATCGCAATGTCCCCCGCCCCCCTAGGGTGCGAAGTGCAGAACCAAAGGTGGTTCGAAGAAATGCATTTGAGCCGTTTGTGGAGATCCTCTACGTCGATTTTAATCTCTTGTAACTAGATAAAGTCGGGGTTGAGGCAACTGTCTTTGAAGCATTGGCCAAGAATCGCAGCTCTTGAAGGGTCAGACGGGTCCGTGACGTTTAGCAATGTGAGTTTCACTATTGATGGTTGCCCTCCTTGAGGGGAGGGACCCGATCTTCTTTTTTTCTTGTGATCTTCTTTTTTCCTCACAGATTCTTGAATTAGGATCCTACTCTTGAGGGGGCTCTTCTAGGGTATGCCCGATGGTTGTTTTCCTTTAAGCTTTGACTTTTGTTGCAATAAGCTTGGCATGAAAATCGGAAGAGTAGGACCAGGGAAGGAGCACTCAGTGTCTAGATTGTCTTCATTGCTAGTAGTGAAGCCTTCCTCTTTACTCGTGGTGTAACTTCCTGGTTGTCTTCTTTGCTAATACAGCACCCAAGGGTATTATTAGCGGGGTCTTCATCAAAATTGTTATCCCCTAGGAAGTCAACCTCATTAATCTCTTTTTCTAGGTTAAAGTACATGTTATTTGAAGGAGCAATTGTCCCGACGTTCCTTGCATATTAGCAAAGAACGTCGGGACAACTCTTTTTTCTTTTTGTGACGCCTTGTTTTTAATGCATATTAGCAAGTTGGGCGACGTCTTGTAGGAATCAATTGGAAACATTGGATAATGTGCAACGCCTTGGGAGGAGTATTTCCGCGAACTAACCTTTGAGTGTGAGATAAAAGGAAGGCAAAGGTGACCAACCGTTGACGTCAAATTGAATACCTCGTCTCTCTCGACACCTTGGCGACTACCTAAGAACCTAAGGGCGTCTATCACCTCCATATGGTAGAACTAAGGCGACTACCTTCTCGCTACATCAAACAAGGGCGACTCCAAAATATCTTTAGAGGCCAAAGTATCTTTTGAAGGTGACTTCTTTGGATGACTTATTACTTGGATGGGACGAATTTTCCTAGATCTTAACAACATAGTTCTAAGTGAAATTCGAGACTTATGTGGTAAATTGTCACATGGCTAGGTTCTCCTCCAACAAGAGTAAGAAATATGGAAAATTCCAAGGTTATAATTAGATGGACATGTGTGAAGAAGAGCAATGATAAGAAATAAAGGCTTGGGTTTCCCGAAAGGTAACCTTTGCCGAATTGGTGCCACCACCTCCTCTTATAGACATGGTCAAAATTGGGCCTCTACTCCACCATGGGCTACCTTGGGTGGCAAATGACCAGTGAAAGTATATTTTGTCAATAAAGTGTTAGAGTGAAAATTAATGTAGGGAATACTGCCAGCAAGCTTTGGCAACGTTAGAAGCTATAATTGGGGGCCTAATTGAAGTTGTCCACCACAATCATAATAAGCTCACTTCTGCACCTCTTTGGCAATGACTTTGGGATGTGGGACAGTTAAGGCTCGGATTCGGCAAGGCCATCTGAGGCCTCTCTGGAGTCTATATAAAGAGATCATTGGCACTCATTTGATATATGATCTCAATTGGGAGGAAGTTTGGATACACCAGTAGGGATCAACATCATCATTTAGAGAGCTAGGGTCTAGCACCATTTTTAGGAGTCCAACACGACTTTCTAGATAATTCCTTGCATTCTGTGGCTACTTAAACACTCTTGGGGGTCACTCTATGGTGATTATACAAATCGTGGGCCTCCCACTAGAGTTGGCTATTAGCCTTATAGAGTGACTGAGTGGCTTGGAGATAATCACTTAGTGTGCTTGTATTTCATTTGTCATGGAGAAGGGCTCATGCATGCAATTCTCTCTATGTGATTTCTACTTCTTGATTTGATTCTGCCTAGTTCTTGAAATGGCATGCAAGCCCTCTATTTCATCCTTTTTTTTCTTCTTTTTTTATCTAAGTGAGACACCTGATAGAATATGCTTAATGGTCTATTATAGTAGGATGATATTCATGAGCAACCATTATGTACAAATTTTTGAAGGTATCATTGATTATGTATTTTTTAAAAGAGACTCAAAGAGTTTTAGCAAAGTATCTCTAATAATGGAATCCACTCTAAGTGCATATGAATCTACATACAAAAATATATAAGGAAACATGTAAGAGATATACCTATGGCTGAAATACAATGGAGAAAAGAGATGTTTCAGCTGGTGAATGATTTGAACATTACGAAAAGACATAGTCACGACCTAGTGTCTCATGTATTCCACAGAAAGATGAAAAACTAATGAGATCTATCAAATAGATCTATTAAGGATGAGAAAAAGAACGGAGAGGGAGAATGTTGGAAAGCACTTTCTTGTAAAGGAAAAAATAGAAAACATTGTATTATAGTATATCCCAAATTTTGTAAAACTAAGAAAGACTCTTCCACATGGATAGTTGTAACTTATAGATTTTCTTGTTGAGGTTTTAGAGCTCTCAAGATAGTATATTTTTCTGTTAGAAAATTTAAGAGACCTATTTTGAGTTTGAAAATGGACACTTAAAAGATATACAATTCAATTATGTTTCATTTGTAGAGAACCTTGTACGTTTGGAAGTTAATGAGAATTTGAGAGCTCTTCCTTCTTACCATTCTAGTCATGAAGATTTAATGGTGATTTCAAGTGGATTTTTTGAGTGTTATTTATGTATTTATCTTTGTGACTAGTATTTTTTTTTGAGTTTTTCATGCTTCTATAACTATATATCTATCTTCTAGGCTCCATTTATCAATCACAATATTGTTTCTTCATGATTGTGTGAGTCTATCAGAATCACAATTCTCTTCTCAGTGGGGTACATGTATTGAAAGTTAAACTTTATTTCAGCATTGTTTTATCATTAAAAAGAGCACACTTTAGGCATGAGGAACACTAAATACTTACTTTTAAATCCATCTACATGAAAAGTGACATCAATTATGAACAACGTTTGTGAAATCTCTAGTTGTATTGATCTTTTAATGATAAATCTTGGATTCCATTGATTATGGTTAGGCTAGGATCTTAGCATGCTTCTCCGATTGAGGATGTAACTATTTGAGATCCTTTATGCTAGGATGAGTGGAGAGGAAAACTCCCAAGAACAAGAAAAATTGATTTTGGCATATGCATTAGTACTTGATCAACAACATAGATAATTTCATGATAAGGTTGTGAGATGTAATTTTGATGGCCACAATTCTAAAAGCAAACAATATCTTCTACATCATCCACATATTTAATGCATGTTTCCTAGTTCTGTTGTTATTTTCTTGAAAGATGCAATTCAACGCTTACTTTCATGTATGAAGGAGACACCAATTATCTCCAACAATATGTATGACACTTTGCTTCCTCTTTTCACAAGTGGACATGCAAGTGCTCTCCTAGTGGAGTTCCATATGGTACTCATCTATGTTATCATAAATGCTTATTCCTTTTGCATCAGATTGCTATGCGATTGTTATCTCGAGTATTTGTGATGCTGATGAGGGTTTGTTAGGGACAAAAAAAATCAATGGATACTCTCAAATCAAAAAATGATATAATTTTAAAGATTTATACTTGACCTTGATTTGATTATCTCTATGCATAAAATGCCATTGTCACTAAATGGATGTACAAGTTGGAATGTAAGCATGATGGAATAGTTGATTGATTTAAGTCTTGATTTGTTTCCAAACGTTATCCTCATTGATTCCACCTACCAAATGATCACCATTTGTAGCATTTCTATAGCTATAACTCATCATGATTGTAATGTTCATTAGTTGGACATTGACATTGCATTTTTAAATGGTGACTTACATGAAGAACTATATGTATTTGCATGTCCTTCATTTTTTTAGAAAAGGATGTGAAACAAGTTGTGCAAGTTGAGAAAGGCATTGGATAGATTTAACCAAGCAGGAGGTCCCTTGTATGACAAGATACATGCCTACTCTCTATGACATGAGTTTGATATATTCCAACTAAGAGAATCGTAGATGTTAATTTTTCACATCATGTAATTTTGATCATTCTCATTTATCTTGATAATATGGTGCTCAGTACTTCTAATGAGAAGCATAGTGTTTAATTTAATACTTGTTTGCATGCCCCTTTTTGGGATGTCAAATTTGGGACATTTCTGCCATTATTCGGGAATTACATCATGTACTTTTGATCATTCTCATTTATCTTGATAATATGGTGCTCAGTACTTCTAATGAGAAGCATAGTGTTTAATTTAATACTTGTTTGCATGCCCCTTTTTGGGATGTCAAATTTGGGACATTTCTGCCATTATTCGGGAATTTAATTTATTCAAGTTTATGTGGCATAACTTTATGTCAAAAAAAATATACGAACAGGTTCTTGTATTTTTTTTGTCCTTAAAGATTGCAAACTTATTGCTATTCCCATGGAAATGGGTCAAGGTTGAGTCATCATGGTGTTCTCAATCAGTATGTTGTTGGATGCTTTATTTATGCATAAAACCACTTGATATTCAGTTTGCTTTCTCTCACATGAGAAAGTTTTTGCATTGGTCAACTCATAAGCATTGGTGGATAGTTAAGTGCAAATATCTCTAGTTGCGTGATACTTGGATTGTTTTATCCAAAGGGGGATCATTACCACTCAATCTATATGCTTTTTTTTGACCCAAAATGGGATGGTTTCTATGACACATGTGTGTCCATTAATGGCATTTGCATTGTTCTTGATAGATCATGCATATCTTGATTCAGAAAGAAGGAGCCTACTCTCATCACTTCTAGTTGTGAGGCTAGGTTGAGGGTATCTTTCACAACAATTCTTGAGTGTGTCTAGCTCAAAGACCTCTTTCATGATTTTAGTATTGGTCAATCTTGTACTAGCACCATATATACTGAAAATCATAGCATATTGGGAGTTGCAAGGCAACCTTTTCCCCGTGTTCACACAAAGTATATTGAAGTGCAGTAGCATTATCTTAGGGAGAGACTCTCTATAAGGAAGATCGCTTTGGCTTATGTGCCCATAGAGAATAATGCTACACACCTTTTCAGAAAGGACCTACCTAGCAACAAGTTTTAAGCTTTCACAAATCGTTATACTTGCTTCCTTCTATGGAATGACTTTGTTCCACATTGCTTGGCACTTTCGTATGCCTTATTCACCGTATCACTTATAGGGGGACTTTGTTGTTATATTTTGGTATTTTTTGTGTGAATAAACTTAGGACTACCACGGTCCCCTCTACCATCTTTGGAAGTTTTTTAACCTCGCTTGTAGATATCTCTACTACCCTGATGGGTCAACCATCTATTGTACATTCACATGGCAATACAATAAATGCTCTGCTATTGTCCAAAATTCTTCTCCTTGTGCTTTTGTGTGCTTTTGGACTCCTAAAATGCCAACAAATACTTTGTTCTCTCTCTCTCTATGCCATACATGCATGATTTGGTGTAAAGTCACTATGTATTCCAACATGTTCGTGTGTGCATTGGGGATTAAATCTAGAAGTCAAACTATTATTGTAGATCAGGTGATTGTTCAACATAGACGTTATGGACCATTTATTTTACAAGATATCAGTTTTAAATTACACATCACGGGATGAAATTTATCAACGTCTTATCTTCAAGAATTTACCTCAGACTTACCTTGGGAGTTAAATCCTTGAACTTATTAGTAGATACTTTTATTAGCTTTTTATTTCTTGCATGAGGAAGTTCTATAGTTACAGTATTAGAACATAATTATAAATCTTTCGTACTGTTCCTCTACAGCTGCATACGTATCTTCATTTTGTATGCAGCCTTCGGATTTTCCACATGTTAGACTTGCCCTAATGTTTCCATTTTTTTACTTAATCATATTCAAATGGTTGCATGGGAGACGTAGGCTTGATTTCTCTCTAGTCCTCCGCCACTTACATTATATTTTTTTCATTCACTTCTATAAGAACTTATTGGTAACTATTTGATAGATTACACATTCATATATTTAATGTGTGATTGACTTTCACTTATCATGTTGTCTTGACGCATTCATGGCCGAAATTGAAAGATCATCAACAATAAGCTCGCCTAGATGTACAAATACAAATGGTGAGGAATCTGATTCATTTCGTTATTTTTTAAGGCTGTTGTTAAGTTTATTTTTCTTAGAGTATAGTTATTGCATCCCCAGCAATTCCCGCACCATTTTGAGGTGCCCTAACCTTTAAAATGTCCAATAATGATATTGTTTATTTACCAATAAAATACAGACCACACGTTTGTTCTATAAGTAAGTTATTTTTAATATCTTTCTTAATTATGATTAGGATGAACTTCACACTTTTTCCAGTAAGGGATGTATTCATGTTGAGTACCCACAAATTACTCTCACAACTAGTATGATCATGTAAAACAAATTGGTTCTCATAGACCGCTTAGATAAACATCTACATATATTGTACACTTATAAAATGAAAACGTAATCTTCTTAGATAAAAAATAAAGGCAATTAATATGCATGCATTGTGGAGTGTATATTGTATCATCAAGATATGCTCTTTGAACATCCCTCGGATATGTAACTTCATAGAAAGATGGCTATCCAAACACGATGAATTAAGCTAATAGGTGGGAAGTGTTTAGTCACTTTTAAACGTGCTGTCAAAAAAGTAAAAGGGGCCTTGGACATACATGTACATAATTCATACAAATTGTTAGAAATAATGGCAAAGCTTTATTTTGTTCTTAAACGCCTACATTCTAGCATCTATGAACCAAGCTCATTTTTTCCCACCTAATCCATGTGATTGTATTTGAAACAAATTACTCGGATTCGAATTTTCTGATGTCCTCTCAGTTTTATACATGTCATCCCTTTGTATTTTCGTGAGAATCTATTCTCTAAGTTTGTAATAATATTTTACATTTTTTTAGCATCCGTGAACTCACAAAAATCTAGTTCCTCAGTTGCGTGTCGGATCGCCATAGGCATGCAGCCTCACACCGTCAATAAAGGAGAGAGGCACGTCAAACATTTTCGAATGAAACATTTAAATTAATTTTTGATATGGGAATGTTGATTTTCTTTTTCTTCGGATTGGTAATACGACAATTTATTGTTTGATTTGTTCATATTGATATAATTAGAGGGTATTTTGCTTCATATGCCTTTCCGTTCATGAAGTCTCAAAGGGATATTTCCAATGCATACATCATATGAACTCTAGAATAGGAAATGGGGTATTTCAATCCGCACATCTTGCGAACACATGGTTCTTTAGATTTAAAATGTTTTATGTTTTCCTTTTCTAAGTCTTTGGAAAAAGTGATAGAGAAAGAAAACGTTTATGAAGGATTCGATGGGGAGACTCGATGGTTCTGATTTATGAGTTTTTGTCTCTTTCCTTCTAGAACGGTACTCTTTTGTTATATGAAGAGCACCCAATTCTTAATATACTTAGGTAGTTATGTGTGGGAACACTTTAGGACTATCGAGGCACTTTTTTCCCTCTTTAGGAGGTTCTTTTCCCCCAGCTTGTATATATGCTTATTGCCCTAACGGGCTACTAATCTTTGTTCATTCTAGTGGTAATACATTCAGTATTATGTGTTGTGCTCCAAGCTTCTTCTTCTTCCTTGTGTTCTTCACGTGCTTTCTCAAACGTCTAACTCCAACAATTGGTATTAGAGCCGGTAGCCGCTTCATCTAGGGTGTTGTCTACACTTCTACGGTTGTAGTCTCAGAATCACTCAAAATTTAGTAAGCATACTCAGGTTGCCAAAATCATGATCAGAGCTCGTTCCAGCCTCTGATTGCACTATTGCACTGCTTGTGCAGGCTATTTTGTCTTTTTGTTCCAAAGGTATATACGAGTTTTGGTTCGTCACTAAGTATACTACATGTTTAGCAGAATTTGTTTGGGAAGTTATGTTCAGCTTTTTGAGGTAGAATATATTTTCTACATCAAGGTATTTTAATCACCGGCCATGGCTGAAAGCAGTGATGTATTGCGTATGTTGGTTGTTGAGGATAAGTTGGATGGTACCAACTACCCATTATGGGCTTATATGATGTGTCATGTATTGGTTGCAAAAGGAATATGGAATATTGTGCAGGGTGTTGCAAGATGACCTGTTACACTTGCGAATATAGGTACTGCCAATAAAGGTGCTAGAGCTAATGGAGATGGTGGGAAAGGCGATGATATTCTACAGATTCCTATTCATGATGCTAATTCTGTTGCACCTACAATAGAGAAAATTTGTTGGGATGGTAGAGATGTTGAAGCACATGCATTGATAGCTTTGTCTGTCAAATGTGCCATTATTCCTCACATTTGCTCTTGTAGAATAACTAAGGATGCTTGGGATACACTTACCACATTGTACCAAGCTAGGAATGAGGCTTACCTCCAAATGCAATTGGACAATTAGCACATGAATGAAAGTGATTCTATGGAAAATTTTCCCACAAAGATCAAGGATTTGAAAGAATAGTTGATTTCTGCTGATGAACTTATACCAGGTAGCTCACTTGTGCATACTGTTCTGAGTAGTCTTCCTGACTGATATCAAAGTTTTGCTTCTACTCTTTTTTTGATGATGAAAGGCAATCCAAATGCCTTGTTATTTGAGGAGTTAGTCTCTATTCTATTGCAAGAAGCCTATTCTAGGCAAAACAGGTCTATTATGTGTGTTGTAGATCAAAATGTTTTGGCTAGTCAGTAGGGCAAACGTAAATGGAGCTCTTCTACAAGCAAAAATCTACAGGTGCTGCACATTTGAAGAAGGAAAACAAAGATGAGAGGAAATTAGAAAAGAAAAAATTCTTTTGCAAATACTGTAAAGCAAATGATCATGTGATCCAGAGCTATCCAAAACTGGCTGCTAAAGAGTCAAAGAAGAAAGAGGCCGGAATGGTTGTTGTAGAGGCCTCTACACGGAAAAAAGAGTCTGCTAATCTTGTGCAGAAAAAAGAATGGGTGTTTACTACTGTTTGCAATTTTGATCCATCTTCTCATGAGTAGTGCATGTGTGCAGTAGACTCAGATGTGTGGTACTTTGATACTAGGGTGACCAAACATATTACCTCGTAGCATAGTTTCTTCTCTTCACTCGAGCCTACCCCTATCGGGAACACTATTACATGTGCCAACAACTCCTCCTATCTTGTTATGGGAGTTGGTAAGATCACTTTGACTAATGCTCGTGGTAGTGCTTTCACTTTGTCAGATGCTTTGTTTGTGCCAACGATGAAGAAGAATCTGTTATCCGTTTCTGCATTAGCCAAGATTGGCTTGGATGTGAAATTTGTTGATGACAGGTATACATGTCATGATCCATCAAATGGAAAAATCATTATTACTTCTTCCATTTTATGTCGTGGGTTGTATAACCTCATACACTATGAAAGATCTATAAATGATTTGGCATGTGTAGTACATGATTCTCAGGCTATGTCAGATGCAAAGCTTTGACATGCACGGTTTGGTCATCTGGATTTTATAGTTTACTATGACTACAAAAATCTGAAATGCTCTCCTCTGTTCCCATACTTGAGGCACCCTGTAAACATGTATGTGTAGGTTGTATTTTGGGAAAAATGTAGCGTTCTTCCTTTCCAAAAGATGGTTCTGTTTGGGCTACTAAAAAATTGCAGCTTATACATAGTGATGTTTGTGGTCCTATGTAGACACCTTCTTTTGGGAGCTATCTTTACTTTGTGACTTTCATTGATGATTTTTCTAGGCATGCATGGGTTTATCCATTGAAGGCAAAGTCCAAAGTTTTTATTTGCTTCAAACAATTTCTGGTTTTGTGTGAAAATCCGTTTGCATGTGAAATGGGCACCCTCCGTTCTCATCGAGGGGGGAACATATGTCTTCTCACTTGAATGTGTTTCTAGCTAAACGTGGGATAAAACATCAGTGTATAGTGCCATATACACCTCAACGGAGTGGAGTTGCTGAAGGAAAGACTAGGTCACTCATGGAGATGGTGAGGTGTATGGTCAAGAGTCAGGCTTTACCACATAGTTTCTGGCTTGAGGCTATTATGTGTGCAACATTTGTACTGAAGAGCTGTCCCACTAAAGCACTGCAATCTATCACTCCATATGAGGCTTGGCATGGTCGCAAGCCATCTATTGCTCATGTGTGTATTTTTTGTTGCATGTCATATGCATTAATGCCTGAACAACATTGCAAAAAATTGGATTATAAAGTAGTAAAATGTATTTTTGTTGGGTAGAGTTCTGAACGTAAAGGCTATCGTCTCCATTATCCACAGACTAAACACATTTTGGTTAGCCGTGATGTTGTTTTTGTGGAACATGCTATTTAACCATTGCTTTCATGTACTAAGGAGACATCTGTTAGCTCCAAAGGGATGTATGATACTTTGGTGCCCCTTTTTACACGTGGAGACTCTAGTGCTGGTCCTAATGAGACTTCTCAGCCTTTGCAGGTTTCATGTGATGATGTAAATCATTCTATTTCTTATGCAGACTTACATGATGCACTTGTTGATGATAGAGCTGATATTGAGCAGGCAAAAACTATGCCAAAATGGATGGTGTAGACCTTGCATGACACCAAATTAGATGCATCTCTCTCATATCGTACTCGGTCAGGCTCTCATAGTGCCTCTTTTGCATCAGATTGCTATGCTATGGCTACCTCTAATCTTTATGATGAGACTCAACCTGTTTCATTTGATGAAGCATAAAATTCTGAACATTGGATGGATGCAATGCAATCTGAATATGATGCTATCATGAAAAATGGTACCTGGTCTTTATGTGACTTGCCTCTTGGCAAGAAGGCCATTGGCACTAAGTGCGTATACAAGTTGAAGCATAAAATGGATGAAATAGTTGACATGTATAAAGCTAGACTTGTTGCAAAGGGTTATGCACAGGAAAGAGGCATTGATTTTCATGAAACCTTTGCTCCAACTTGTTGAATGACTACTATTCGTAGCATTTGTGCACTTGCAGCTCATCGTGGTTGGAATGTCCATCAGCTGGACATTGAAACAACATTCTTGAATGGTGACTTGCATGAAGAAATGTATGTTATTTAGCCTCGTGGGTTTGTGCACAAAGGGCATGAAAACAATGTGTGCAAGTTAAAGAAGGCATTAGATGGTTTAAAGCAAGCACCATCTTGGTCTGAAAAGGTACATGCCTATCTGATTGCACATGGTTTTGAAAAAAAAAATCCAACTCAAAGCACCTTATATGTCAAGCGTGCTAATGATGTGCTTCTGATCATTCTGGTATATGTTCATGACATGCTGCTCATTGGTCCTCATGCCATGCATATTGCTGATTTTAAGGCTGATTTGCATGCCTTATTTGAGATGTCAGATTTGGGGCATTTGCATCAGTATTTGGGCATTCAATTATGCAAGTTGATGGTGGAATGGTTTCGTGTCAAACGAAATATATTGACACATTATTGTAGCATTTAAGCCTTGAAGACTGCAAGCCTATTGCCACTCCTATGGAGAAACCTTTATGATTGAGTCTTCATGATGCTTTAGATACATTTGATGATGTTCTCTATCAGCACGCTTTTGGATGCTTGATTTACTTATGCATTACTCGACAACATATTCAGTTTGTTGTCTCATAGATGAGCAGGTTTATGCATTGCCCAAGTGCCAAGAATTGGTAGGCGGTTAAGCGCATCTTTCCCTACTTAAGTGGTAGACGGCTACTTGGATTGTTTTATCCCAAGGGGGGATCACTACCGCTAGATTTGCATGCTTTTTTTGAGAGTTGGGTTGGTTACTATGACACTAGTGTGTCCACTAGTGGTTTTTGCTTCATGCTTGGTAGCTCATGTATATCTCGGTTAAGCAAGAAGCAACCTACTGTGGCCACTTCCAATTGTGAGGCTGAGTATAGGGCACCTTTCACAATGACTATTGAGTGTGTGTGGCTCAGATGCCTTATGGCTGATTTGAGTGCTCGTCAGTCTTGTACCACCACCATCTTTAGTGAGAGATAGAGCACATTGGAAATTGCTAGGAACCCTATGTTCCATGCTCGCACTAAGCACATTGAGATGCATTATCATTATGTCAGAGAGAGGTCCTCTGTTGGGGAGATCAGCTTGGCATATGTGCCCATGCAGGAGAACATTGTAGACCTTTTCCACGAAGGCCTTGCCTAGGGAGATCTTTGAAGCTTTCCGCAAAGCTTTGGGCTTACTTCCTTTTGTGGATTGATTCCACTTAGCTTGGCACTTCTTTATATATGAGTGCCAACTCCTTGTTCATTGCATCACTCCTAGGGGGGATTTGTTGATATATTTAGGTAGTGATGTGTGTGAACACTCTAGGACTAACGGGGCACTTTTTTCCCTATTTATGTGGTTTTTCTCCCCCGGCTTGTATATATGCTTATTGCCCTAATGGGCTACTGATCTTTGTACATTCTAGTGGTAATACGTTCTGTATTCTGTGTTGTGCTCCAAGCTTCCTCTTCTTCCTTGTGTTGTTCACGTGCTTCCTCAGACGTCTAACTCCAACACCAATGGCCACGTATCACTTTCGATTTCTAATTAAACAACGATTTCTATATATATATACATATGAAACATTAAACGAAGATAGTACACGAACACCGCATCATCATCATCATGAAAGCTCTTATAATATTAATGGATCCAATAAGCGGAGCATTTCCTCGGATGTTATCCAAATTGTGTGATGATGAAATGAAGAAGAACTTCGAACTCGTTCCCAAAAATTAACTTGTACGCTATTTCTTCATCATTTTCTCATTAAGGACTGGACGAGAGCAAGAAACACTATTCTCACAAGAGTGATGTTCCGTATTTCACTTCCTTTTTCCTTGTTACCATATTACTGATCTTTCGTAAATGGTTTGCGGTAGACTATGGTGGTTAGTCTAATCCCAAGTATCTGAAGAAATGGAAATGAAAGACTAGAATATAAAATGTTGCTAGATTAATGCTAGTACAAAGTAGAGGGATGGATATCCCTCACTTTGTTGTTCATTGGAAATAATGTCTGCAAATATATTAGGCGTACAATGGTTACGGTGATCGTCAACTATGTAGATGACATTAGGAGGTGACGTGCGGACACCCAAGTTCATTGATTGGGACAACAAGAAACGAAAGCTAAGGCACCACAATAGAACCACCTTCATTATGCATCAAAACATCTTACTATTCAGAGACTTATCGAAGAAAGGTCGTCTTCAGAGACTTATTGAAGAAAGGTCATCTTACTACCTTCATCAGATAGTAGAAGCTTTAATTATCTTTTCATTTCTTGCATTAGGACTTCATTAGAGACTTATTGAAGAAAGTTCGTCTTACTACCTTCATCAGATAGTAGAAGCTTTAATTATCTTTTCATTTCTTTCAATATTAGCACACAATTATAATTCTTTCCTTTTGTTCCTCTACACCTGCATCCTTCTCTTCATTTTGTATGCAACCATGGGATTCTCCATATCTTAGAATTGCCCTAGTGTTCTCATTTTTTTACTTAGTCATATTCAAAATGGTTGCATGGGAGACGTACGCTTGATTTCCCTCTAGTTCTCTACCACTTACATTATATTTTTCTCAATCACCTCCAATAAAAATTATTGCTAAGTGTTTGATAGATTATACATTCATATATCTAATGTGTGATTGTCTTTCACTTATCATCCACTCCTAATGCATTCCTGGACTTTAGTGAAAGATAATCAAAACCTTGCTTCCCTAGAGGTGCAACTACAAATGTTGAGGTATCCGATTCATTTTGTTCTTTTTTAAGGCTTTTGTTCAGTTTATTTTTCCATAAGGAATGTAATTATTATATCCCCACAGCTTCCCCAACCATGTTGAGCACTACAGCATGTCTAGGGTATATTGAGGTTTTTACTGAGGAAATTGAAGGGGTGCATTTTGGCCTCCACGTCAGTGTAACTGTCAGTATGCACATTGGAACTGAAGCGTCGGTATATGCGTTGGTATATTCATTAGTATGGGCATCATTATGAGTGTCAAAAATACCAACACCCATACGGATGACACTCCTAGGAGTACCAACGCTTATATCGGTGACCTACTTGGAGTACCATCGCTTATACTGACGACTATATCTTCAAAATTATTTTTTGGGCAGAGTCTGTGGTCTTGTGCTACAGCAACATTACCATCATGTTGTTTAGCAAAAGACAACACACTGTGCCCAAAGAAAATCGAGTACAGGTAATGTGTACTCTAATGGCAACCAAAACATGATTTCATATAGCAAATTACCATCCGACACAAAAGAGATGCGCAAAATGAACCATGGATCATGTACAAGAAAGTTGTATATTCCATAAATGAAGCATGTATAAGAGTGTCGCAAAGCACTTCCATATCGGAACCGAATACAAAATGTGACAAAGCACTTCCATATAGGAACAGAATACAAAAGGTTACAAAGCACTTCCATATAGAAACGGAATACAAAATTATGGTGCACCATTGCCACATACGTATGTAATACAAAATTATGGCAAAGCACTACCATACATATGCTCAAGGGGATCAAAACCTTTACATCTACAATCCTGCAATAAAGCATTAAAATGAGACAAAATTATGGCGACATTTATAAACAACAACTAAAAAATAGAAACCAAGCTATAAGTTTACCTCATCATAGATTCTCCCATGAAATGATCGCACCAGGTCCCTCTAAGTCCTGTAATAGTGCAACCAATCCATGATGATATCCATAAGCTTCTTCGGTTCGCGTCAGGGGACAACCCACTAGCAACTCCTTTTATAAATATGCAAAGTGTTAGATGAACATATATGATGAATTTAACACAAACAAATTCAATAATTAAAATGATACTTACAAATTGGTAGTGCATACTATCGTATCTGCCGCTACCCAAATGCAACATTCCAACCATATCTAAATATGTGGCCGCTGGATCTCACTACTCACGATATCGGTCACCAGTATGTTGCTTCTCATTTAGAATCGATTCTAACTCTTCAACATCAAACTCTAAAGGCTTTGGTAAGCCTGCTTTGAAAGCATCACGAGCCTCAAACCGTCAATGCGACATCATCTCACATGCCGTGTGCTGAATCCATTCTAAGCTCACAATAAGATGCCAACGTGCTCGTCGGTACTCTTCATATATTGACTATGTGATATATAATTTCTCGAATCTTTATCCTGTTCGCTCCAAATTAACATGATAGAATGTGATATATAGTTGTGGAATGCGTTGATGCATGGTCTTTCCGGTCGCATCCATGACTGGAGCTCCATCAGGTATGTGATATATCTTGGAGTCGTCATGGTCATGCACTCCCCAAGGTGTATGTGGAGATCCCATTTGATCCAATGTCGAGATGTTAGGATATATATATGTATGTATATATATACATATATATATATATATATATATATATATATATATATATATATATATATATATATATATATATATATAAACTAAAAATTGAAAGATCTATTTTTTAAATATTTAAAAATTTATATTCTATAAATTTGGATTTTCCTCTAATATTTAATAAAAATGTACGTATGTATGTGTGTCTGTGTGTATGTTTGTATGCATGTGTGTGTGTGTAGAAACTCAAAAATCCTATTTATTATATATTGATTCTAATTTTGTGTAAAAACTTAAAAATCCTATTTTTCATAAATTTAATTATATATATATATATATATATATATATATATATATATATATATATATATATATATATATATATATATATATATATATATATATATATATATATATATATGTATATATATATACATACATATATACATATATATATATATATATATATATATATATATATATATATATATATATATATATATATATATATATATATATATATATATATATATATATATATATATATATATATATATATGCATATGCATGTGTGTATGTGTGTATGTTTGTATGTATGTGTGTGTGTAAAAACACAAAAAATCCTATTTATATTAATTCTATTTTTATGTACGTATATGCAACTTGTGTGTGTATGTATGTATGAATATGCATGTGTGTATCTGTGTATGCATATGCATGTGTGTATGTGTGTATGCATATGTATGTGTATGTGTGTATGCACATATGTGTATATGCATATGCATGTGTGTATGCGTATGCATGCATGTATGCGTATGCATGTGTGTATGCATATGCTTGTGCAAGTGTGTATGCATATGCATGTGCATGTGCATGTGTGTATGCATATGCATGTGTATGTGTGTATGCACATATATGTGTATGTATATGCATGTTTGTATGCATATGCATGTGTCTATGTGTGTATGCATATGCATGTGTATGTGTGTATGCAGATGCATGTGTATGTGTGTATGTATATGCATGTGTGTATGCATATGCATGTGTGTATGCATATGCATGTGTATGTGTGTATGCATATGCATGTGTATGTGTGTATGTATATGCATGTGTGTATGTATATGCATGTGTCTATGTGTGTATGTGTGTATTTATGTGCATGTGTATGTGTGTATGTATATGCATGTGTGTATGTGTGTATGCATATCCATGTGTGTATGTGTGTATGCATATGCATGTGTGTATGTGTGTATGCATATGCATGTGTATGTGTGTATGTATATGCATGTGTGTAGGTGTGTATGTGAGTAAGCATATGCATGTGTATGTGTGTATGTGTGTATGCATATGCATGTGCATGTGTGTATGTATATGCATGTGTATGCATATGCATGTGTGTATGTATGTATGTATGTATGTGTGTATGCATATGCATGTGTGTATGTTTGTATGCATATGCATGTGTGTATGTGTGTATCATATGTGTGTGTATGTGTGTATGTATATGCATGTGTGTATGCATATGCATGTTTTTGTATGTATGCACATATGTTTGTATGTATATGCATGTGTGTATGCTTATGCATGTGTGTATGTATGTATGTATGTATATGCATGTGTGTATGTATATGCGATTTGTGTGTGTATGTATGTATGCATATGCATGTGTGTATATGCATATGTGTGTATGTGTGTATGCATAAGCATGTGTTATGTGTGTATGCATATGCATGTGTGTATGCATGTATACTAAATATGCATATGCATGTGTGTATGTATGTATGTATATGCATGTGTGTATGTATATGCAATTTGTATGTGTATGTATGTATGCATATGTATTTGTGTATGTGTGTATGCATATGCATGTGTGTATGTATGTATGCATATGCATGTGTTTGTGTGTATGCACTTATGTGTGTATGTGTGTACGCATATGCATGTGTGTATGCATATGCATGTGTGTATGTGTATATGCATATGCATGTGTATGTGTGTATCCACATATGTGTGTATGTATATGCATGTGTGTATGTATATGCATATGTGTGTGTATGTATGTATCCATCTGTATGTGTGTATGCACATATGTGTATGTATACATATGTTAGTGTGTATGTATCTCTCTTTCTCTCGGTCTCTCTCTCTATCTCTGTTTCTCTATATCTCTCTCTTTCTTTCATCTCTCTCTCTCTCTATGTCAACCAAAAACAAAACAATCACTTGCATCGATGTAATTGTTTGGATCGTTGTTGTCAAAGTCCACTTAATGTTGTCCTTCGTCGAATTCCAAGGATTTGAAGCCAAAATCTTTTGCAAAACTAAAGAGAAGAGAAATTAAAAGGATGAATGTCCAATTTTTGTTCTTGGGTCTGATTAAAACACTGCATGCGTATGAGCGTCCGTATGAGCGTCAATAAATTACTAGAATTTACTGACGCTTATACGAACGCTCATACCAACACAACACTTTTCAATGCGTATATTGCCTCCATGGTTTTTCAAGGGCTTTCAATGGTCATACAGATGCTGATGCATGACCGTCGGCATGCCCTTGATATGTTGTAGTCGAGGTGTCATATCCTTAAAAAGCTCCGATAGTGATCTTATTTATTTACCAATAAAATACAGACCACAAGTTTATTCTATAATTTAGTTAGTTTTCCAATATTTCTTAATTATTATGAGGTTGATCTTCACGCTGTTTTTAACATGGGATGTACCCACGGTGCGTACCAACAAAAAACTGTCACAATTAGTATGACCATGTGAAACGAATTGGTTCTCATAGATAGCTTATATTAAAATCTAGATATATTATACACTTATAAAATGAAGACGTAAGCTTCTTAGATTAAAAAATAAAAGCAACTAGTATGAATGCAATGTGGAGCGTATATTGTACTATCAAGATAAACTACTTGAACCTCCCTCCGATATGTAACTACATACAAAGATGGGCTACCCAAATATGATGAATCAAGCTAAGAGAGGTCTTGGCTGGGAAGTGTTAAATCACTTCTAAACGGATTGTTAATAAACTAAAAAGAGCCTTGCACATACATGTCCATGATTCACACAAGTTGTTTTACATAATCGCAAAGCTTTATTTTGTTCTTAAACACCTATACTCTAGCATCTCTGAACGAAGCTCATTGTCTCCCACCTCATCTATTTGATTTTATTGAAACAAATTACTCGGACTCAAATCTTCTAGTGTCCTTTCAGTTCTATGCATGTCATCCTTTTTTTGTCGTGAGAATCTCTTCTGTAAGGCTGCAATAATATCTGACATTGTTGAAATGATGTTATCCAAATTGTGTGATGAAGAAATGAAGAAGAACAGGGAACTGGATTCACAAAATTAACTCATATGCTACGTATTCATCATTGTCTCATTAAGAACTGGCCGAGAGCAACAAACACTTTTCTCATAAGAGTGATGTTCCGTATTTGAGTTCCTTTTCTCTTGTTACCATATTACTGATCTTCTGTAAATGGTTTATGGTAGACTATGGTCGTTATTTCAACTCCCAAGTATCTGAAGAAAAGTAAACGAAATACTAGAGTATACAGTGTTGCTAGATTTATGCTAGAACAAAGTAGAGGAATGGATATCCCTCAGTTTGTTGTAGATTGGAAATAATGTCTGCAAATATATTACGCGTAGAATCGTTACGGTGAACGTCAACTTTGTAGATGACATTAGGAGGTGACGTGCGGACAACCAAGTTCATTGAACCCTACTTCAGCTCTCGTTTGCTTTAAAATGTGTGCGACAACGAGAAAAGAAAGCTAAGGCACCACAATAGAACCACCTTCATTATGCATCAAAACATCTTACTGTTCAGAGACTTGTCGAAAAGGACTTATGCAACACAAGATCTTTCTGACTGTTGCACTTCCATAATTATATAGTATTCTGATCGCACTCCGAACTGGAAGGAACATGGGTTGCCTCTGACAGTATATTCGACATAAGGTTCTGATGCAAGGTTCTGGCAGGAGCTTCTGATAAACGAGTGATTTGATCAATAGAATATATAAGTTCATGTGAACAGACTGCATCGAGCCAAGAAAAGGAAGTATAATCGGATTAAAAAATCATCACAAAACTAGAGAATGTTTCATGATGGTATTCTCATCCCCAAACCGGGAGGGCGCTGACAAGCTTCTTTGGCTTTTCAATCAGAACGTCGTTTCTGGACGACCTAATAAACAGGAGTATTCTTCGCAACGTTTAATATCTGTAGTAAGAGGTTTAAACACTCTCAAGAGCAATGGAGTGTTTTTGTCTTTTCCATTTCGCATCGCCTCTTCTAAAAGACAGCGCCAGCAAAATTTTGATAATCGCTACTGAAAATCATGTCGAGGAATTTAAAGCTTTTCAATTACTAACCAAGTAGCTTATCTTTGCGTAATTCCAACTAATATGTATCATAGTAAACTCGTCATCTCTCTTCAATCTACAGTTCCTTCTTTTTCTTGCGTGCTCATGCAGACAACCTGTACATCCCTATCACACAGTTTTCGCTCCTTATACGTTTAACTGAAAGGAACAGAAGGGAAAACGGAAGAAGGAACAGAACAGAATAAATCATTTTCAAGGATGGAGAATCCAGATGCAGACCTCGAATTGAAAATGAACTCTGCAGATTACTTTGACCGAATACCAAACCATAATGTTTGTAATAATATAAATTATTTTTTTAAGCATATTAAGCACACAATCGCTACAATCAATTCCTAATTAGAAGAAGACAACACTCTAAAAGGGAGAAGATATCATTCTTATAGTATGTTGATACTCATTGTCGGGAAACATATGAAAAGCAGCCGCTCTTGAATTCCTTTCCACTTTTGTTAACCCTGTCTTTATTAAAGAGAGAAAAATGCTTGGAAAGAAGATGACATATGGACAACCAAATTCAATGAACCCGTCTGGTTCAGAATCTGTGGGACAACGAGGAAGGAAAGACAAAGCATTACGGCATGGGCTTAAAGAATGTTTCAAAAGAGTACGTAGCACTCCCTTGCTATTCGTACTCGGAAATGGAAATAAGATGGGTTCCAAGGGTGCTACGAACATCATGGTCACACCCTTTTCTTTTCTATTGTTTCCTTTTTGAAATCATCTCAACTGTTTATTGCTTTTGCTCTACAACGGCATCGATTATTCTACGGCTTTCAAAACCACCTATGTATACGCTGCCTTTGGTCTGCGTGCTCCAAAAAGCAATCTGTACCTCCTTGTTACACTATTCTCACTCTTTATCCTTTGACGTGAAATGAATACGAAAAAGAACGTAGAAAGCGTTCTCTACTATCTCTCTTGCTCTACAATGGAACCGATTCATCCCCTGTTTTCAGAGACCCGCTTTTTCGTAGGCTTCGTCAGCTTGCGTGCTCGTGAAGGCAATCTGTACATTATACTCTGAACGGAAACAAACACAACGGAGAAATGCGGAAAGAAATCGGCATTTACATTATACTTTATGTGTTGAGGTTTGAAATAGCGGTCTAACTCAGACCATGTGATTTTCAGCATATTACTATTTGGACCACACCGTGCGTGCCATATTTTCTCAAACACAATTCAGTTTCCGATCTTTTGTGCATCTGCCACCAATCATCTGGTCACATTGGTCAAACGACACCCAAACTGATGGGATGCCTTTACGTTGTGTCTAAACGCGTCTCTTCTTGAAGTCCGCCAGACGGACGGGAGACTTAGGCGATTAGCAGAGAATCCGTGCAAAGAGAGAATAGCTGATAACATTAGCAGGACGAGGCTTGCGTTGCTAGTCGATAGTGTCTTTTTATATACATATTGTGTGGTTGATACTTTTAAACGATTTTAACAATCACCCCCGTGACTCTCAAAACAAACTTGAACATGAACATGTAGATAAATCCATACAGACATCACATCAAACATGAAGTAAAAGCTACATCATTAAACTTTTGAATCATTCTTCAAGCACATATTTTTTTTTGTTCTGATATAGCTTTTCCAGCGACGCATGACATTTTTATCTTAACTTTGGTTTAGCTTGCTTGTATCTTTTCTTGGATGACTTTGTCAGCACAAAAATCATAATTTTCTCCCGAACATGCCAGTACAACATTGAACGAATAGGGTTAACGAAGACGACTGAGAGGGTGCTCTGCTTCGCGGGTTCGCGGGTCGGACTCTTCTCCTCTCCTCCCCCACCCAGAGGGGGAGGAGCTTCCTCTGTGCTCGCGTGCCCGGTTTTCTCTTTCTGCATGGCACCGTTTGAATCCCTAAGAAATGGGATGTCGTGTCCGGGTGAAGGACAAAAGGACTGCATGCTACAGCCCAGGACGATAGAGCTAGAAGGGAGCTCTTCTGCGGAGTTCGTTGCTGGTTCGAGTAACTTCCCTGTGTCTCTTCAGCAGAGCAGCGCAGAGATTCATTCTTTGAAGAAAACCTATGCGGACTTGGCCAAGGCAAGAGCCAAGCTTGATGAAGCCTTCTTCGACATGCAACACTTTACTGGTAACAACAATCCTGCTCCCTCTCCCAATAAGGGTAAAGGTAAGCTCTCCGACAGTCCTCATGAAATTATTTGTGATAGCTTGCCCTCCGAAGAGGAAGAGGCTGCTTTGGTCATTGATAAGTCTTCACTAGACAACTGGCATGAGCACCTCACAGACAGAGTGGTCATTGGGTTGTGTCACGGTCCTAGGCCTGCCCAAGATTCTCTGAAAAATTGGATTAAGCATCACTGGGAAGCCAGAGGTCTAATGGTTAAACACATTCAATACTGTCCGAATAATTATTTCCTTTTTTTTTTTTGAAAATGCTAATAGTGCCCTACAAGTCATTAGTGAAGGCCAGTGGCTAATCAGAAATGTCCCAGTTTCTTTCTTTAAATGGTATATAGGGTTTGATCCTAAGGGCCCTAAGCCTACAAAAATCCCTGTTTGGGTAGAGTTCCCTGAACTACCCATAGATTTCTATCCTTGGGTGGAGAGCTTAGGGAAGATGGTTGGCAAGGTCCTCGGTCAAAAAAGTAAAAATAGCATAATCAATCCGAGATGGGACCCCCAAGTGTTAATAGAAGTGGACATAGCCTCTGAAATCAGGCCCTTCATTGTGATCAAAGACTCAAATGGGAAAAAACTCCACACCCAAAAGGTGTTGTACAGAAACATCCCAAATGCTTGCTATAACTGCTACAAGCAAGGTCATATCATAAAAGATTGTCCTTTACTGCAGGTTCAGAAAATTTCGGTGAATGAAGACTCAAATAAGAATATTGGCAATTTTGTGACCAAGAATAGTGCTCCTCCTGCTAGGAAAACTCTAAATAAAGGAAAAAAAAAGTGACTAGTAATGATAATATGTTTGGAGTTCTTTTAGAAGAGGTGCACAACCCCTTTGAGGATAGCCCAGCTGACAACCTTCACCACTCAAGTCCCAAAGAGAACATCTTAAATGTTGAAGAATCAACCAAAGTAAATGCTAGTGATTCTAAGGACAATCAGGATAAGTTAGTAAACGGTTGGTCCCTGGTAGGAAAAAAAAAAACAAAGTAATCGACTTGTATACCCAAAAAGACCTGGAAAGGAAGCTTTCGATTGATCCCATCCCTTTGCTGGAAAATCTAGAGAATTCTAATCTTTCTGTTGAGATTTTCAGACATGAACTTGATGCTCTCGATCATAACAAACTTGAAACTATGGAAAATGAAATGTTTAATGAGGAAGCTATGCCTCTTATGCAGGACACAAACATGTCAACCCAGCTGGCATCTTCAAGTAAACCAAGAAAGAAAGACTCGGTGAGATCTTCTACGGTAAAGTCTGCTAAGAATAGTAAGAAATGAATCTTTTAATTGTTATGATGTTTAACCTTTCCATTCTTTCCATAAACGTGAAGGGGCTTACAGATCCTGTAAGACCTAAGATGATCAATGGTTGGATTATGTCTCTGCATAGAATTCCTGAAGTTATTTGCCTGCAGGAGGTTAAAACTGGTGGGAAATCCTTGGAAATCAAGCTCAATATTCTATCTAATAAACTCATCTGGTTTTCCACCAATCATCAGGATAATAAGGGTGGTGCAGTGATTGGCCTCAGCAAATCCCTGTCCCCCTTCTTGGTTGATAAGTCTTCTAGCTGCACCAATCAATGGTGCTGCTTCAGGCTGGGTAACCCCTATAACCTTTCTATCATTTCTGTTTATGCTGCCAATAAATGTATGATTAGAAAATCGTGTTGGGAAGAGATTTGTCAAATTCAAGGTCCCTCCATCATGATTGGGGATTTTAACATGGTCACTTGTACCAAAGACAGATGGGAGTGTAAAGGTAATATTATTTTTGGTTCTGAAAAAAATGCTTGGAAAAACCTATGTAACCTGCATGAATTTGTGGATGCTTCTAAAAATTCTGGTTTTACTTGGTCCAATAAACAGTCTGGTGCTTCCTACACGGCTGCTAGATTAGACAGATGCTATGTCAACAATAGTATTTTGCAAAAATGTTGGGAGGTTAGTGCTCATATTGATCATTCCCTCCTGATGACTGACCATAAACCCCTTATTGTCAACATTAGAACAGGTAACCCCTCCTTTAAGTCTGGTTGGCCTCATCTTGATGTTAACCTTCTCAAGCTCCCCTGCATTAGAGCTGAGTCTAAAAGGATTTTTTCCCACCATTTTAAAAACACTAGTTCTCCTGGTAAGGCCTGGGAAAAATTGGTTAAAGATGTGCAGGTGGTTTTTACCCACTTTAAGCAAAAAGCCAAAAAGTGTAGAGCTATAAGATATAGAGCTATTGTGGATAAGCTTAAAGCTATAGATGTTACTTCTCAAGAGTTTCAAAGGTTACATTTGAGATTGTGCAAGGAAAGTTATCTTGAAGCTAGTTACTCCCTTGCCTCATCAAAAGAATTTTGGAGTGAGAAAATGGACAGGAACAACAACCATATGTTCTCTCTTTTGAAAAAAAATAAAGTCAGGGAGTTCATTCCCAATTTGAAAAAGAAAGAAGGTGGTCACACTTTAAATATTGAAGAGACTCTACAGGAGGCTAAAAGCTTCTTTATGGATGTTTTCTCTGGTACTCCCAAGTGGGGGGAGGACATCCGAAGGGCCAGAGCTACTATTGCTCTAAAAAGGAAAAAAATGATTCCTGAAAGCCTGTTCCCATCCTGGACTTGCCCTTCACTGCCGGTGAGATCAAAGAAACCATTTATAAATTGAAACCCTGTAAGTCTGCGGGATTTGATGGATTGCCAAATGAATTCTTCATACTTCTATGTGATTTTCTTACTCCTTATATTCTCTTGGTGTGGGAAGAGGCTTCTAGCAAAGGATTTCTCCCTTGTCACATAAACACTGGTGTAATCAGACTCATTCACAAAAGGGGAAATAAAGATGACCTCAATAATTGGAGACCTATCACTTGCCTCAACACCATCTACAAGATTATAGCTTCCACCATAGCCAGAAGACTGAGTCCCATGATGAAACACTTTATCCTCCCTGAGCAAAAAGGATTCATCAAAGGTAGATACATCCTTGATGCTATCATTTCTCTTTGGGAAGGCATAGACAATGCTAAAGACCTGGGCCAAAATTTTTATTTCTTCAAGATTGACTTTGACAAGGCTTATGATAGAATTGAATGGGATTTTATTCTCCAATCTCTTCAAGACTTGGGAGCTGGCAGAAGACTCATCAGAAATATTAGCACTCTTTTTGGCAATGCTTGTTCTAGAGTTGCCATCAATGGCCACATATCTGATCCCTTTACTCTTAGGAGATCCATACGACAAGGTTGTCCTCTTGCTCCCTTGCTCTTTGCTATTGCTAGTGATGCTTTAGGTTGGCTTGTTGAAGATGCTATGAACAATGGTACTATAAAAGGGATCAATGTAATTAACTCCCCTTCCCCTCTTGGGATTCAAATGTTTGTTGATGATACTAATGTTATGCTAAATGCTGATGATCTTTCTGTGAACAAATTCCTGGAATGTTTAGAGATTTTTTGTCTTGCTAGTGGTTCCAAAGTTAACCATTCCAAAACTGGATTTAAAGCTTCTAATGATTATACTCCTGAATGTGTTTCTAGACTTGGATGCAGCATTATCAAAGATGGAGAGATTTTTCGATTGTTGGGGATTCCCATGGGTTTCCAGATTTCTTTTGCTCAAAGGTGGGATTGGGTGGTTGAAAGGTTTAAAAAACACTTGACATACTGGTATGATACTAATAGCTCCCTCCCTCATAGAACTTTTGTTCTAAATCATTACAATCTTCCAAAATTGGTATATTTCCTGGCTTGTTGGTCTCCTTCTAATAAGCAACTTGGACAGGTTATCAGTCTAGCCAGGAACTTCCTATGGGGAAGCAAGCCTGATAAAAAAAAAGTCCCCAAAGTGGCCTGGAAAGTGTGCTGTCTCCCTAAACATCAAGGTGGATTGGGCATTATTAATCTTGTGAAAATGGCAGACAACTTGGCTTCTAAATGGATTCTGAGATGTATTGACTGTAATGATGTTTGGGCCTGTCTTCTGAAAAGAAGTACTGCTAGATTCTGTCTTTCTGACTACAGGGCCTGGAAAAATCTCAACCTTTGGGACATTATAACTTCCCCTCATCCCATCACCCCTTTTGGTAGTCCCTTAGTTTGCAGAATGTGGAGGGCTTGGTTCAAAGCTAAAAACTCTTTTAAACTCACCAATGAACTTGCCTGTTCTCTTCAATATTATTTGCAGGAGTCTCCATGGCTGGGTTGGCTTGCTTACTGTGAAAAAAACAGCCTGTCAATCAAGCAACACAAATGCCACAAAGCTGGAATTACTACTTGGAACAACTACATGTGTGGAGCTAGGGTAAGGACTGCACAAGAAATCCTTTCTAGCACTAATCTGTCTATGTCTTGCTTGCAGGTAATTCAAAAGCACAGAATCTTGCTGATGGAAAAGAAGGACAGGTGGCATAGGAAAACAGTTGATCTGGTGGATGTTGCTAATGTCATCTTTAAACAGTTCAAACATGACAGAGGTTCTGCTGATCAAATCCTGAAGAAGCTCAACTCTAGATGGCAGGTGAATTGGTCTACACACCAGTGGTCTTACAGATTCAAAGCCCTGTGGGCCTTTCCAGATTGCAGCAAACATTCTTTTCTTCAATGGAGGATGTTACACCATGGCCTCTGGACTGGTAATAAAATCAGGAAAATTTATAATAGTGGTGGATCCTGTATATTTTGTAGCCTTGTGGAGGATGTTTCACACCTCTTCCTTGAATGTCACCATGCTAAAAACTTCTGGTCTGCTGTGGAGAAGTATCTGCTAGTGAATGGTCTCCCCAAACTTAGTAAAATGGAAGTTATTCTTGGCTGCTATAATCACTTGGATATTTTGCTGTGGAATATTTGGAGGGGCTACATTCTTTGGTACATTTGGCTCAGTAGGAATGAGGCTACATTTGGTAGCAGAAAAAGGAACTACCTTATCACTTTGCCTGTTATTCTGAAAAATGCTTCTCTGTCTTGTATTAGGAGAATCAGAGATGCTTCTTGTAATAACTATGAGGTCTTCAAGATTTTGTCTGAAAATTCTCCCTCTAGATGGAAAAAATTGTTAGCTGAACAGTACTCTTGTAAAAGGCTAGACATGTACTACTACTTGTAAATTGTCCTCTGGGACAGGTGTCTCCTGCCCAAGGCACTTTGTATATGGCCACCATTAATTTAAATTTTCCTTGTTTCTTCAAAAAAAAAAAAATCATAATTTTCTGAACATGCTTCTATCCCACATGATAAATTCCATTCTTGATTGGCATCATGATATTAGCAATTTTTTAGTAAATCATCACTTAAGATAACTTCTACACCCATTTTAGCCATTTAGTCGTGCTAAATGGCTTAATTATAACTCTTTATTTAGCTTCCCTAATCCATAATGTGAGACTTGGTTGTTCCTATTAGTCTATGACATCATCACACTTCTGAATAAGCATGCAAGCCTCTTTTCTCATCTTCAGTCACTAAAATTTCCTTTTCTTTATAAACATCTTGATATCGATGTATACATTATTGTATTTTCCTCTCATAAAATAATCGATGGAGCCTTTACATCTACTAAGAGTCTTTGGGTTCTGTTAGAATGCATATGGAATGATACGCTCATAAGAATTAGGCATATTATTAATAGTAAAATGAGATCCAGTAGTTATTGTGTAGATTAAAACTCCATTTGGTTTCTTAGATGTTTAGATATTTTCAGCTCTTTTTTGTTCTAAAAAGTTAATTAGGTTTTTACCAAGGGGTAATTCTATCGGATGTTAAAAGATAAATATTCAATTGAATGCTCAACTTGGATTATGGTGTACGACTTTGATTGGAGTTTATGGTGTACAACTTTGATCTCCCTCAAATGAACACCAAGTGGATTTGAATTTCTAAACAACTTTAATTTGGTAGTTAGCCCTAAATTGTAGGGAATCTTTCAGACATTCGATAAAATTATGTTTGATTCTTGTCGACTTTATTTTGCATCAGAATCGAAGTGTATTAACTTATTTTGGTAACTTCCCCAATGGAAAGTAGGAGCTCCCTTGCTTATAAATCCCCTACTTTCTAATCGTTTCACAAAAGTTTCTCTTTCCTACATATTTTACGCCTATCTTGGTACTTGTTTTTCCTTTATAGTTCCTTTACCAGTCTTTATTAATCTACGAAGTTCTGGAGAGATTGATTTGATTTTCATACACGTGGAAATTTCTCTAGATTTCTATATATGAACTATGAGGAATAATAAAAATAGCTTAAAACGGTTAGGCAATGTGTTCATTGTTGTTGGGTGCTGAGGGGGGAGGTCGGGACGCTCATTGGCTTCATTTCCATGTAGGAAGTTTGTAATGTCCCAATAATGGTATTAAAGCAAGCTATTGGAATGAGCTATAGAGAAGGAAGGTGCATTCTATAGTGTGACTAGGCATAGTGCAAGAAATCATCCAGAGAAAAAAGCAAGGTAGAGGGATTCAAGCACTCATACATCAATAAGACTACATATTCCTAAAAATGATAACATGAAGGCACGTTTTCTACTCTATACACATTATATCAGAGTTTGATCATAACCTCAAACTTCATAGAGAGAATCAAAATCACTATATCAAAGTTTAGCACTCAAATTGAGAAGTCTCATAACATTAGAAATTGTAAGGGTTTGATTATGGTCCGTATTCTAAATTTTGGTATTTCATAGAGTACTCCTATATGCTCCTTCTTAATTATCTGCTGGGCCCCACACACATACAAACTTCACTTTTCTAACAGTATTCTACTAGTCCTATTGGTTACATTCCATCAAATGGATTATTAACGAGGTTGGCTGCTTCCTACTGAAACACCTTGCATGGTACTAGGTAAGCTAGCTTGACTCCTATGGTAGATTTTAATCAGGACTATTCAACTCTAGTATTTTCGTGGTATGCTCCCAATGAACCAATTAATGTATAAGCTCAAAAGAATAATGTAGAAAACATATTCATCAAATGAAGCAATTGAAATATGGAATACATCATAGAATAGTACCTCCTTTTAAGTCTTGTTTTAGGTTCATTGAGCTAGATAGTACTCATGCATATGGTCCATCTAGAGTTAAAGATTACAACTAATACTAATAAATTACAAGTGTGTATCTGTTACTCTGAAACTTCTCTATCCAACTCATTCTCTAAATGGGAGGATACTCAAGGAGAATTACATATAGCTTCCATAAATTGATAATGCACCCTTTATGCTCCTAAACCTAGGTTAAAATTTCCATAATCAAGGAGAATCACTCAGAGCCAATGACTTGTGATTTGTTCACATATTATAGGCTCCTCCAATATAGACGATATGTATTGGAGACATCATAATAATAAATGGTACATGCATTAAAAGACACAACCAATTCAAGCGATTACGGACATTGAAAATTATCAGTTTGCTCTCTTTCCTTGAATCAGTCATGACTCTTTTCTTTTGAGAATATTAATTATACAAGCTAAGGAGTACATTTCAGAGATAAAAAACCAAGATATAATATTAATGGGAAAACATAAATGCTAAACCACTTATAATCTTAATTTATCTTATAAATAATAGGCAGACCACAAATGCTTCCTCCTTTTGAGAAGTAAAGATCACTAACATTTAGAAGTTGAATTATTGAGCTCCATGTAGAAACATGAATTACAAACATACTATCTTCTAGATATAGATAGAATGTTACAATTCCTTAATACATTGTTCTCTAAATAGAATGCTATGAAGGCTTCCTTTTGTACATAATTAGTATTTACAACAAAATAGAACACATAAATATTTTCCAACATATGTTGAAAATACATGGGTTTTGTATCTAGAGCTAATCATACGTATAAAAAATTTTACATCTTTTGTTTCTTTTTGTGCTTTTCCTTTTTGGAGCCTTCACTTTTGTCTTTTTTCTTTGGGACATGCTTAAGTGGAGAGCGAATAAGAGGTCCTTTTTCTTATCTTTTGCCTGCTTATCTCTAGGTGGTGAAGGAGATTCTTGATGATGTCTAGATCTTCAAAAGGTTGGAAAAATTATTAAACTCCATTCACCTGTGGAAATATAAGCCATACTTGTTCTTGAGAAAGTGATTAATTTCTCCATGCTTGAAGAGTATACACTCGGTCATAACTAGATCCAAGACAAAGAACTTTCTTGACAAAACCTCTTCACACTTCTAGAGTAGCACAGTACAAAATAAAATCTAAACTAGATGTATCAAGGACTCCATGTCTTGTCTTCTTCAAGAAAGCATAAAACATAATCCTTATAGATATGAAAGAAGAAAGTAAGAAAATGGAAGTATTAAAGACACAAACAATTCAAGCGATAAGGGCCACCCAAACTTATCTGATTGCCTATATCACTTGAATCATCCATGTTCAAAAAGGCAAGCCATTAAGTAATCTCTTGTGTATTTCATGAAAAAATTCTATGATCATACATGTCTTGCATTAAAACAAGCAAATATACTGGAAATGAAAGTTATGAATGGAGACAATGGATTCGAGCAATTAGGGTCATCCAAAGTACCCAGACTACCCTTATCCCTTGAATTGGTCATGTCAAATAATGCAAGCCCTCAAGTGCTTTCATGTGCATTCCATAACATAAAACAATGGTAACACATATATAATACTCAAGAAAAACAAATATACATAAAAAATTTGGTTTCAATGTAGATGACCAATTCAAGCAATTAGGACCATCTTTGGTTCTCCAATGACTCTAATAACTTGAATATCTTGTTTCTCCATCAACCACTTGTGAAATGTGAAATTCATTACATAATCAAATAAAGAAAAACTCTTTATAATGAGGAAAAGCAAATAGACATCATATACTTGTTCTCTTTGGACACGATTGATTCAAGGGATTAGGGCCGTCCAAGCTTCTTTGATGGTCCTAATCACTTGAATTGGTCATGTCCAAACAAGGTTCATATTTCTAGCTATATGAATGAATCCATATAGAACAACTTAAAAAACATTTGAAAAAAGCAAAGAAATTCATATCTCATATTGCACACCAAGATACTTCAACAAGCAATGAGTTGAGATTGTTTCTTGCAAAAGAGAGTAAAAAAAAATATGCTGAAGAATATGGGTAGTTGAGTGAGACTCGAGAGAGTAGAAGAAAAATGCTACAAATGAGTTGAGCAACTTATATAGAGACTTTATGATCTACTGACCATGGATGCCACATGAATATTTTGGATTGTGTGAATAAGGCCTACTTCTTATAGCTGGAGCTCCCTCAAAATAATGATATTCTATGTAATCCAAGCTCCTCTATAATCCGTGATAGATCCCTGAAGTGTCATGCAAAGGCATTTTTATAGTAAAAAAGAAGAGAGGTTACCTTTTGCATAGCCTTGAGGCCAAATGGACTATTTGAGGGTTCTCTTCATCTCCAAAGTTCTCTTTTGGATCATGTACTTTAGGGGTGGCCTTACTCAAGAAATCATTGGTAATATAAGCAAGGGTGGAATGAAGCAAATATTCTTGAACACTAGTAGTCTGCCAAGGGTGGTAGGGAAAAATCTACCATGAACCCATCTATACTCAAGGGCAAGCTAAGATAGGAAAGACTATATGACATTTTGATAACTTGAAATAAACTCAGCTTATGGTGAATTCCTTTCAAGAATTCTTGAATGTTTACCTTCTGTGTGTATTCGTGAGGGCTCAAGGGTTGGTCCTGTACTGAAGTTCTCAGCATGTCATAGGCTTCTTCAATGGCCACTTGATTCTTGAAATGAGCCTTCTTTCTATCTTCTTTGTCCTTGAATCCATGTTGCTCCTGTGTGCAGGTTGATGTTGCTTGTCTCGCTCTAGTCATCATAGGTACTATGGATAATGAAACAACATATGATTGTGTAGTCATACCTTCTATTTTTGGATAGATTGCAATCATATGGTGGAGAGACTCCAATCATATTGATTGCAGTAGGGGGATTTCTTGGACAGTCTCTTGTATAACAATCCTTAGCATTTAGGCAATGTTAACAATGAGGTACACCCTCCCATAAAGAGCATATGTTCTGCATATGACCGTATTGTCTACAACAGTAGCACATTAAAAATATATTATAGCTTGGTCAAGCTAGAGGAATTTCTCCTCTACCATGCAAATTTGAAGTCTAGCATAAAAGCAATCAAAAGCTTGAGTGCTACCTCTCTATCGGGCACTTCATCATCATTGGAGTGCACGGGTGTCGACACAAGCTTCTCATGGTTGTGAATTTGTTGCAATTTTAGCGTTTCGAAAACAACACGAGCATCCCATCATCTCGATTTTGAAGCCCACAACCATGGCATAAGGATATAGATCTACTTACATGATCATTTGTGTGTTCATAACTCGATACCTTAAAAGTAGGGAACTTTATTTTCAACCTTGAGTGTAGATTCAAAATTTCCTCCATTGGAACTTGAGCTCCCTCATATGTATCCAAAGTGAATTCCAATGTCCTTCTAGGTTTCTCTTTTGAGAGTGGTATACTGCCAATTCAATGGTAAATTCAAAGGAAGAGCAGTGTCCAGTTGACCATGGATTTGACTAGAAGAAGGTGGAGAGTGATTCTTAGAGCTCTTGTGTGTTTGATGAGAGGAATCAAACACTCAAGAAAAAGACAATATTCAAAAACAAGTACATTTTGCAATACATTTGTACCTTATACAATACATGCAAGGGTCCCACAGTGCATGCCAGACTATTAAGGAGGCAACCAAGACTAGGATTCTAGTATTTCTTCTACTCAAGGGATGTTCTTCCTTAGGGAAGTATTATTGATATATTTTGATAGTGATGTGTGTGAACACACTTAGACTGTTAGGGAAGTTTTTCCCTCTTTAGGAGGTTTTTATCCATCAACTTGAATATAAAACTATAACCCTAATAGGTTACTTATCTTTGTACATTCTCTTGGTAATACATTTGAGTATTGTGTGTTATGCTCCAAGCTTTGTATTATTCATTGTGCTGTTGGTGTGCTTCCGCAAACCTCAAACTCCAACAATTGGTATTAGAGTAGGTCACTACTTCATCTAGGGCATCATCGACACCCCTCCGGTCATAGTCTCCGAATTGCACAAAAAATTGGTGAGCACATTCAGGCTGATAAGAAGTTCAAAAATTTGCTTTATGGTGTCAAAATTGTGATCTTAGCAATTTCAGCCTACAAACAGACTATCATAGTGGCCATGCAAGAAATTTGTTCTTTTTGTGCCAAACATATATATTAGTTTTCATTGGTCATTGTTATTACCATTGATTTTGCTATAAGGTTAGTAGAGCTTGATAAGGTAGTTCTATTATACTTTTTGAGATACAATCATTTTTCTACATCAAGATATTTTAGTTAGTGGCCATGGCTAAAAGTAGTGATGCATTCCGTATGTTGGTTGTTGAGGATATGTTGGATGGTACGAATTACCTTGTATGGGCACATATGATGCATCACATTGATTGCAAAAGGACTATGGAATATTGTGCAGGATGTTGAAAAATATCCTACTACAACTATAGATACAATTACTCAAGGTGATGGAGAGGACATTGACAATGTTGTTCTTCATGTTCCTATTCATGCTAGATTTCGTCTTGCACCTACTATAGAGAAACTTCACTGGGATGGAAAATATGCTTAGGTGTATGCATTCATAGCCTTGTCTATCAATCATGCAATTATTTCTCATATTCACTCTTGCAAAACAGTAGAGGATGCTTGGGATACACTTACCACTTTATACCAGGCAAGGAATGAGGCTTGTGTTACTTACCTCCAAAAACACTTAGAGAATGAGCACATTAAAGAAGGAGATTGAATGGATAGCTTTTTGACAAAGATCAAGGACTTGAAGGAGCAGTTGATTTCCACTGATGAAGTCTTTCTAGATAGTTCACTTGTTTAGATTGTTATAAATGGCCTTCAAATTTCATATCAAAATTCTGCTTCTACTCTTTGATTGATGATGAAAAGCAATCCAAATGCCTTAACATTTAAGGAGTTAGTCTATATTATATTGTCAGAAGACACGTCTAGGTAGAAGATATCCATTATGCACATTGTACATCAGGCTTTCTTGACTAGTCTAAAGAGCAAAGGTAAATGGAGCTCGTCTACTAGTATGAAGAAATCTACTAATTCTGCACAATCAAGAAAGGATGAAAACGAAGAGAAGAAAACAAAAAAGCAGATATTGTTTTGCAGATACTGTAAAGAAATGATCATGTGACAAAGAGTTGTCCAAATGTCATTGCAAAAGAGGCAAAGAGAAAAGAGGATGTATTGGTTGTTGTAGAGTCCTCTACACCCAAATTACAATTCAAAAATCTTATGTAGAATGAAGAATGGGCATTTACTACTACTTGTAGTTATGATCGATCTTCTCATGAATAGTGTATATCTGCAGTAGACTCGAAGGTTTGGTACTTTGATAGTGGGGCAACCAAACATATGAACTCGTAGTGCAATTTCTTCACTTCACTTGAGGTTGCCTCTATAGGGAAAATTGTCACATGCACCCAAAACGCATATTATCCTATCTTGGGAGTTGGTAAGATCATCTTATCAACTATTGGTGGTCGTTCCTTTACATTCTCAAATGCTTTATTTCTACTAGGGATCAAGAAAATTATGTTAACAATCTCAACATTAGCCAAGATTGGCTTGGTTATGAAATTTGTTGATGAAAAATGTACACTTCATGATCTATCAAATGGCAATATCATTATTTCTTCTAGTATTTTATATCATAGACTATATAAGCTCATAGGTTATAAAAAATGTGTGGATGATTCAGCATATGGAGCTCAAGATTCTCAAGCTATGTCATATGCAAAGTTTTGTCATGCACGATTTGGTCGTCTAGATTTTGGTAGTTTGTTACATGTGTAGAAATCTGAAATGTCTTCCCCTCTACCAAAACTTGAGGCACCTAGTAAGCATGTCTATGAAGGCTATATTTTTGGTAAGTACAATGTTCCGCCTTCCCAAAAGATGGTTCAGTATGAGCTACTCAGAAATTCTAGCTTGTTTAGAGTGATGTTTGTAGTCCTATGCAAACACCTTCTTTTTGGGAACTACCTTTATTTCATGACTTTCATTGATGATTTTTCTAGGCATGCATAGGTATGTCCATTGAAAGAAAAGTTTGAAGTGTTTCTTTGCTTCAAAAAATTTCTAGTTTTGGTAGAAAAATCTATCAGCAACGAAAATGGCCACCCTCCATTTTGATTGCCAAGGAGGTGAATATATGTCTTTTGATTTTAATGCATTTTTGGTTGAACATGGGATAAAACATCTGTGTATAGTGTCATATGCACCTCAAAAACATGGACTTTTAGGAAAGGAAGAACAGGTCAGTCATGGGGATGGTGAGTTGTATCGTTAAGAGTCAAGCTTTACCACATAGTTTTTGCCTTGAGGTTGTTATGCATGAAACATTTGTACTTATCAGGTGTCCCTTTAAAGCATTGTAGTCTATCACCCCATACAAGGCTTGGCATGCTCACAAGCCATTTATTACTAATTTGTGTGTCCTTGGTTATTTGGCAAATGAATTAGTGCATGAATAACAATGTAGGAAATTGGATGATAAAGCAGTGGAATGTATTTTGGTTGAGTATAGTTCTAAAAGAGAAGGCTATCATCTGTATCATCCATAGACTAAACACATTTTGCTTAGCTGTAATGTTTTTTTTGGTGAAAGATGTATGTACTAAGGAGACATCAGTTAGCCTCAAAGATGTGTATGACACATTGTTGCATCTTTTTATAGGTGGATTGTCTACTGCTAGTCCAAATGAGGCAATTTCTTAGCCTTTGTAGGTTCCACATGATGATGCAAATCATTCCACTTTTAATGTAGATTTACATGATGCACTTGCTAATTGGATGTATGATATAGAGGAGGCAAAGACTATGCCTAAATTGTTCATGCATACTTTATGAGATAGCAAATTAGATGCATCTTTGTCATATCATACTTTTTCAGGCTCTCATAGTGCTTCTTTTGCATTAGATTTCTATGCTATGGATGTGTCTAGTGTTTGTGATGAGAATGAATCTCTTCTATTTGATGAAGCACAAAATTCAGAAAACAGAGGATGGCTACCATGGAATCAGAATATGATTCTATTATGAAGAATGTAACTTGGTCTTCGTGTGACTTACCTCGTGGCATGAAGGCCATTCACACTCAGTGGGTATACAATCTATAGCATAAGCCTGATGGAAAAATTGATAGGTATGAGGCTATGTTTGTTGAAAAAGGCTATGGTCAAAGAAAGAGGCATTGATTTTGATGAGACCTTTGCTCCTACATGGTGAATGACTATTGTTCCTAGCATCCATGGACTTGTCGAAATCCTAGTTGGAATGTATATCAGTTGGACATTAAAACTACTTTTTGACTGGTGACTTACATGAAGAGGTTTATGTTTTTTAACCTCATGCTTTTGTGCAAAAAGGGCATGAAAAAAAGTGGGCAGGTTGAAAAACCATCATATGGTTTGAAGCAAGCACTATGTGCTTGCTATGAAAAGATACATTCATACTTACTTGCACATGGTTTTGAGAAGAGTCCAAGTGAGAGCACCTTATATGTTAAGTGTGCAAATGATCTGCTTTTGGTCATTGTTATATACGTTGATGACATACTTCACATTCATCCTAATGAGAACCATATTGCTGATTTGAAGGCTGATTTGCATGCCTTATTTGAGATGTTAGATTTGAATTATTTACATTATTATTTCGGCATTCAATTAATGCAAGTTCATGAAAATATAGCTTTGTGTGAAACAAAATATAGTGACATATTATTGTAGTGTTTTGGCCTTGAAGAGTGCAAGCATATTTCTTGTCCTATGGAAATAGGTTTATAGTTGAGTCTTCATGATGTTGGAGATGCATTTGATGTTGTTCTTTATTAGCAGGTAATTGGATGCCTAATCTACTTATGCATTACCTTTCTAGATATTTAGTTTGTTGTCTCAGAGATGTTTTATGCATTGACCTGGTGTCAAGCATTAGGAGGTGGTTCTTTGTTGAGCAAGAAGCAGCCTAGTGTGGCCACTTCTAGTTGTGAGGCTGAGTATAGGGCAGCTTTCACAATCACTTATGGCTCAAATGCCTTATCACTGATTTGGGTATTGCTCAATCTTTTGCCACCACCATCTTTACAGATAGTCATACTGTATTGGCACTTGCATAGAACCTTGTCTTCCATGCTCGCACTAAGCACATTGAGCTGCACTATCATTATGTGAGCATTAGGGGAAAAAATGAACCCTCCTTGGGCCTTTTAGCTCATGGACTGATTAGTGATGGACCAATGAGAAGAGGGTGTTGGCCACAGTCTACTCCCTTAATCACAAAGACTAGGCATAGGTTTCCCTTGGTATTCTGTGGTCAAAGATACAAAAACCACTAGAACTCGTGGTTTTAGCTTTGTGAATGGTTTTGGAATGCTTCAGAATTAATAAGAGCCCTTAGATTTGTTCAATGATCCAACGGATGAGGTGGGAAAGCAAAAGTCAAGGCGCCAATGAACTTGGACCCTTGGATTGCTCTTGTTATCAATGGTTGCGATTAGATTCATCTTAAAATATGCACCATCATCTCTACACCCTTGGATCGAGCTTCAGATCGGATGCATCTGCTTGAAACCAAGAAACTTTGGGTGCCAAAAATGTGGACCATGGGATATACAAATGATCTTATAGTTGAGAAAGAGGCCCCCACATCAAAAGGTGTCTTTTTCTCTCCACCCTCTCATCCTGGACCCATTCGACAGCTCATGGTAGCTCCGAAATTGTGATCAACCCGAATTGCACTATGCTGATGGATCTCTCTTGATCTAAGGGAAAATTAAATATGGGCCATTGATTCGAGGCATCCAAAGGCCCGAATTTGTTCATCTTTAGAATTCGAGTACAACCTTTTGTGAAGCATTATTTTATTTGACAATACTACTAGTGGTTTTGCAAGGTCCTGTAATCTCCTAGATTAAGCTTTATAATCTAGATCCTTACAAGGCCCATGCAGGGCTCTTTTTTTCCCCTAATGGGGAGAGGTTCTTTGTTGGAGAGACTAGTTTGCAGCAATATGTGTCCACATAAGAGAACATTGCAGACCTTTTCACAAAGCTCTACTTAGGGAGAAGTTTGAAGCTTTTTGCAAAGCTTTGGGCTTATTTCCTTTTGTAGATTGATTCCATATAGCTTGGCACTTCCTTATACATGAGTGCCAACTCCTTCTTTAGCGCATCACTCTTAAGGGGGATTTTTTGATATATTTTGATAATTCTCAGTGTGAACACTTCTTCCTTCTCCTCTTCACATGCTTTCATAGACCTCAAACTTAAACAAGTATACCTTGTGACATAACTATGTGCACTTTTTCATTGTGAAGGGTCAGTGGATGGATCAAGCCGACTACCAAGGGCCCAACGTTTAGAAATAGGCTTCTATATGACCTCAAGTGATTAGAGCAAACAACTTCTGCAAATGCAAGAAGCTTGGTTAGATCACTTTGTTTTGATGAAACTAGAAGTTTCTTCTAGAAAAATAGTTGTGTTTTCATGATAAATATCTACAAGATGCATGTGATAAAAATTATGTTGATTAATTTAAAAAAGTGAGTGAGATGTAATGATGTGACATAGGAAGCAAATATTCACAAATAAGACAATCAATCGTTTCTTCATCTATTAGAATGTCGTGGTTTTGTTGCATATTGTTTTCCTTAGGAAATAAATATGTAGAAAGTAGAATATAAATGGAACTTTGATCTACAAAAATATTTTGTTTTTTATTTGAAATGGCTCTAGAAGATGCATTTTCTTTAGTGGAAGAGTTTACATACATGAATACACAACTAATAAAAATCTACTTTGATCTACAAAAATATTTTGTTTTTTATTTGAAATGGCTCTAGAAGATGCATTTTCTTTAGTGGAAGAGTTTACATACATGAATACACAACTAATAAAAATCTACTGTGGTAAGTAAAATCCGAAACAAATGATCTGTTCACAAGTAAGCCACAAAGCACCGATTAACAATGGATGTAACAACTATGATAATCAATAACTTCACTACAGTGTTGATGTGAAATGGTAATGTTCGAACTCGATCGGCCTTCATCACTATGGCGCAAAAAGAAGACCTCTTCACTTCACTTTAAATCCTTGAAAATCACCATATCAAATCATGGGTATCTTTTCTCTTCACTCCTCTTTATTTTGGTTTTTTTTTCTAAAAAATAGCATTCGAAAAAACTAGCATAATTGTATGTATCAATACTAATAAACACATACTCAAATATAATACCTTAATTCTATATTTTATCTCATTGCCTTTTACTCTATCTTTTTACACCTAAATCTATTTAATGCTCAATATTTCTATACGTGCCTAACATGATCATTTACACGCATATGACATGCATGCACAAACATTAACAAAGAACAGTCACATAATCAATAATGTCAATCAATTTATATATAAATTCTACAAATCACTCCTAACCTAATCAAAAGATTTTATATATCCATATATAATTTAATTTATGAAAGGGAAACAACCATCTCTATATAATATTAGTGAAAAAGGACAAACAAGTAGATTTGTATTCTTACTTGAAAATGTAATGTTCTCATCAAGTAATAGAAACAGCCATGTCTAACATTAACAAGTAGCATAACTAAGCATAGACTTATGACGCAAGCCGTTTACAACAACTACATTATATGGATGAAATGTAGTTTACATAATTGTAGGAGTGTTTTTCTTGGAGAGAACAAAAATAAGAATTCATTAATGGAGAAAAGTTACAAAAGTGTAAGGGGCAGACCCCCACGTCTTCAACATCTTAACTACAAAGGAAAAGGCCAATACTTACATACATTGAGCCATATACATCTTAGTTGATAATACACATTCAGGAAGGTAGGTCTCCAGATATTGGTTGTATAGTTTCTTAAGATATCTCTTATTCTGAAGTCTCTATGAACAACAACATTGATAGACGTAATACAGAAATTATAAGCTTTACAAAGCTCTTTTCTACAAGAATATAGGAAATTCGTATGACCATGATTATAAACCATTTGTTTTGTGCTTAGCGAGATTTGCTGCAGGATTTGAGATCTTCAAAGATTTCATAGAACAATATCCATCCGCTTACAAAAACCAAGAAGAATCTCTTGATAACCAAGGTTGGGTAGCTCGAGGTAATTTGACAACAGCTTCCAAAATCCTTTAGGATGCTCATAATTGATGAAGAGGTTGGCAAGATCCTCCTCCTTACCACAAAAGTAGCAGTTACCTTTACTTTATTTACAATTCTTACCTTACTTTCTTGTCCACAACTCATTATGAATAATCATTCATTCATGAGTGGATGTTTAAGGGAGATGGGTAAGGTCCAATTCATTTTCAATCCATATCTCCACTAATTAGCAAACCACCTAGACTTCCATCTTCGATTGAGCATATAAGTAGCAATAGTATGCAATCGAATGTCTCTATTGCTAGTGCATTGCCCTAGTTTTTATTTTAGCATGCAAGAAATAGAAAAATTTGTTAGCTTATTGATTGAGTTATCATCCATAACATTACCTAACACTAATAGACTTTTCCAATTATCAAATCTAGCTTTTCTATAGTTTTTTAAGGAGGTCACAACCATCCCAATGAGCAATCAAGCCAATCGAGATGGACTTTTGCAAGAAAACACTAGTATTAGTAGAAAAATTAGGATTAAAGATATAATTTCTTTTAGTATCTACCCAAAACTTCTATATGTTGTAGTTGAGTTTGTTGCCATTAGGGATGAACACCTAAGGAGAATACACATCCCATCTCAAGTTTTTAGTCCAAGCTTTATATCCATCAGCATGAAATTTATGTATGGTTATTTTTATAAGGCAAGCCTAGTAATCAATAGAGGTAGAGGATCTCATGATGCATTTACGAACAACTTGTTTTGAATTTTTGATAGGGGAAATAATATCAAGACCCCTTGTTCCTTTTTCATGCAGTAATATTCCATGACTATTTGGGTATACCTAGATTTTGAAAGTATCCATCCATTCCATAAAACTCTCCTAGCCATGGCAACAATCTTCATGAGTTGCTCTTTAGAAGGCATATAACATGAGATAAAATAAACAATAGAAGGTAAAATGTAGTGATTCAGCACCAAAACCCTCTGAGAAATAGTTTGTTAAAGCCAAATCCCTTGGAGATTTTAGACTTGAACTTTTGAGCCACCCAATCCCATCTTTGAGTAAAGGAAGCCATAAATCCCATAGGTATGCCTAAAAGTCGAAAATCAAATCCATCCTCATTGTTATCATAACGAACGTCAACAACATATTGGGGAATGTGGTGACAAGAGGACTTGAAGGAGATCTTTGTATCGTTAACTTGGGATAGGTAGAAAAAATTCAAGCAATCAACAAAATTGGAGGCAAAATGGTCATTATCTCTCATTAACACATTAGTGTCATTAGCAAAAATCTCTAACCCTAGTTGGAAAGAAGCATATGGAATGTCCATGCTCTGGATTTGGAAATTACCCATAGGATACCTAACAATCCAACCCAAGGCATCACTAATAATAGCAAGGAGAAAGGGGGCTAAGCGGCATCCTTGTCTACAAGATCTTTGTAACCTAGAAGGCTAAGACACGCAACCATTAATATAAACTTTAGAGAAGGCATTGTCAAACTAAATGCTCCAAAATTCAATAAAGTTTCTACCAACACCAATGTCATGCAAGGATAGAAATATAAAGCTCCAGTCTAACCTCTCATAAGCTTTGTCAAAATCAATATTGAAAAAATAAAAACCTTTGTCAATCTCATTGGCATACTGAACACCTTCCCAAAGAGAGATTATGGCATCAAGGATGTATCTAGATTTGATACAACCTTTTTGCTCAGGAAGGATAAAATTATCTAGGATAGGACTCAATCTTTTGGCTAAGGTGGAAGAAAAGATCTTATAAATAGAATTGAGACACGAAATGTGACTCCAATTGTACAGATCATTCTTAGGTGCTCTTTTATGGAATTGTTTAATCACCCTAGTTTTGATTGAGGTAGAAAGAGTACCTCTTCTCACAACATTTTGTCACACCAAGAGAATCAAGGGGGGTAAGAAAATCATTCAGGATAAGGAAGAACTCATTAGCTATACCATCAATACCTAGAGATATGCAAGGTTTAAGTCTAGTAATGTCTTCCCTAATCTCATTGACAGTGAGGGGCACACCAAGAATAGGCGCCAAGTTTTTAGGAATCAATTTTTTTCCTTTAAGAAGTAAATAATGCCCTCGCATTCTAGATATCCTCCATTACGTCGGAGACATAGAGAGAACATTTGTAAAAAGTCCCACGTTTTCCTGCAAATTCTCTTTTGTAATGCTAGCTTTCCCATCATAACTCCTTTTAAGCATAGGAATGGTCTTTAGATTTTTTCTTTTCTTAGCAAGTGAAACATGCTTTTATTAGGTGTATCTGCTTTACCCGACCAATACTCTCTTGAGGAAACAAGAGTAATACAAGCTAAGAAGTAATCCTCATTTCTCCATCTCTCTTAGAGGTCGAAAACCTTATGCCAAGTGTTAGTGTCGTAAGGAGAGTTAACCCTAATATTATCAATTTCTTGAATGATCATTGTTCTTCTATTATCCCTAATATCTTTAACATTCTCACAAACTCAATGAAAAGATTTTGAATGTAAAATATGGATTTCTCCCAAGCAATCAAAAGACACACATAATTTCTAAAAATCAAAGCCAAGGATCTCTTTAGTCCTGGAACCTACTCTAGGACTTTTCAACAAAGAAGCATCCCGATGAGGCCATCTACCTTGAAGTTGGAGTCATTTCTTTAAATACAAATCACTAAAGGAAAGTGGTCAAATAGAAAAAATAGGGAATGTATCTTAGACTTCACCTGCCACATTTCGTGATATCTATTAGCCTTGATATAACCTCTTTCTAGTGTGGCAGCTAAGCCGTCAGCTTTAATTCTATTTTTCTAGAGCTAATCAACTCAATCTAGGCCAACTTTGTAAAGCCATTAATGATGGTTATCTTATTGGCCTACCTATCAAAAGAGTCAACCACCATGTTGAAGTCCCGAAGGATCAATATCTCCCCCTCAATATTATTCAACGCTTCCCAACACGTAGTTTTTCCATCCATAGTATTAGCAACATACAAGCTAACAAACGTTAAGTTCAAGGGATTCTTACACTTGATCGCAATCCAATGGTTAGAAGAGCTTAGGCTAACCTTATACGTCAAATGGTCTAAGATAGAGAGAACGCCAATAGCAAAACCACCCTTACCATAATCATGCATAGTTTGATAACAAGAATGAGCACTAAAGAGATAGTTCAAATTGTTATGTATATTGAAACCGTTCCTTTTTTATTTCATGCAAACAAAAAAATATCTGGCAAGCAAGACATATCTTTGATCCAATTATTGCAAGCTTTGGCTCTAGTTGAGTTTGTGAGCCCTTTAATGTTAATAGAAAAAATTTTGATTTTCTCCATGATAATTCTATATGTTGAATAAATGATTACCTTGATACAACCATTTAGCCATTCACAAAATGATGAACCATGAGCCTCTAATTAGAAAATAATGCATGAGCATACAGAACTCAGAATAGGTTCGAAAGTAAAAATCAAGATAAATGAACATATTGTCCATCATTTCATGTAGTTCCTCGTTGGTTTTCACATCGACATCAAATTTCTAAGGGGGTCTTTTAGTTTTGCCTTAGGAATCTGTTGTCCAATGGATCTTCCTTCCTCATTATTTGACATTGTAACATCCTCCTGAGAGTCACCTTTTATATACATTTCTTTTAACTGGTTTTTGTCATAGTTGTTAAGTTCTTTGGTGGAAGTATGAACAAAAGGATTATTATTATTGTAAATATTAACCTGGTTACTAGCACTGTTTGCTAGTGACACCTAATTTCTGAGCTACTTTCTCTGCAAGTTCCTCAATTGATGTGGATTGTGTGGAAGAGAGGCTAGAGGCACTATCTGAAGCTTTGTATATTTTGGAAAGCTCTAGTTCTTCCCCTAAGTTATCCTCGATGTCAATGCACATGCGTACACACTCTTCTATGGTCCTAGGATCCTTCAAGTACACATAAGATCTCAATTTGGTACTTAGCAACCCATCCAAGAACAAAGCCACTTGTTTAGCTGGCGTGGGTAACTCAGGGACAGGGCATCTCTCTAAGTATTGCCGAAATCTTCTTCCAGCAAGTCTCACGGTTTCTTGAGGGGTTTGCTTGAAGCTGTGAATCAGCGAGGAGGTGTTATGTCTTATGCCACTTTTAGAGAATTCGATAATGAATGCCTCTAGAAGTTGGTCTATGCTCCTGAACTGCCTCTCATTTAGTGGCTGAAACCATGTCAGGGCAGTGTTCCTAAGGGTTAGACCAAAGGCATTGTACTACGTGAATAGATCCTCCACTTGTTCAGCTCTCAAGACTTGCCTGAACTCAGCCACATGATCGTAGGGATCTCCAGTGCCATCGAAGTAGTTTTTCATGGACTTAAGTAGCTGGCACTAGAAAATCATCGGCATTTCTTGGGTTTCCTAGGGCTTTATGACACTCAGGTTCTACTCTATTTGTTTCCTTCCTCGTTCTTTCTCTGCCCCGTGGGTTGGCAAAGCTTACTTCTGGCCTATCTCTACTTCTGTCTCTTTGAATTCCATGAGCTTGGGATGTTCCAGCTCTAGGGTGACCATGGGACACATTCAATCTTGGTTGGGGGAAAACGAATTCACCCTTCCAAGTGTAAGCATGTCTATCATTTTCTGTAACCACAAAGATCCTCTCTGAAGTGTGATCTAAGTAGGTCACTCTACCTGGGCTATATGGATCTGTAAACTCATAGATCATGATTGTTCCTATATCATTTGACCGATCAGATTTATACCTCCAAAAGGCTTCGTCAATCTCTCGGTTCAGAAGCAGATCTATACTCTTCTTGTCCTGGGGAATCCACTCAGGAGTGAGAATTCTCGTAAGAACAGATTTCCCTCGAGGGGTCCTGGGCTCTGCACCCATGTTTCCTTGTTCTAGGTCATCTATGTCCATCTTAGGGATCACATTCCCGAATTCATCTGTCCTCTCAGGGTGACTAGTGACCACGTGTATTGTCCCTTCCTTGTCTAGGTATGCTCCGTTTTCAAACTTGACAGCAAGGTGCTCTAGCCCAATAGATTGGTCTGAGTTTTTGATTTGGACCACGGATCTTCCTAGGCCGTCCTCATAGATGCTAGCACCTAATCGGTTGGTCCTAAGGTATTCCAGCTGCGTCTTGTACGGGCCTTCTACCCTGTGCAAGTATGGCACTCCTGAACTTCCCGTAGGTCGGTCCATGCCTTGAGACATCTCTGATTCACTAGTCTCAGAGCTAGGGTAGTATGAGTGGTGGCTCAACTGCTGGGCCCAAGACCTAGCAGTGTGGCTGACACTAGCCTCTGAAGACCTAAGACTTTGTCTATCTCTCCCTAGATGTCGTCCTGATCTAAGGTTCATAAGCCTAATTGAATAGCCCAAATTTTCCCAAGTACAACCTCGTTGCGGAGTCCTTTTGTATCAGTTACTTGATTCTTTTTAGTTGATTTTCGTGTTAAAATTCTTGTCTGATATCACGTCGTAAGGTATACTTGAGTGTAGTTCCGCCCTTGAAGTTGATCGTTCCACGTTAAGTTCTTTTCCTTTAAAGTTCTCGACAGTACAAAGATTATGTTCTTAGCTTAAACTTGAAAGTTTAAGTATTCTTCAACTTGATAATTGCCTATCGTCGCCGTGACTTACACCTACCTCTAGTCGTTCTTAGCCTAAGCTAGGAATTGACAATGGGAGTTGAGAATTTCCAACCTTTTGTTTCCTTCTTGGTTGCCCTGGTGTGCCCAGGAAGCGTGTTCCCAAGCTTTCACTTACTCTTGCTTAGAATGCCCTCAAGTGCTCTTGCTGGACCTGTAAAAGTCCCACGGTTAGCTCAAGACTTAGATTCAAATGACACCATAGACCACTTTCATGCATGTAACTCACAGACCAAATTATCCTTTGCCTTTATGGACAACAATCCCAAGGATCTCTCAGTTTTCCTACCTCGGGATATGGTCATTTTCAAAATACCCTATCTAATAATTCTGATATTAATTTGGTTGTACTCCCCACGAGCTTTCCAACAAAACAAGAATCACAGCAAACGGATTTTGTATGAGAAAGTTATGTCAGTTCAGGCTTCATGGATTAAAACAGGGTTCAAACAGACCAACAGGGCAACAGGTTTTCCTCGGCTTATTTGCCTATAGCCTCCTTATGTGCTCTAGAGTCCATTATCCATGTCCAAAAGTAGCCAAAATCTTCAATTTAAAAAACCCTAAAAATTTAGCCGAAAATGGCTGTCAATCGCGATGGACTGGGCTGTCAATCGCGATGGATTGGTGTCAATCGCGATGGACTGGTGTCAATTGCGATGGACTGGTGTCAATCGAGATGGACTGGTGTCAATCGCGATGGACTGGTGTCAATCGCGATGGACTGGTGTCAATCGCGATGGACTGGTGTCTTTGGGGTTTTCTGTGAATTTGAGTCAATCGGGGCTCTATATGTCGCGATGGACAAGAATCTCGGCGAAATGGGGTGTCAATCGCGATTTTTCTGTCGGTCGCGATGGACAGGGTTGTCCGTCATGATGGACACGTGTCCGTCGGGGTCTGTCAATCGCGATGGAGTGGCTGTCCGTCGCGATGGACAGTGTCAATCGCGATTGTTGCTATCAATCGCGATGGACTGAAAAAATGCAAATTCTCCAAAACTTTTTGTGGATTTGTGATGTGCAAGGTCTCTAGTCTACTGTGGTGCACTAAGTTTTACCAAAAGATGAAAATTTCTGTCAATCGCGATCGACAAAAGCTGGCGACTGCGAGACAGTTCTGCATATTTCCGTACCTGCGCAACGTGCTGGAGGGGATGATGCTGCTGGAACCTGCAAGAAACTCAACAAACATGCAAACACACGGCACACAATATTGCTCTCTCGCTCTCTCTCACAAGTGGAATGACGGAAATGAGGTGGAGAAGGTGATATGATCAAAAACTGAAAATTATCACGATGATGGAGATGGAGGTGGGAGATGGTGATGATGATGATGGTGATGAGGAAAACAAAAGAAAATAGATAAAAGTGAAGAAAATACCTACGACTCCCACGCGTCAACTCTACATCTTACCATCACACGCTCGTCCTCAAAGCTCGATCCCCGGCAACGGCGCCAAAAGTTGGTGTAGCTCAGTGATGAGTAGCACCTCCTTTAATGTCAATCCGGGAAGACGTGAGGATGGTATGAAGACCTCGAGCAAGTGGAGGCACAAGTGCGTGAGAGAGAAGAACACAAACATGCACACACATACACACACATGCGCACACACGGCAAGACAAAGAGTGAGAAGCAATGGAGTTCTTAGATTACTTTCCAAAAGCTCATACAGGTTCAATTCAGTTACAAGCTAACCTCAAAAATGAGCTCTCTAGCTCTATTTATAGTTTTTGACTAGGTTTTGGCCGTGTCCAGACCTAGTGTCCGGCCTAGTTAAAACTTAGGTTCTCTACCCTATTTGGAGGTTCAAACAAAGTCAAAAAAATGTGAAAACTGACAGGTAGGTACTTCTAAAGCTCCTCAAGCTCAAGGACTCCTTGGCTTGCACAAAATGGAGCTACAAAATTATGAAATGGTATTTACAATGATTGTTAGTGATGAGAATCACTGTTGTAAAGATGTTGATTTGGAAAAATTTGAAGGGCCTATCTGCCAGATTTGCATCGACTGCTCTGTCTACTTAATCCTTCACCTCACTCTGACTCTCTTTGCTGGCTTCCTTGTCTAGTCAGCCCTTGGGTGCCCATACTGCTCTCAACACACACCTAGGAATTCAACCTATAGTGGGACTTTTGTAGCCTTGGGACCATGTGGGTTCAGGCTATAGTACAATTTGAAAAATGTTATGGGCATCGACTTGATGAGCTATTACCTCTCACTTATAACTCTTAGAGCACTATGAGCATATTCAAGATAAGATAAGAAATAATTACTAGGCAAAAATTGAATATGTCTACAAAAAATCCCTTTAACTTCCCAATTGGTTCTCACCCAATTTCTCGAGAGTAGGCATCCCACCATGACATAGGCCAATAATAACTTTATCTAGTAACTCCTCTTGCCAGTTATCAGGTGCATTTCTATCTATAATGAGAGTGGCTTCATCTCTATCTTCCGTGTTTGAATTTACACATAGTCCTTATCCTTAAACAAGCAAAGTATAGATAGTCCTATCTTAGACTGTAGTGACATTGAATAAGGGGTTTGAGAATACGTTTTGGCTTTTCAAAGCATCAACAGAGCTTTTATAAGGAGACCCTTGAGGTTTGTAATACTGACCCTCTACAACAATGAAATCTTCCATGCAATGCTCCGTTGAAGTCAAAGCTTTCCCTACAGCTTAACTGGGGTTATGAATCAATCTAGCCACACTAGCCCCATTGTTCAGACATGTCACATTAGCACCCTGTGGAGGTTGAACAGAGGGACCCTATGAGAATCCACTAAACCTTTAGCACAATCTGAGGTGCTTGTACTACAGAACCAAAACCTGTATATATGTTACACACCAAAGAATGATATTTCCTACATAGGCAATCTAATACCGCATTTTGAGACCAAATCAAGCTCAAATCTGAATTTCGGCACCATGTGGCAAAGATCATTTGAACTCCTAATCACTCTGAGCATTCTCACCAATTTTTGTGTGATTTTGAGATTGTGATTGGAGGGGTGTCGATGATGCCCTAGATGACATGGAGACTTGCTCTAGTACCAATTGGTAGAGTTGGTGGTCTTCGGAAGCGTGCAAACAACACAGGGAAGAATAAGAAGCTTAGAGCTCAAGACACAATACAAAATGTATTAGCAAGTGAATGTACAAAGATAAGTAACCTGTTAGGGATAAAGACATATATACAAGCTAGGGGGAAAGAAACCTCCTAAAGAGGGAAAACAATATCCCGGTGTCTAAGGAGTGTTCACACACATTTCTATCGAAATATATCAACCTGCGTTAGTATAGGAGTACTATGTTTGATGGTTGAGGATACTTTTATAATCTCCTTAGTGAAATGTTCCTTCTTCCCCATTATGTTGCTTCATGTCTATTTCTAAGAAATGTGTGCTTTGATGCTCCCTAACTTTTTCTTGATGCTAAATTTCTTTTTTTTGCATGGAAATTCGGGCTTTTGTTTACTTAGTATACCTCTATAAATTTTTTTCTCATTAGTACCTCGCAATAGAGAGAAAGATTTTCTCCTCACTTGCCTAATGAGAAGTTGCCTAATAGAGAGAAAGATTTTCTCCTGGTCTTGACTTAGTGTATTTTATGAGTTTTTAGATTTTTTTTTTTGGATTATGTATAACTTCAAGAAACTTTGAAAATCGTGTGTGTGTTTGTTTTTTTCAAAGTTTTCAAATTCATGTTTTTTTTTATGAAGTATTGCAATCTCATATCTGGAATTCAAGAACAACATAAAGCTCTAAAACTACCTTTTTAACAAGGTGAATGAAGAAATCTCTTTCCAAGATTAAAACACACTCACCATTTCATCTTAGCCATAGTTGGTGATTCAAAATTATTTTGACAAAGCATTTTGTTACCATCAACTTGAGAGATCTCCCAAGCTCCAAAGCTTTGCTTGAATTATCCTCGGCTCCTTCTTTATCAATAGAATCCAAGATTTATCATTAAAAGATCAGCATATTTAGAGATTTCACAAAAGATCTTGATAATTATGACTTTTCATATAGATGGAGTTACAAGTAAGCTTTTTCAAAGTTTGTCGTGACTAAATTGTGCTATTTTTTATGATTTAAAGATAATGGTCACTTTCAATACTTGTACCCCTTATGACATGAGAATCATGATTTTGAGAGACTCACACATGTTACACTTATATGCTCCTTGAGTAGCTTTGATGTGAACATTTTCTCTATACATAGGTACTTTTTACTCTAGTTTCACATCGAGGTCTTTTCCCCATGTTACTACATACATGACTCACTCATATGTGGTGGTACATTATGTAAGAAAATAATACCACATTGCAATAGACTAGAAGATAGAGTTGAGAGAAAAATGCATACAAAGATAGATGCAGACTCAAAGATAGAGAACTCAAATTCTTAGATTTCCAGGCGTAATGTAGTAACAATGATGGTTTTCTCCACCTGTGCGCTCCCAATCTAGAGCTTAGATGGCAATCTAGATAGACTCTAGATGAAGGGCTTACTAGTGTGCAATGCTATATAAAGCTTAACGTAGACCATGCTTATATATCTTTTACAATGGTAGTTGGTATATATAAACATAATCAAGAGATACAAAATAGTGAGCAAAATATAGAATTTGACAATATCACCATGACTAGAAGTCCTACTATCTCTACCCTATAGGGGGATAGGCCGCTTGGACCCTGTAGAAGGGGACAAGCCCCCCTCTACACTCCCCCCATTAAGGTTCTATGAGGAAACTGCACGATGCCACAAGGCCTTTTTTTTAGCCTTTAATGGCAACCCAATGGCCTCACTTGATGGGTAGGCTCACAAAGATCATCTATTACTATCAACAGTCACACATAGACCTCATCTAACTTAGAAGCTAGGGTTCCACAAATGTCCGAGCTCCCATAATGGTTTCCCCTCATAATGGGGGGCTTTACAAGTTAGAGCACCATGGATCATTTGTGGTCATGTGAGGGTGGAGTACTGAGCATATCTAGCAACTCTCCACCTCAATATCCAACCTATGGATAACTACTTCCATTGTTCAATCCCAAGCTTTGGAAAGATTCAAAGAAATTTCTCTCTCCCAAGAGCCTTGGTTATGTCTGCTCCATTTCCTTCAGTAGGACAATAGCTGATCCTCATGACTGCATCCTCAATCAACTCAGGCACATAGTGATTCTGAATTTCTATGTGCTTGGTACATGCATGGAAGATAGGATGCTTGAAAATGGCCATCCAACTTTCAGTGTCACATTTCAACTCTTTAGCCTCCTCTTGTATTCCTAGATGCCATAGGATCCTCCTTAAGCATTTTTCTTCACATGCTACAACACATGTCGCTTTGTACTCACCTTTAGTGGAAGATAATGCTATAGTCGGTTGCTTCTCACTGATCCAAGAGAAAATCACTCATTTTAAAGAAAAGAAATATCCAATTTTCTAGTATAAATATCTCTTGCCTAACTTGAGTCACAATATCGAATAAGAGATGATCCTTCTTCATAAAGAATACCATAATCAGTGGTTTTTTTCACATACCTTAGTATCTGCATGCGTGTCCTCCAATGAGTATGGAAAGTCCTATTAGAGAACCTACTTAATACTCCAAAACCATAAGAGATATATGGTCTGCTATTGCATAAGTATATGAGACTTCCAACTAAGTTCTTGTATCTTCCAATATCCATTGGGGGTAAAGTATCTTCAATAGATAAATTTTTGTTGACCTCCATAAGTGTAGATATTTCCTTGCAATCCTCCATGTCAAATGCCTTCAATATCTGTCTTGTATACTTCTATTATTCTTTACGATTGCCTCAGTAAATCTGCAACCTATTGTAGTGACTCTAGGATGGGTTTTGTAGAATCGTAGATCTACATCACCCAATATCGCAATGGCATTTCCACTTGGGTTAAGACAGGTTGGTCACTTTCAAAATCATCACATAAAGATGGTGCCTCCTTCTCTTGTGTAGAAGGGATAACTCTTGGGCCAGTTTCATAGTGGATTGCCCTTTTGCCTAATGATCAAGTGGAAGCTCTCTTTTCCTCCTCCACTGCATGTGGCTACTCCTCCTTGAACACGACATCCTGACTTGCCATGATCTTCTTAGCCTCAAGGTCAGAAAGATTATAAACCTTCTTATTTTTATTGAAGCTTATTTCTCTCCCTATCTAGAACATGTACATAACATTCACTTCCAAATACTTTGAAAATGGGAAAGAGAAGGCTTTTTACCAGTGTACGCTTCTTGTGGATTCTTTCCATCAAGTGCATTGCTATAGATTAGGTTCAAGATGTAGATAGTAGTGTTGATAGCCTCCACCCAAAATTGATTAGGCAAACCCTTTCCCTTCAACATGATCCTTGCCATCTCCATGATGGTTCAGATTCAACATTGTGCAACACCGTTCTATTGAGGGATCTGTGCCACTCTAAGTTGATGTTTGATTCCTTTGATCTTCTAGAAATCTTGAAACTCTATTGATGTGAACTCATCACCATTGTTTGTCCTCAATTTCTTCGTTTTCTTTACTTTTTCAATTTCAACAAGCTTTAGACATTCTTTAAAATTACCAAAATCTTGAGCCTTATCACAAAGGAAGTACACCCATATCTTCTTGATATAGTCATCGATAAGTAACATGAAGTAGGAAGATCCACCCAAGACCTATGTAGGCATTTTTCAACACAAATCAACATGCAACAACTCTAGAGGATAGCGTGCCCTCTTCTTGCTTTCTTGTCAAAATGGCTTCCCTTGTTTCTTTCCCATCATGCAAGCTTCACATGGTTCATTCATATCAGCAATCGATGGTAGGTGTGCAACCATACCCTTGCAATGCATCTCCATCAATACAAGGAATCCAATCTGGCCAAATCTCTCATGCCATAGCTTACTTGTCCCCACAATTGTAGTGGTTGTAAGAGCACACATACCTGTTGTTCCTCCTTATGCCAATCCCAACAATGTTGTCATTACTATACATGGTCTTAGCTCTTGTGGTACCAAAAGAAGCTTGATGACCTTGATGAGTTATAGATACTACTTAAAGTAGATTTCATTTGATTTGTGGAACATATGAGCATTTGCAAGCTTTCTAAAATTACCATTAGAGTAAAGGAAAGAAATCGTACCTTAGCCCTCTAAAGGACATCTTGCATTGTTGCCTACCTTTATTGTGATGGGTTTCTTTAGAGGCAATAAGCAATTGTAAGGGTCTTTTTTGCTCGTCATGTAACAAGATGCAACACTTTCCAACAACCATCAGTCATCCATTCCTCAATCCTCATCCGAGGACCACACCACCTCTATTAGGCTTTGTTTCTAATGTGATGGCAAACTCCTTGCCCTTGCCACCTTTTGAAGTTCCATTCCCCTCTTCTACCTTCTAGATGTGACAATCTTGGATTCTGTGTCCTTTCCTCTTGCAGTGGAAACATTCTCCCTTGAACTTCTTTTTGTTTTCATCTTTTGAAGAGCGAGCTTTGCCTCCTTTGGAATTTGCTATGAATGCAGCATCTCCTTTGCTAGCACCCCTCCTTGCCTTGAGCCGGACATGCTCCTCCATGAGTAATGCACTGATTTCATCAAACGTTAGTGTTTGAGGTCTGATTCTAGTATTAAGAGAAGTTACCAAACCATGAAACTTAGGTGGAGAGATTCAAAGATAACACTGAGCTAACTCCTCACTTTACTTTTGTACACCTACTCCTACCATTCAATCTTGTAGATTCTTTATGTGAGTGATAAACACCTCTGTTGCCTTCCCATCACCAAGCCTCTCTACCGCTAGCTGATTCTCGAAGTTGTAAATCCATGTCTAATTAAAAGTTTCATATTGACTTCTCAATATAATCCATGCTTCACACACCTTGGTAGTATGCTCAATGAGACTCACAACACAATCAAAAGTATTTGCAACTAGAGTACAGAGTGCATCTATGTTTCTATGTTTCCAAGCACATAGAATACCAACATATGAAGGAATCATTCAACCATGATTATTTCGATCAGGTGCTTCTTGGGGCTCATAATTAGTCCCAAGAACAGTCTCTAAAAGCTCATATGAATCAAGGATAGCAATGATTTTAACTCCCACATGGTGTAGTTTGTACCGTTAGGTTTACCTTTCATGAAGGTTGGTGGTTGTATATGCAATATTGGCATGATCGACATCAATGTTGCTCTTATGCGTCCTCCACTCACTCCTAATGAAAACCACCTTGATTCCCCATTCTTGATGATGATGTGCCACGTGACATCTTCTACCTTTTGTCATTGAATCCACTACAACCTCTCCATTTTTGCTTTTGCACCACTCACAACCTCCTAGGCTCTGATACCATGTAAGAAAATAATAGCACAACCGAAGAGACCAATAGACAGAGTTGAGATCAGAACATACACAAAGATAGATGTAAACTGAGACATAGAGAACTCAAATTCTCAGATTTCCAAGCATAATTAAATCACAACAATGGTGATGTCCACCCATGCACTCCCAATGTGAGGCGTAGATGGTGATCTAGAAAAACTCTAGATGAAGGGCTTACTAGTGCACCATGCTATGTAAAGCTCAACTCGGCCTATGCTTATATATCTTTTACAAGGGGAGTGGATATAGATAAACATAGTCCAAAGATACAAAATAGACAACAAAATATAGAATCTCACAATATCTCGATGACCTAAAGTCCTACCATCTCGGCCCTATGGGCCAAGAGGATAGGCCCCATGGACCCCACAAAAGGGGGTAAGCCCCCTCTGCACTCCCATTAAGGTTCCATAGGGAAATTGCATGATGTCAAAGGGCCTTCATTTTCACCTTGAATGTAGACCGAATGTCCCAAAAGGTCATGTCATACCTAACCTAATGGCAAGGCCCACAAAGATTTTCTATAACCATCAATATTCACACATACACCTCATCTAACTTAGAAGTTAGGGTTCCACAAATGTCCATGATCTCATAATGGCTTCTCCTCATAATGGGGGCCTTACAAGTTAGAGCACTATGGATCATGAAGGGCTTTGGTGTGCAGAACAAGAGGAGGAAGGAGGAGACGGAACGAGAGAGAAGAGAGGAACGACGCACGGATATGCGTGGGAGCCTCGAAACCCACATAATGATCTCTCTTGAGGCAATGCTCTATATATGATATATATATATGAATATGGGGTAAGGTCACATGACCCTTACATCCACAACAATCTCCCACTTAAGGGTCAATGTGACCATAAGTGGTAACATATACAAAGAATGATGTAGGACTATACAATAATGTACAAGAAGAGTCCGGATCTCAACCCATACTGATCAGCCTACACCAACTGCCTCGAACAAGGTGTATCCATGCACCTCAAACTACTCTAGACTCATATCAATAAGAGTCGAGCTCACATCTCACTGATGCAAGAACTGATGAAGTTCTTGCAAAGCTCCCACTCGCTCTATGCCTGTGTCAATCATCGAACGACTGACAACTCCAAGTGCAAATGCTCCAATAGCAACTGCAATGTCTGGTCTCGAGCATAACAACTCGTACATCAGACTCCCAAATGCTGACGAAACATGTGCTATCCTGGCTAACCTAAGTATGTCGACCATGCCTATATCCAAGGCATCCAAAGCACTATCATCAAGACCAACATGTCCTGATATATCTGTGTCAACATCTGGCATGAGCGAATCCAAGAATGACTGCATAACTGCTGACTCCTCAGCATCTAAATCAGCCATGCTCACAACCAAGGATGTATCTAGCTGTGCATCATGAGAGCTAATATGCTCTACCATACACTGTGTACCATGAGAGCTATCGTGCTCTACCACACCAAGTGTATCATCATGCTCCGCATGAGCTAACTGCACAACATCAACACAAAGATCAAACTGATGATCTAACTCTAACTGAGTATCATCACAATGCTCTACATGAGCATCCACATCATGCTCTAAAGCATCCAACTGATCATCCAAAGTATGCTCCATATGAGCATCCATATGATCAACCAAACCATGCTCTATATAAGCATCATGAGCATCCAAAACATGCTCTACATGTGCATCCATCTGAGCATCTGAATCCTGCCATACATGTGCATCATGAATGTCAACAGACCTATCTGTAGGTAGATAAAATGAGACATGACGAGTCTCACACTGCACATAAGGCTGAACTCCCACTGAGACGAGACTGTCTCTCACATGAAGTACCTGTAGTGGATACCTGTGCCCAACCCTGGCACCTCTGACAAGCATAAGCTGTCCCAACTGCAACTGAAAATGATGCTCGCCAAGGAATGCATAACATCTGCTCTCATGTAACTGGCTAACTGAAATCAAGCTCATAGAGAATAAAGGCACATAACATACATGTCTGAGTATAAGTGATGCTCCACTAGGTAGCATAAGGCATACATCTCTTGCACCCTCAATGTCATATGTCATACCATCAGGTAAGTGCACACATCCACGACTCTCACCTGAGAATCGACAAAACCACTCACGATGTGGAGTAATATGAAAATTGGCTAATGCATCAAGTAACCAAGCCATATGTGTGCTATCCAATGAACAAGAGGAATCCTGAGATGAACCATAGGAGAAAGTGATATCACCATCACTGGCATAATCAACTGTCGTAGACTCTCCTAAAATCACTACCTGATCTGCATCACTTGCATATCTCTGACATCGTCGTCGCATCCGCCTGAAGCAACGTCGTCGAATATGGCCCTCATGACCACAATGCCAACATCGAAGTCGTCGATGTGATCTATGTCTCACATGAGTCAATGGACTCGCATACATATCATGTAGTCTCTGCCATAATGCACTACTCATCTCCTCATACATAACAGACTCATATATAGAATCCACAAGTTGTAATCGGATAGTGGAGCTGGCCAATGCATCCATATCCATCCATACATGGTCGGGCATGTCACGAGGTCTCTCTGCATCTCCATGCACATACATGTGTAACCCTGGACAAACCAATGTATGCCACATCTGAGCTTTCCATCTCGGAAAGTCAATGCCATCGAATTGAGAAGACACCATGCTGGCAATCCAATAGACTAGCAATGTAACAAGAGACTAGAAACAATACTCTATCCTGAATAGGATCACACCTGCATATCCATATGCATAACTCACATCATATATGTCTCACTGGAGAAGAAAACCATGTGAACCACGTGTCACATAACCATGCATCTAGCATGCACATAAAAACACGAGCATAAGCCTGCTCACCAAGTCTCCAAAGTGATCAAGTAGATGTGAAAGAATCCTAGGAAAATTTCGACAGAATAATCTGTCACCACCTGTCACTGATGTAATCAAGGATAATGGCAAATACATATGCCCATAAACTAATGGCAATACATGCCAATACAATGGCAATACAACTCCCACTGAAGAATAAATCCTACTAGATGGTCCAATCTGTCACGAACAATGTGTGACCAAGTCCAAGTGAATGGAGATAATCAATGATCCAAAGCTATCACACAAGCTTCAAGATCCACTAGATCTCCTTTCTAGCATAAAGTCGATGAAATTTGGGCAGCATCTCCTCTGTAAAATGGACTCTAGAACCAAAATAACCATGTGGGAATCACCATCCACATATGCCAAGAATCACACTGGCAAATACATATCAATCAATGACCAAATGCTAATAATGGTGACAAACGAATGTGTAACTGAGGCTCCAATCTGGATCATGTACCTGCAAAGAAAACAAAAGATACAAGTACCAAACAAGATCCAAAATCAACTCTCATAAAAGTATGTGCAACCGGCAAGTAAATCCATAACCAAGTGGCATAATCAAGATATAGAGCCACAATGCCACTATACATGCATGATCGAACTCATGATGACCTAAACCTCAAAAAAAGTATACCACAATGTCATCTTACATGCCAAACGCGTGACAAGATCATGCTCTACTCTCATATGGAGGAGCTACCACAATGATCATACATGTACAATTCCTTGAAGCTCTGAGAATAAGAGCTTGCACACCAAAAATTCTCTCTCAAAGAAGTTCCAAAGCAAATTCAATCTCCAAGTGCAATTAGGGTTGTTTGGGCAAAACTGTACTGCTCTGTGTTTTGCTGTTTCAGAGATGATAACCTCTGAATCTGAACTTTTGGTCTTCAGCAAACTTCAAGATCTAACTCTTGGCTACGTAACGAAAAGAACACCTCAATCGGAGGTGTGTAGCTCAAGATATGTTCAAAACAAGCACCTGCTGTCAATTTCTATTTCACTTGCAACAGTACTGCTCTGTATTCTGCAATTTCGGCAATCTAAAACTCAGAATCTGGATCTAAGTTCTTCTCCAAAGTTGTAGCTATCTTTTCAAGCTACGAGCAGCAAGTTGAATCATTGCATTCCGATCTGTAGAACTCAAGTTATGACAAAAAAACCGACATGCTGTCCTACTCAATGTAGATTCGTCTTCTACAATTCTCTGCGTTTTTCGAATTTTCGGCACTTCAGAAGTCTGAACTAAGTTCTGTGCCCTTCTGTGAAGTTGTAGCTCTCTGTGTTAGCTACGCACAGAACTTTAAAACGCATCAATCCGAGTTTCCTAGCTCAAGTTACAGCCGAAATACTGAACTGCTGTCAAGAGATGCCGACCTACACTTCTACCTCTTCTCACTTAAGCTTCCATTGAAGTTTCTTGCACACCAGCCTTCAGCATGCTCTGATACCAATGAAGGGCTTTGGTGTGCAGAACAAGAGGAGGAAGGAGGAGACAGAACGAGAGAGAAGAGAGGAACGATGCACGGATATGCGTGGGAGCCTCGAAACCCACATAATGATCTCTCTTGAGGCAATGCTCTATATATGATGTATATATATGAATATGGGGTAAGGTCACATGACCCTTTATCCCCAACAGATCATTTGTGGTCACTTGAAGGTGGAGTATTGAGCATATGTAACACTTTGTACTTAGGGATAATATTAAGCTCTTACTTTTGTGATCATTGTCAATAGAGAGAGCTATTCCAGCCATCTGTCTTCTCTATGTGTCTTCTTGCATATGTGCTCCTTGTGTGTTCTTCTCGTGTGTCTTTCGCACTTTTGCACATAGCCAAGAGTCATATCAAAGCACGTTCAACTTCTTCTCAAGTTTTCTTGGATTTTTTTTGCATTGCAATATGAGCTCTTTTAATAGTGCAAATTCACTTCAAGCATAGAACAATGATTTTCAATAGCCTAGAGACATTTCCACTAGATGTAGTAGAGTTTACCCCCCATTTTGAACCCATTTATGCATTTCAAATCACCATGAGAGTGACAAATTGTGATCTAAAATTTCAGCACTCATTTCAAATTTCCTTGAAGTAAAGATCTTGTCACATTCTTGTTCTCCTTTTGAAAAAAAGCTCTTGCTTAAGGCTACCGCATGCTGGAACATTCGAGAGTAAGATTGTGAATGTCCAAGTCCTCATCTCAAGAACTTCTAGAGATGCATGAATTTTCAATCACAAGAGCATCACACCCTTTGATTAGCAAAGGAAATGAAATGGATAGATCGCATGAATTCTCATTTAGCTCAAAGTGGCTTGTCAATGTAGATTGGTTTGAGTTTAGGCAACCAAATAAGGGCCCCAACGATGGTGTGAATTAATCTGACATGCTAACTAGAGTCCCTTCAACAATGGGTTTAGTGCTTTCTATAGCCCTAAGGACACACTTACAACTACTTGAAAGCTAAGGTTGGAAGTGTAGTGGTGTCCATTGATGACTATGCAGATGTTGACTCAGCCGATGCCTTTTCCTTCCACTCTAGAGTCAGGTGTATATCAGGCTTTGATACCACTTGAAGTGGTTATGCACATAGAAGTTATGTGCTGCATGGCTATGGTGGATAGATCTCTTAGACAAAGAATTAGAGTGGAGAAAAGTCTATGTGCAGATATACAAGAAAATGCACAAGGTCTCATAAAAACAACAAGGACTTATCTATATAGTGGTTATGCCTTTGGGCATTAAATGAGGATAAAGGCAAGTTGGTGATAAAGGTGACTTCCAAATGGTCTGACAACGTATACTAAAAAGAAGCACTCTGGCATGCTGTTGTTTGACAAGAACAACTATCAGAGGATGTTATAGTTATCATAAATTTTTCGCTCTTTATCTTTGATATGATAAGGAACAAAATACAATAAATCATTTTTCAAGGATGGATGATGCAAACGTAGGCTTGAAATGCAAAATAGAGCGCTTCCCTTTAAAAATTAAATTTGTAGTTTACGATGACAAAATACGAAATGATAATTGTTTCTAATAAAAAGAAAAAGTCTTTGTTTGCGAAGCATACAATCGCTACAGTGAATGCCTATTTAAGAGAAGATAAGTCTCAAAAAGGAGACGATAGCATTCATATAGCCTGTCGTTACTTATTTTAGGAAAACATATGAAGAACAGCCCCTTTTAAATTCCTTTTCAGTTATTTTAATCATCTCTTATTTGAAAAACAAAAAACCATCAAAGGTAGATGATATATGGACAGCAAAATTCTATTAACTTTTCTGGTTTAAAATGAGTAGGACAATAAGAAAACAAAGCTAATGCGGAAAGGTTCAAACGCTTCAGAAAAGGTTCAACAGGTTTAAATAATGTCTCGAAAATGATCGTAGCACTCCCTTCATGATCATACTCGGAAATAGAAGTACGTCATGAGCACACAGTGTTTGATTTTTATTTTCGTTTTGGAACCCTTTCAGCTGTTTATTTCTCTTGCTCTACAATGGCGCGGATTGGCCTACGGCTTTCAAAAGCACCAATTTGAAGGCTGTCTTCCTTTTTTTGCGTGCTGCAAAAGATACTCTATACCTCGTTACCACACTATTATTGCTCTTTATAATTTGAGATGAAATGAACACAGGGAAAAACGTCGACACCGTTGTCTGAACTCTTTCTCTCGCTTGCGATTCATCTTTTCCGTAGCTATCTTCATCTTGCGTGCTCGTGGGAGCAATCTGTATATCGATACAATTGTCTGTATTTATACTTTGAACTAAAATAAGCACAAAAAGATATGCAGAAAGAATCGCGGTCTAGCTCGGATACTGTTTTCAACCTATATATTTTCAACATCGAACTGCAGGCCATGTATTTCTCGATTTCGTCAGTTTTGTAATCAGCCAGCAATCAGTTCGTCGTATAATTTACTTCCACAGGTCAATCTATATTTGTGCACGGTAAAGACTGATCACCAGGGGAGAATTATGAGACAAACTAAAGGAATGAGCACCCATACTCTTATCTTTCCACAACTCCTGAATTCTATCGGTAGTCAAGTGCCCGCTATCTAATCTAGCAGCCAGAAGCGCATCCTTATTTTTATTATTCCAATTGAAACTTGAGTCATTAGTGAAATCGACCAGGTTGTTAAGGTTCACAAGGCTAGTCTAGGCCACCTTTTCTCTGGCACTAATAATATAGCAGGTTGGCCCCACCTTGAGGCTTCTTTATTGAAGATTCCTTGTGACATAACTAAGAGCAAAGTATTTTTGTCTTCCATTGCAGTAACAATACTTCTCTCCTTTTTACTTGGGAAAACTACATCATCGATGTCCAAAATCTCTTTACTCACTATTAGAGACTTGCGAAGGAAATTATAGAAGAATGATGTTTATTAAGGAAATGAAAAGACGTAGGGCCTCTAACCCTAATGATTCCAGTCATAGTTAGAGCATCCTTGATCTCCACGAGAGATTGAGATGTGAAGACTATCTCTCTGCTTTTAGTACTCTTTTCTCTTCAAGAGAGTTCTATGTTGATAGAGTGGATAGAACAAACAAAAACATGTTTGATTTGTTGAAAACAAAAGAAAGGCAAAGATTTCATTCAAATGTTTAAGAAGAGTTTTGGTGGGCATGCTATTAGGATTAAGGAGAACTTAAAGGAGGTTGTATGGTTCTTAAATAATGCTTTCCTTTTGCCTCCCAAGTGAGGAGGGGGGGGGGGGGGGGGATATCTAGAAGTCTAAATCTCATATTGCTCTTAGAAGGACAAAAGAATGATTCCTACAGCCTAGCTATTTTCCTAGACCTATTCCTCACTCTCAAAGAGGTCAGAGAAATATTAGTAAATTGAAACCTTGTAAATCTCTTGGTCTTGATGAGATTCCTAATGACTTCTTCTTTAACTTGAAAGACTTTCTGACACTTTTTATTCTCTTGGTTTGCCAAGGTGTTGTTGGAAGAGGTGCTCTTTCTACCTCCATCAACACTAGTGTGATTAAGCTCATTAATAAAAAAGGCTGAAGGATGACTTGAATAATTGGAAACCTATATACTTCCTAACTTCTAGTTATAAGATCTTCCCTTCTTCTTTAGCAAGAAGGCTTAGTCCCATTGTGAATACAATTGTCCTTCCTTGATAGAGAGGCTTCATTAGAGGTAGATTTATCCTTGATTCTATTGTTTCTTTATAGGAGGGTATGGAGTATGCTAATGAACATGACCAAGATTATTAATTTTTTAAGATTGACTTTGATAAATCCCTTGATGGGATGAATGCAAGCTCTATTCTTCATTCTTTGCATGACATAGGGGCTAGTAGAAATTCTATCATATTTGATAGTACCCTTTTTAGTTATGCTTTCTCCAAGGTGTTTATGAATGGTCATGTGTCGAATGCATTTAGATTTCAAAGATCCATTAGACACCAGTGCCCTCTTGCTCCTTTGTTGTTTGCCATCACCAGTGATGCCATGTGTTCTTTACTTAGAGATAAGATGGAAAATGGCCTTATTCAGGGGATTGATGTTCCTAATGCCATTTCCCAACTTTGTTTAAAGATGTCTGTATATTATGCTAATTTGGTTACTAAAGCTAATTATTTGAATGATACTAAATTTCTTTAGTGCTTGCATTTATATTTTCTTGCTAGTGGCTCTTAGGTTAACCATAAAAAGATGTCTTTTAAGTATTCTCATCATATCATTCCCCATTGCATTGAAGAACTTCGCCGTTAAATCATTAAGGATGTCTCTTTATTTAGACTATTAGGCATCCCTATGCATTTAATGTTTCTTTTGCTCAGAGGTGGGATTGGGAACTTCACAAGTTTAGAGCTAAAATTTTTAAATGGATTTCTTTACAACAAAATTTTTCACATAAGGGTTTTGCGTTGAATCATTACATATTGAATTTTGTCATTTACTTCTTATCTTAGTGGATGCCCTCAAAAAACTAGATCATACAGTTTATATCTTTGTCGAGAAGGTTCTTATGGAGTGGAAAGTATCAAATTTATAGTGTTCCTAAGGTTTCTTGGATTGTTTGTTGTATTAAGAAGGATGAAGGACAGGTTTGATTGTTATGCCCCATTAAGATGGCCAAGCACCTTGCCATTCCACATTGCCTTTGGTTTGTAGGGAAATTTGTTGTGGATTTGACCGCATTTTGGAGTGATTCAAGGCTTAAAATTTTTTCCAAGTGCGATATGACCAAAGATAGGTCCCCCTAGACCAAAGGATTGAACAAAATTCACTTTTTACACATCTATGATTTCTTGCAAAGAGCAATGGTTTGAGTGCACTCAAGAATTTCCTAGGCTCAAATTGAACTTCTAAACCATCTAAGAGTTGTAGAAGCACCAGAGGAAGAGTTTTTAACAATTTGGTATGAGAAAATCATAATCTCACACCAATAGTCGTTATATCCTCTCTAGCAATCTCATACAAGTGTTCTATTAGTATGTAGTAGATAAAAACCTAAGAAAAAGGTCACTTGTAGACCAATGATTGACCTAAGTAGTACAGGGACTGCTTTCTAGAAAAGTAGGTTTTTGGCATTTAATTGGGTTTGTTTTTAGCTAAGGATTTTTTTTTTGGAGATTTTTAGTAGCATTTGGCTTAGGAAAATCTGTCAAACGTTTCCCTTTTGTAAGGTAATGGATTCCCTAGATCAAGGCAAGCTAGAGAGACTATTTTTTTGCATTTGTGTGAAAGCCCCAAGGGAATACCCACTACTATCTTCCATAGCCATAGGAGAATAGACACCACTACAAAGATCTTAAAAAACACTAAAAAATGGCTCAATGCAATACACTAAGGGAATCATACTCAAGTGCACAAAGCACTCGAAGACTCAAAATTGCTCATTTATCATCAATGATTGCTCTAGTTTGTATTGTAATTGCTTGCTAGATTTTGGGATTTTTGAAGTGGTTTTTGAGCTTCAAAGCACACAAGTTTTGGCATAAAACGATAGTTTCCATAGGCTAGCTAAAATTCAAGTTTTAAGAAAATGTTTAACTAACGATTGCCTAAGACTTTATCTTTGAAGTGATCCTAAAAGGGCCATCTCTGCCTTTTTCGACCTCCAACAACTTGAAGTCACTTGATAGTTTGGCCAAAAAAGACCATTTTTTGAGCTCTAGAGATGAGAAAGAAGCTCATCTCTTTACAATTCTAGGAGCACTCCATGATGTGAAGAATAAATGAAAACAATAATTTAGGAACAAAAAACCATCCATAACTAGTATGGATTTATGTGGGATTCGCCGTGCCTTTCAAGATCAAACTCAACATTTTTTATCACAAAATTCAAGGATGTCTTTCGTTGGGAATATAAGGATATGCAAGCCCTAGACACTTATTTTTATGAACATATATTATTGATACAACCTCCTACTCTATTTAAGTGACATTGTTATTTCATGAATCTTCAGAACACTAAGCTATTCAAGAGAGAAATTGATAGAGTACTTAAAATAGGATTCATTATCCCTCTTGCAAATATTGAGTGCTTGTGACACATCATCATCATCATGCAAAAGAATAGTAAGAAGCTACACATTTTTGTGATCCAAAGATAGCAACTACACATTTGTGTGGATTATACAAAACTTTATGTGTAAACCATCCCTAATATTTTTTATCTACCATTTTAAATAGTATGATGGATAAAGTGGATCACCTATAAATTAATTCATTCATGCATGTCTTTAGTGGGTATAATCATTTGTGTGTTGTAGAGTCGAATGTACAACATAGATTTGATCACAAGTTCGGGAACTCATGCTTGTAGAGTTTTCTATTTTGGATTTTGCAATATGCCATTTATGTTCTATGGATATATAAAAATAGTTTCTCTCCCTATTTCTAAAATAGTCTTTAGATGTGGCTATTCAATATCCAAGTTTACATAGGAACACTTAGGTCATCCTTGTATTTTCCTCAAATGATGCAAAAGCAATGCACCTATGTTGCAATCACTTAAAATCCATTTTTTCTATCCACAAAAAATTGCTTGTTCATATTATTTCTTAACAAGATATTGCAATTGATCCAAGTAAAGTGAAAAATGACTCCAATGGATCCTATTCTCCAATCACCAAAATAAGTTGAAAATCCATTCATCTCAATCAGAATATTTTTCACAATAGGCCAAATCCACATTCTCCTCAATCCCAAAATCAACCACCGGAAGCATAGGCTAATGCACAACAAAAGATACAATCGTAGGATTTTAAATGCAATATAAAAAATCCAATGTATCCACTCAAGAAAACTATGAAGATCAAACCTCCCACACCTCTACTTCATGAATCATGATGATGAGTCACAACTAATTCATCTTTTTATTATGATGTATAGAATGAAGCACATTTCCACATATCCACGTTTCCTAGCCATTTACATACAACATCAATAAAATAACTATAATAAAAGTCCAAGAGCATTTGGTTGGAGTAAAGGGTCACCTACTAGATGATCTGCATAATGTTCTTGTGCAAGAGGGTTTAGTCAATCGGAGCATGCGAAGTTTTATACTCATACTAGAATACATATTTTCATGCATTTATATTTGTACATCTGGATATTTAGATATAAAGGTATGTACTTGTGGAGGAGGCAACTATGACTACAATTGTAGTGTTCCTTCTACTCAAGGGATGTTCTTCCTTAGGGATATATACCTTGTGACATGCCTATGTGCAGGTATCAATTGACAGTAAAGACATAAAGATAGAAAAGTTACGAGTACAGAGATAAGAAAAGAAAACAATTTTCTAAGACTGAGACTAAGAACAATATTAACAAGTGAAGAAAAAATTCAATGAACAATACAATGGCCTCTAGGCACTCAAGCGACTAAACCTTGACCATGAAAAACAAAAAAAAAGAAACAATAAGAAAGCTCTATAGAAGTACTATAGGCTCAAAAACAGGTGGGCTAGCCAATGATGCTCAACCACAATCTCATGACAACTTCCATGCAACTCAGCTGCCTCACATTGTATAATCATCAGAAGGAGGCCTTGACACTTTGTGAATGTGTTTGCAACAAGGATCAAAGAGCGGACCAAAAATAGTTAGATACACTACAAGGAATATGGGACCATAGGGACCACTTCAACATATCGAGGGTATACCAAGGCTTCTACCAAGGCAAATGCACACGTGTAATTTTCCCTTGACGTCAATATAAGCTTCAACATATGCATCGGTACAAAACTACCTACATATGCACCAGAATGAGCACTGGTATGGGTGTTGGTATGAGCGTCAGTATGGGGATCGTATAACCATCGGTATCAGCATGGTAATCCCCATGGCATAAACATCAGCATTGATGCTAGTTTGCAGCTCACTATACCGAGGTGCCTATTGGCACTAGAAATTCTTTTTGGGCACTGTGTTTTGTCTCTTACTACAATAACATCACGATCTTGTTGTGTAGCAAAAGACAATACATTCTGCCCAAAACAAACCAAGTACATGTGACATGTACTCTAATGGCAAACAAAACATGATTTGATAAAGCAAAACACTCTTGGACACAAAAGAGATGAAAAAAATGAACCATGAACCATGTACAAAAGAGATATATATATTCCATAAATGAAGCATATACAAAAGTGTGTCATACCATTACCATATGTGAGCCAAATACAAAATGTGCCAAAACACTACCATATATTAACCAAATATAAAATCCTTGTGCACCACTACCATATATGAGCCAAATACAAAGTTGTTGAACACCACTCCCATACACATGCCAAAAGGGATCAACACATCTACATCTGCAGTCTTGCAACAAAGAACATTTGTGAAATGAAACAAATTGACATGATATTTACAAACAACAACTAAAAACACCAAATCAAGTTTATAAGCTCACCTCATTGTAGATGCTCAACTATTAGAGCTACTAGGAGATGGCTGAAACCAATGCCGGTTACAATGTGTGAATATGATACAAAGTGATAATATATGTATGTGTATGTGTATGTGTATGTGTATGTGTATGTGTATGTGTATGTGTATGTGTATGTGTATGTGTATGTGTATGTGTATGTGTATGTGTATGTGTATGTGTATGTGTATGTGTATGTGTATGTGTATGTGTATGTGTATATGTATGTGTATGTGTATGTGTATGTGTATGTGTATATGTATGTGTATGTGTGTGTATGCATATGTATGTGTACTATGTCATTGTGTATGTATACATGTGTATACATATGTATCTATGTTTATATGGGTGTGTGTAAATGTGCATGTGTGTGTATGTGTCTATCTCGATGTGTTTGTATGTGTATATCTTTGTGTGTGTAATGTGGGTGTAGCTATATGTGTATCTATGTATACATGTGTATGTGCAAGTATCTATATGTGTATGTGTATGTGTGTGCATGTGTATGTGTATGTATGTGTGTATATGTTTGATGCATATATGTGTGTATATGTATGTGTATGTGTGTGTATATGGGTGTATGTATATGTATGTGCATGTATATGTATGTATGTATATGTGTGTCTATATGTATATGTAGGTGTGTATGTGAGTGCATGAATATGTGTCTATGTGTATGTGGGTGTTTATATGTGTATGCATGTATGTATGTATGTATTCATATGCATGTACATTATTTATGCATATGTATGTATGTGTGTGTATGTGTATGTGTATGTGTGTCTCTCTATGTGTGTGTATGTATATCTAGGTATATGTACCTGTATGTTTGTATGTATACATGTGTGCATGTGTTTGTATGCACGTGTATGTATAGTATGTGTATGTGTGTGTATGTATATGTGTGGATATGTTTGTATGTGTGTATATATGTGTATGTATCTATGTGTATGTTTACATGTGTATGTGTATGTATGCATGTAGATGTATAGTGTGTGTGTGTGTGTGTATGTGTTCTTTTATATGTCTATATGTGTGTATGTTTGTGTGTATGTTTGTGTGTATGCATGTGTATATGTGTTTATGTGTGTCTCTCTATGTGTGTGTATGTATATGTGTGTGTCTCTCTATGTGTGTATGTATATGTATATTTGTGTGTGCATATGTGTGCATATGGGTGTATGCATGGGTGTCTATGTACGTACATGTGTGTGTATGTATGTGTGTGTAAGCATATGTGTGTATGCATGTGTATATATGCATGTGAGTGTATATGTGTGTGTCTATGTACAAGTATCTATATGTGTATGTGTGTGTATGTGTATCTGTGTATCTATGTATGTTTGTGTATATGTGTATATGTATTTGTGTGTATATGTATTTGTGTGTATATGTGTGTATGTATGTGTGTGTATATATGTGTATGTGTGTGTATATATATGTATATATATGTATATATATGTATATATATGTATATATGTATGTATATGTGTGTGTATATGTGTATGTGTATATGTGTGCATGAACGTGTGTGTATGTATATGTGTGTGTATATGTGTGCATATATGGGTGTATATAAGTGTATGTGGTTGAATGTCTGTGTGTATGTGTGTGTATATGTGTATATGTATGTGTGTGTATATGTGTATATCTATAAGTGTGTATGTATGTGTGTATGTATGTGTATGTATATGTGTGTATGTATGTGTGTCTATACATATGTGTATATGTGTATATATGCATGTATATGTGTGTGTATATATGTGTTTGTGTATATGTTTATGTATGAGTGTGTACATATATGTGTGTGTGTCTATATGTATTTATATATATATATATATATATATATATATATATATATATATATATATATATATATATATATATATATATATATATATATATATATATATATATATATATATATATATATATATGTGTGTGTGTGTGTGTGTGTGTGTGTGTGTGCGCGTGCGCGTGTATGTATATAAGTGTGTGCGTGTGTGTGTATATGTGTATGTATATGTGTGTATGTTTGTGTGTGTATATATGTGTGTGCATATGTATGTATGTGTCTATGTTTGTGTATATGTGTGTATGTATGTGTTTGTATATCTGTGTATGTATATGTGTGTATTTATATGTGTGTATGTATATGTGTATGTGTATGTAGGTGTGTTTATGGATGTGTGTCTATGTATGTGTATGCATTTGTGTATGCATGTGTATGTGTAGGTGTGTATATGTGTGTATATGTGCATGTATGTGTGTGTATTCATATGTGTGCATGTGTGTATGCATGTGTGTGTATGCATATGTGTGTATGTATGTGTCTGTATGTATGTGTATGTATGTGTGTGTACCTACCTCGAGACTCACTTGCAATCGGCACGCTCGCTCTCACTAGCTCTTCCTCTTCATTTGCTTGATCCATTGTGCCACAAATGTGCCGAGAAAAAGGTATTTCTTTTTCAACTCTTACACCGTCGCTTATGCAATGCCCAAGCATCATACGCAATTTTCTTGTGTCGCTAGGAGCATCGCTAGGCTTGGATGCCCTTAGAAATGCTAGAGCCAAGCATCGCATAAGTGACACTGACCGTCTGCAACTATCGCGATTTATTTTTTGGGTTTTTGCTTGAATGTCTCTTATGCAACAGTTTTTTAAAGAGGTTTTGCATAAGCGATGATACCACCTTTTTTTTTAGTTAGGGGTGTCGCTATGCCCCCATTGTTCTTCTAGTGATAGAGAATTCGGGTATTGTCAACACATTGCATTTGGTTTGCCTGTTCCTAATGAAATCTTTTTTTATGGCTAGAAATTGCACAGCCTTTGAATCTGCATTTGTGGAGGAATTCATGTACAAGATAATGATGAATTCCAATTTGGAGAATTCACGTAGCCAATAAGGATGAATTTCCATTTGAAAAAATTCAATGAGGATAAACTCCCATTCGCAGAAATTGTAGTGAACAAGAATGAATACATACTAGTAGGAATAATGGACAATTATGAGTTCCCATTTTGGCAAAAAAGGTGGTGAATAAGTATGATTCCCATTCATTGTAAAAAATGAATGCTAACAACATTTTTGGAGACTCAGGTGGTCAAATTAAGGAGTTTGAAGTGGCTAAAGACCGTGAATGCTCTATGCAAAGTGAGGATTTTTTTTGTCTTACCTACTATAATGTTGTATAACCCTTATTATGAGCATTTTGATTATTGTTACAATTATTCTAACAATGTTGCATGTGATTGGTTTGGAAAAATGGATCTATGAGTCTAAGTTGGAAGCTCCATTCTATACATCATAATAGGAAACATGAACTAGGTGTGATTCATCATGATAGGTTCAAGAAGCAGAGATGTGAGAGGTTTGATCTTCATAGTTGTCTCAAGTGGATACCTTGGATTTTTTCTCTTGCATTTTGACATCCTACATTCGCCCATGCTTGTTCTGGTTGATTATGGGATTGAGGAGAATGTGGATTTGACCTACAACATGAGAATTATTTTGATTCAAATAAATGGATTTTCAACTTATTTTTGTCATTCGGGAGTAGGATCAGCTAGAATCATTTTCCACTTCACTCAGATCAATTGCAATATCTTGTTAGGAAATGGTGGAGAAAATTGGACAAGCCTTCACATTTCGCTTTACTTCAAGAATCATATGAAGAAACATGTGATGAGTCACATGAACCGTTGCTTGTAATTGTGTGATCATTTACCATTTGCAAATGGTTAAGTCATTTAAGAATCTTCTAAAAGACTACAAACTCGTGGATTTAGATAAAGCATTAGTTAGAAATTTGGATTGATAGAATATCTCCTAGATCAATGGGATAGCTTTTTAGTGCGAGCCAAATTTTAATTTCAAATTCAAATTTGAAGGAATTCGTTATAAAAGATACTTGTAAATGCCCAGTCCATGAGGCATCCTATTGAAGCTCTTCCACTGATTACTTACTGGATTTGAGTAGCTCACTTCATTGAATACAAATATCACTATCATTTGACATCAATTCCTTGCCAATGATCTTGTAAAATCGTTCTCCATACTCCATATACATCATTCAGTATCTCTGTTGATTTCTCTGCTCTATCCACTCAGTATAGTGAGCTTTGAATGATCATATCTCAGTGATCTCTCCATCATTTTCCATGATCTATAGCTTGTTTGAATGCGCTTAATGTCTACTTCATGATCTCAAATTTGCAACTTATTTTCTTCAGCCAATTGGGAGAAAGCAGCATCGAAGTTCTCTCTGGTCATTCTCTGCTAAGTTCCTAAAAAGTCAGGGGTAAGCATCAGAGTGCTAAATAAATTTGTCAGTGTATGGTTTATCATTTTAAATGATTGTACTTGGAATCATTAGCTATCTAAGCTAAACAAATACCATCCAAAAAGGAATTTTCCTAATTGCTACTATACTCTGAGATGTGAGGAAAATATGTAGTAGGTGTCAAGACCAAAATAACAAGTTTTTGGTCACTAGCTATTTGCAAAGTTATTTGTTTTGATCTAATTTCTTGAACCATCATCTCCAAAGTACATATCTATGCTACTTGTGTCAATTGCAAGCTAAGAGGGCCTACAAAACAACTTTGAAGTAAAATAGGGCAAGTACTAACTAGGGTTTGGCCATATCAACTCACTTCTTGAGGTATCCATCCATCTCTTCCAACAAGAACTAATATAAACAAGTAGTTTGTAGTTCATGGAAAAAAGTGATTGGAACATAGGTGCATTGCTTAGCATCATTCAACGCAATTATAAGGATGAACTAAGTGTGTAGACTTGGATATTGAATAGCCACATTGAAGCATATTTTTAAAACATGGAGGAAAACGTTTTTTTCATATATCCCTTAAGAGCATAAACTTCCCAATATGATGAAATGTATCTTTGATACATACAACTCTATGACACACGTATCCTTATACCCATTAAAGCTATTCATGAATGAATATATCTACCTATGAGCCACTTCATCTAGCATACTATCGAATATGGAAGATGAAAAATATTAGGGATAGTTTACATGTTAAATTTCGGATCATCCACACAAATGTTACTTGCTTACTATCTTTGGATCACAAAAAAGTGTATTTCCTTACTATTCGTTTGCATGATGATGATGATGTGTGATAAGTGTTGGGAAAGATGGATGTACACTTCAAGTGATGAGTTGGTACAGCCAAATCCTACTTAGTACCAACCCTTTGTGACTTCATAATTGATATGTGGGCACTTTTAGCTTTCCAAAGATACCATAAAAGTGCCTATGTACTTTGGAAATGATGTATGAAAAGATTGAATCAAAACAGACTACTTCCAAATAGAGGACTCAATATAAACCTGCTATTTTTATCATACACCTGCTGCTTGTAATGTTCAAAGCTACCAATACACTAGGAATTGGAAAAATTCCTTTTAGAGGTATCTAGTTAGCTTAGTAAGCTAAGGACTCCAAGTGGAATTACTTGAAATGATCCACTATACATAAAGATATCAATTTAGCAAATAAATCATTACCCCCGATTTTTTAGGACCTCTAGAGAGTTTGACCCGTGAGTGCTTCGATGCAGTTTTCTCCACATTTTCTTAATGGATATGCTTCAATATTTGTCAGCATGTAGATAACTTGGGGATGATGCCAACAAGCTATAGATCATGGAATTTGGTGGAGAAATGAGTGAGATATGAGTAGCACAAGTTGATAGCTAGAAATGACTATAATAGAGATATCACAAATGAACAATGTAGGTATAATGTATTAATGAACAATGTTGTACAAGATCATAGGCTTGGTAGTCATAGCCTTATGATGAACAAAATGGCAATGGAGAGCTCAAAAAATGGACTACTCTACCCACAACATTTTTAAGTCATCTGTGATAGGTGTTACATTGAAATTTGAATTTGAATTCACTTTTGGCTCTCTCTAGAAGTGATCCTTCAAATTCTTCCCTCAATGAAGTAGATACTTTTCTAACTAACAAGTCCATGAGTTTTCTTGGTTAGTGATTACAAATATTCTCAGGTAAAATAATGACTTTAGAGATGGTAAATATGAATTCTTTCTTAGCAATTGTTTCCATGGAGCTTCTTATGTGTATGAAGTACAAGCCAAATGTCTAGGCTTGTAATTTGCACCAAAAGCTCCCACTCAAGCCAAACAATTTCAGCTTGGTCTTCATCTTCAATTTTCATGAATATCCTGCAATCCAATCATTGCTTTAAACTTGCAAAGGTTTGTACCATCTAATGCTTTAGTCAAGAAATCTACACCTTGCATATTAGTTGATACATATGCCACCTAAATATCCTTGCTTAATAGTTTCTCTCTCACATAATCATAGTGGACCTCTATATGCTTGGTCCTAGCATGATAAATAGGATTAGCTGCAAGGTGTATTGAGCTTGTATTATCTCCAAAGCTCATCAGAGATGTATGCAAGCCCAATTTTGTATACAACAATCCGATCCATATGGCCTCTTGAGTAGCATTGGCCAATCCTCTATACTCTGCCTCTATAGAAGATAAAGCAACAGTAGGTTGCTTCTTTGAAGACCATGATATTGGCTTATGACTTGCAAATGAAAGGTCTCTTGAGGTACTCCTCCTATCATTTTTGCATCCTGCCCAATCTGCATCTGAGTAGATCTGAACGTCCAAGTCTGATGTACAAGGGAAATATGAACCATGATGTTGAGTACCCTTAAGGTACTTCAAGATTCTTTTGGCAACCTCCAAGTGGGGTGCCCTAGGCTTGTGCATAAATTGACTTAGCACACTCACTCCATAAGCAATGTAAATCCTTGTCAAGGTAGCATAATTCAAGCTTCCCACTATGCTTTGGTAACATCCAATGTTCTCAAGTACATCACCTTCATGAGCACTAAGTTTTAGGTTTACCTCCATTGGAGTACTTGCAACTTTGGCATCCTGCAAATGAAACTTCTTCAACATATCTTGTATATACTTCCTCTGAGTAATGTAAATTCGTGAGTTAGTAAAGACTAACTCAAGTCCAAGAAAGTATTTTAGTGATCCAAGGTCAGTAATTTTGAACTCCATCATCTGATTCTTGATCTATTTGATGTCATTAGCATCATTACCTGTAAGTATTATATCATCAACATATACACATAGGTATATTACCTTTGAATTACTTCCCTTGATAAATAGAGAAGTATCTGCTTTACTCATAACAAAACCTTGATCCTGAAGGTATGTAGTCAACGTATGGTTCCTTGCCCTAGGTGCATGCTTCAATCCATAAAGAGCTTTTTTCAATTTACATACATGTGTTACCTTGTTTGGGTCCTCATATCCAGGAGGTTGTGACATGTACACTTCCTCTAAAATCTAGCCATTTAGAAATGCATTTTTTACATCCAATTGATACATGTTCAAATTCTTTGATGCAACCACACTTACTGATACCCTGATGGTTGGCATTTTTCCCACAAGTGAGAGGTTTCTTCATATCAATACCTTGGGTTTGTGAAAAGCCCTTAGCCACAAGTCTAACTTTGTACCTGCTTATCGACCCATCAAAATTCCTTTTGATCTTATAGATCCACCTAGAACCAATTACCTTCATAGATTTCTTCTTTGGTACAAGTTCCCAAGTATCATTCTCTTTGAGTGCTCCAATTTCCTCATCCATAGCTTCCTTCCATTCTGCCTTGGTCTTTGCTTCTTCATATGATGCTGGTTCTACAACTGACAAATCTTCTACAAGATAAACAGAGTGTTTCGTAACAAGGGAAGTGTCATACCCATATCTGATTGGCTTCTTGCTCTCCCTTTGTGATCTCCTAATTACATGGTTGGAGCATTCATGTATATCTTCCAATTTCTTCATTTTGAGTTTGCCTTTGGACTTCCATGCTTTGAACTCTTCAAGGTTGATGATGTCCTCATCATCTAAATTGGTGTTTTCATTCTGAGTAGTCTCTTCCTTGGTGAGTCTTGGAAACTCCTCTTCCAATTCATAAGGTAGTTTTATCTTCCTGCATTCACTATCAAACTAGAGTCATTTTCATCAAAGAAAAAATCTCTACTGACCATAAATCCCTTATTTGAAGGATTGTAGAACCTGTATCCTTTCTGATTTAGATCATATCCAATGAAGATGCACTTCTCTGCCTTAGGGTCTAGCTTACCTCTTATCTGAGAAGGGATATGCACATATGTTGCACATCCAAATATCCTGCAATGATCAAGTGTATCCTTTCCTTGAGAAGGGTAACCTAAGAGACTTTCCAAATTGACAAGCACCACATTTATAAATCATGTGTTGCTTGGATACATTAGGTATCCCAAGCACACATTGATTTCTACATATTTGTTTCAAGTTTCTTTCACCTACATGCCTTAATCTTTTATGCCAAATTTCAAGCTCATATAATGTTTAATCCTTATAACTATAAAGTGCAATGTTGATAGTTAGAAATGACTATAACAGAGATATCACAGATGAACAATGTAGGTATAATGTATTAATGAACAATCTTGTACAAGATCATAGGCTTGGTAATCATAAACTTATGATGGAGAATAGTGTAGGCTACAGTGTAGGCTATACACGCATACAAAATGGCAATGGAGAGCTTGAAAAATTGACTACTCTACTCGCGACTTTTTTAAGTGACCTTTTATAGGTGTTAGATTCAAATTTGAGGCTGTCTATAAAAGTGATCCTTTATTCTAGGAAATACTCCCTCAATGAAGTAGATACTTTTCTAACATACAATTCCAAGAGTTTTCTTCGTACGTGATTACAAATATTCTCAGGTAAAAGATTGACTTTACTGATGGTAAATATGAATTCTTTCTTAGCAATTCGCTCCATGGAGCTTCTTATGTGTATGAACTACAAGCCAAATGTGTAGGCTTCTGATTTGCACCAACAATAAGCACTCAATATTTGCAATAGTGAAAATATGTCCTATTATAAGTACTTTATCAATTTCTCTCTTGAATAGCTTATTATTGTGAACATTCATGCAATAACACTATCATTTACATTGACTAGGAGGTTGTTTCAATGATATACTTGGTAGAAATGAATGTATAGCACTTGCAAATCCTTATATTCCCAACAAAAGACTTCCTTGAATCCTATGAACAAAAATATTGAGGTTCATCTTGAAAGGCACTACTAATCTGTGATAAATTCTTACTAGTTATGGATGGTCTTTCGTTCCTAAATTACTATTTTCATTGATTCTTCACACCATGCAATGCTCCTGGCATTGTAACGAAACAAGCTTTTTGTCCAACTCTATGTCTTAGAAAATCGATTATTTTTGCCAAAAGGTTACGTCATTACAAGTTTCTAGAGGTCAAAATAATCAAACAAGACTCTTTTAAGATTACTTCAAAGAAAAAGTCGAGGTCAATCATTAGTTGAACATTTGCTCAAAACTTTCTTTTTCGCTAACGTATGGAAACTATCATCTTATGCCAGATCTTGTGCGCTTTGAAACTCAAAAACCATTTCAAAAACACCAAAATCTAGCAGACGATTGTGCTACAACCTAAAGCAATCATTGATGTGCAATGAGCACCTTTGAGTCTTCGAGTGCTTGTGCACTTGATTGTGATTCCCTAAGGTGTGTTCATTGAGCCTTATCTCACTGTTTTAAAAGCCATTTGCACTTGTGTCCATTCTCCTATGGCTATGGAATATACAAGTGGGTATTCCCTTGAGGCTTTCACAAAAATGTAGGAAAACAATTTCTCTAGCTTGCCCCGATCCAGAGCATCCATTTACCTTGCAAAAGCAAACTTTTTTATGGATTTTCCTATTCCAAATGTTATTAAAGATCTGCACAAATCTTGTTAACTAAAAACAAACCCAATGAAATGCAAGAAACCCATTTTGTAGAAAGCAATTGCTCTACTAATTAGCGAAATCACTAGTGTACAAGTGAGACTTGTCTTGAATTTTTCTCTAGCATGTTAGATATGCTTAATACTCCATCTTGAAATGACCACAAATGATCCATGGTGTTCTAAGTTGTAAGATACCCATTATGATGAGAAATCATCGATAGAGCTTGGACATTTGAGGAATGCTAACTTCTAATTAAGATGAGGTCTATGTGTGATCGTTGATGGTTATAGATGACCTTTGTGAGCCTAGCCATAAGGATTGGTAGGGCATAAAATTTTGGGCCAATGGGTTTCCATTTAAGGCAAAAATAAAGGCCCTATGGCGTCGTGCAGTTTTGCCATAGAACCTTGATGGGGGGGGGGGGGGGGGAGTGTAGAGGAGCTTCCCCCTTATGGGAGGTCCACGGGGCCTATCCCCCCTCCCTATAGGGCTGATATGGTAGCACTTTTGGTCATGGAGAAATTGGAAGAGTGTATATTTTATTGACTGTTTTGTATCTCTTGACTACATTTATCTATACTAACTCCCCTTGTAAAAGATATATAAGTATGGCCCACGTTGAGCTGTACATGACATTGTACACTAGTAAGCCCTTCATGTAGATTCTATCTAGATCGCCATCTAAGCTCAATTTTGGGAGCAGATCGGTGGACAAGACCATCGTTGTAACTCCATTATGCTTGAAAATTTGAGAGTTTGAGTTATCTATCTCATAGTCTCCAGCTATCTTTGTATGTTTTGTTTTTCCTCTCAACTCTATCTATTGGTCTATTTCGTTGTGCTCTTATTTTAGTACATGGTATCAAAGCTCACGAGGCTTTAAGTGTTGTAGAAGGAAAAACACATAGGTTTCGATGTTGGGGTTTAACGTCTATGGAAGCATGCAAATAACACAAGGAAGAAGAAGAAGCTTGGAGCACAACATACAATAGTGAATGTATTACCAAGAGAATATGCAAAGATAAGTGACCCATTGTCGTCAATATTTTCTTTCCTCTCTCATTCATGAAGGCCTAAAAGAAACAGAATCGATGAAGGTAGTCAGAATTCTGTGAGAAATCTAAGATGTATCAAGCGTGTCAAAGGCAGATGACATGAAAAGTTTGGAAGAAATCAAGCAAATCTAGGGTAGTTGTCAAAGCTAGTCAAATTTTAGAAATTAAGGAAAAAAATTGAATGTGACCAAATCATATGAAATTCATATACATGTAAAGCCTATCGAAGGAAATGTATAGCCTGAATTTGACATGTAAATGGATTTTCTAGAGCATTGATATGCCATGTGCATTTCGTAAAAATGTATTTCTTCCATTTAGACCCAACAAAAACTTGTATAGGACGTTTTGTTAGCCATATGGTTTGGCATGTATAAAGACCATATGTGGCGACATATTTGTAAAATTCTAAAGGCTATCAGAGCTTCCAAGACATCTGAGTGACAGCTTGCAAACTTCCAAACGTAATCAAACTTGTATAAGGGAGATTCAGATGGGCGTTTTTTTTGCATATTCCTAATGTAGCCCTCCAAATTTTTATCTTCATCAAAGGATATTTGGAGGGTCATAGAGCACAGAATCTAGTTTTCAAGGTCATCACACTTTCCTAGAATAAGGAAATTGAAGGCTTGAAGTGTAGCCACATGGCAAACAATTATTGAACCAAAAACAAGAGTCTTTCCAGACGATTGTGGTGAATTTTTTTTTGTGATAGAGCAAGGTAGAGTGATGGCGAAGAGTGAGGAAAGGAGCAGGCATTCCTGAATCGTGGAGAGAAGGTTCCGACTCTAACAAGATCGCCATGACTGGCCTCTATTTTCTTCGAGTTTAAATGGTGCCATGGTGTTCTCCTGTGAGGAAAGCGAGCGCGGATCCGTTGTGTCCATCATCACGACTGACTCAGGGCTTATCCATCCTCTTGAGTCACGAGTCACGACTCACTGTCTGGTTGAAGAGAGTGGCATCCATCGTGTGGGCTTGTGCATCATCATGACTCATTGAAGGCGGGTCCGTCGTCACGATTGACTAACCGTGTTTGACTGACTCAGAGTTGAAGAGTGCGTGCATCTATCGTGGGGGTCTATCCTTCGTCACGACTGTCTGAAAGAAGGCGAGTGATTGAAGTGACCGATCACGACTGGTTGAGATGGCAGGCGATTGACAAGCTTTGGTTTTTGCGATAGAGTCAGAAATTTCCGAAAAGCTTTTTTGGTCAGAAGAAGCTAGATGGCGTTCATCGCAGAAAAGCGAGAAATTAATCTCTTAAAAGAAAAGGAATAAGCTAGTGTTTGTGCGTGTCCACCCCGTCGCCTCTCCTTGGATCGTTTTCTTTAATTATATAAGGGACTAAAGGGGAGAAGCATTGCTGTTTTTTGTGTATTCGGTTCTTTTGTGCGGCAAGGGAAAAAGTAAATTTTGAAGTAAAAATCATAGTGTTGATGTTAGTGGCTTTCTATCTATACAATGTAAAAGGCATCCTCAAAACTTTGAAACTTTCTTTTAACGTTACTAGTGCCAGGTTCTATTTGGTCCTTGGCCTTTTGGGAAATTTCTCTCCTCTGTGCAAGCCGGGGTCCTTGTCATGGCTCAAGCGACCCCCTCCCTTGTGCGAAGTAATTTGGCCCTGCCCTTGAGGGAGATCAATAACCTAGCCCCTATGTTGGAGAAACGTTCCCAACGTGTGCTTTCGTTGTGGCCAACAAGGTCACAGGATTAAAGATTGCCCATTGAGACAAAAAAGCAAGCAAAATCAAGAAGCCCCCAGAAATGCTCAAGACAACAAAGGGACATTGAATCGCCCGGAAAACCAAGAGGAAGTTAAGGGCCCCCTTAATCTAGAAATTGATGTAGACGGGTTCATAGAAGTCAGAAGAAGAAGGAAAAGAAGCCCTAGGGCGACTTCTGAGCAAAATAACATGCGAGTAACCCCTTCTAGCAACTTGTATTACAATTTGAAAAAGGAGATCAATGAGTTTGAGTACCCATGTATGAACCAATTGGAAGTGGAAACCAACGACAAAGCCATAGAGATCCCTCACAATAAAGAAACGTTCCACGATGGCTACACTACAAGCAAAGAAGGCGACTTTACTACTAGTAAGGAAGATAACATGGATAGTGAAAGTTCCATCATCGGATCGACTATTCCGGAAACGGTTTCCAGTTCTTCCCAACAGGAGGCATCCCACAAAGGAAAACAACCTATGGAGCTACCTTGGAAAAGCCCCCACAAGAACTTAATTCTAAGTCAGGACCCCCTCCCAACGAAAAAGAAAGATGAAGCCAAGAAGAGAAAGGATAAGGCTCCCTCCCGCAGAGAGGGTTCACTACGAAAATGATCATCATCTCGTTAAAGGCTAGAGGGATTACCGACCCCTCAAGAGTGACCATCATTGGTCAATGGTTTTGCGACTAAAATTGATGGTCAATGGTCAAGAGACTAAAATCGATGGAATAGACCTCCAAAAATGGCTCAGACATGTCTTCTCGACCCATGTTTGGATTTCAACAGTGCACCAACAGGGTCCGGTGGCACGGTAATCGGTATCAATCGATTCTGGTTTGAAAAGCTTGAGAAGTCCATTGAAGATGAGCACCATCATTGGATTGTTGTTTCCTTTCGTCGGCCCTTTCATTTTACTTTATTCTCTATGTATGCCCCTAATGGGGAGTTGGAGAGATTGAACACTTGGGCCTCCTTGGACTCACTCCCCAACAATGTGCTTATTTTTGGTGACTTCAACATGGTGGAGGACCCTATGGAGAGATGGAATACCAAGGGTAGGGTCATCGATAATCGGGAGAAAGAAACGTGGGACAAGACGAAATTGCACTTGGATTTGGTCGAATTCAAAGATTCGAATGGCTTTTCAGGTTCAAATCTCCAAGCGAGCGAGGACCTGAGGAAAGCTAGACTCGATAGATGCTACATTTCTCAGAGTTTTACTCATCATTGGGGCCACTCTTCCCTCTTGCAATGCACTGACCTGACAATCTCTGATCACTACCTGAACATTATCGCTTTCCAACCTTTCAACAGAATCCGTAAGGCTCCTTGGTTCCACACCTGCGTGACCTCCTTCTCTCTCCCCTCCGTCCATCAAGAAATTGTTGACGTGTGGAAGGAGTTGTTCGCCTCTGGCTCATCCCCAACCAAGTGCTAGAGACGTGCGGTCGATAAGTCACGATAGATCATGATTAGATCCAGGAAGATGCTCGAGACTGTGTGGTAGGTTCCTAGAGAAGCTCTATATCATAGACTCTAGAGACTCGAGGAGGAAGTGAACAAAAGAAAATCTCAATCCTAGAAAGGTCTACAAAAAATGAGCTCTGTTGAGATACGAGGAAGAAATACAAAGGAAAAATTTGCAAATTTTCTTCAAGGAGTGGTGGGCTGGCATCCTTAAAAGGAAACAAAACAGAGAATCGATCCCCCTATTGCTAGACTCAATTGGCAATGTATGCAATACGGAAGAAGATAATTTCGGTATCAGTGAAGGGTACTTCACGAGACTGCTGGGGACCTCAACCCCCCTCTCCCACCATAGACGGAACTCCATCGCAGTTATATCTAGGGTTTTCCCCCACAGGATACCACTCAACCTTCATTCCCTGCTTGATGCCCCAATCTCAGAAACAAAAAGCATTGAAGTCATTGATGCCCTCCCTGCTGGTAAAAGCTCGGGCCTAGACGGTCTCACTAATGAGTTCTTTAAATCCTTCAAGTTGGTGGTTTCCATCCCTCTTCATCTGTTTTGGCAAGAGGTGCTCAAGTTTGGCGCGCTTCTCACTTGTCTCAACAATGGCATTATCAAGTTAATACACCAAAAAGGGGAAAAGAAAAGAACAGAGAACTGGCGTCCTATTACGATACTCCAGACGGGATATAAGATCATTTCCAAAGTCTTAGCCAGTAGAATTTCCAGCCATTTGAGGGTGGTTAAGCGAGGACCAAAAAGGTTTCATCAAAGACAGGTCAATTTTGGAAATAATTATAGATATCTGGGAAGGTCTTGAATTTGCAAATGAGTCAAGACAAGATGTGGTCTTCCTCAAGATCTACTTTGATAAAGCCTACAATAGGCTAGATTGGGACTATATTTTGTAGTCACTTAAAGATATTGGATGTAGTGAGAAATTCACCAAGATTATCAGGACCCTTCTAGGAAACGTGTCAACTCAAATAAATGTTAATGGCAAACTTTCGAAGGTGATCAAACTTAAAAGATCAATTAGACGAGGATGCCCATTGGCTCCCCTTCTCTTTGCCATTGCCACAGAATGTCTTAGCAGGCTGGTGGAGCATCAGGTCGAAGTTAGTAATATCAAAGGCCTTCGTTTGCCTCATGAACACGACCAGATCACCATGACACTTTTTGCCGATGATATGAACGCATTTGTCCACAATGATAGTACCAACTTGGAGATGTTCTGGAGGTGTCTAGATACTTTTTGTGAAGCCTTTGGTTCCATAATCAACCACTCTAAGACCGCCTTTAGAGCTATTGTGAGGTCCAATCATTCTCATTGATAGCCCGGCGTTCTCATTGATCATGGCTATCAAATCATTCTGTAAGGCCAAATTTTTTGGCTTCTTGGGATTCCCTTAGGATTTGGTATCTCTATGGAGCAACATTGGAACTGGGTGCTGGCTAGACTCGAAAACAAGCTAAACTATTGGAGAGGTATGCAAGCCAATCTCGCTGGTCGTGCTATGGTTATCAACATGTTCCTCATATCCTCGACCATTTACTTCCTTTCTTGTTGGAGACCGAAAGAGCAAGATCTATTCAAACTGGATAGTATATGTAGAAAGTTCCTTTGGATGGGCGACCACAATAGGAGCGGGTGCCTAAAATCAAGTGGCCCATCTGCACCAGCCAAAGAGAAAGTGGGGGCCTTGGCATTCTAGACATTGAGTGCATGGCTAACAAACTTGCGGCAAAATGGATGATTAAGGCTTGGTGCAATGGGGAGGCCTCGTCGGCCAAGTTGATCTTCAGAAACAAGAATAAGTTGGTTTTCATGGGATCCCCAAATTGGAAGACACTTGACATCTTGACCCTGTTGTTTTCCTTGATCCCCGTCTTCCCGAAAGGCTCGAATCTTGTGTGCTCCCTATGGAAGAGTTGGAATAAAGTCAAAAGCTACACAAGAATAAGTGAAGACTGGAAGTGGGCGGCTGGTACCAGATTAAACGACTCAATTTGGTTTCTGATTCATGGCATCCAGACCGTGGAACCTTGGAACATTCAAAATTCCAAGAAGCTATCGAACAAAGGCTTCAAAAAATGGAAACATCTCTGGAAACAAGACACCAACCAATGGATCAACTTTGAGGATACTGACCCTAGCATCAACATTTTGTATGAAGAATGAAACACTTTGCAAAGCAGATGTCTCACTTGGGACTGCTATAAAGTACACCTTCTCATGGGGCACGACACGTCAAGCTCGCTTGGTCTCAAATGGCACAATGGGAATAGCCTATCAAAAATCCCAAACATCAAAGAAAAATGATTGATTATCAGGTTAACCTCAAGAAGAAGTGGTGCTTGTCATGGACACAGCTTCAGTGGGACATGAAGTTCATGGCTATCTGGCACCCCCTCATAGAAATCAAAGAGTCTCTCCTCTTATGGCAAATTCTTTATTGTGGAATCTAGACCAACCTTAAGGCTAGCAAATTTTGTGGGATAGCTCCCTTGTGCAAACACTGCTACTGGTCGATCAAAGATGTGTCTCACATCTTCTTTACCTGTCCCAATTCCAACAGGCTCTGGGAGAGTGTCAAAAAGAAAATAAATCTTCAGAAACATGTCAATTAGAAGCAAGCTCTGCTGGGAGAAGCGATCGGCTACTCCTGACTCTCTAGAAGGCCATCAAGGGGGAGGTCCTATGGAAAGTCTGGCTGGAAAGATGTGCTTTTAACTTTGCCGACTCCCCCAAAGAGTGGTTGATTGAGAAATTGTTGTTCCTCCTTGTCAAAAGGATCATTAATTGTAAGAAATCACCCCCTTCACGCACCATCAAATGCTCCTTTTGATCAACAACAAGCTTAGACCCAAGTGGGCCGCACATGAGGGCGATGAGAGGGTGATTAACCTTCTTTGTAATGCCATCTAAACACTATAAAAGCTACCCCTGCTTTGTGGGATTTAGGGGGATCCCGTGGGCACTAGTTGTGAAGAAATGGATAGGTATGTCCTTGAAGATGAAGAGGTTTTGCAAAATCCTTGATCTACACCAGCCAAATGAACTCCAAGAGTATATGGTGGGCCCTTTTAGCTTGCCAATGGATGTATTATACACCCTATGTACCTTGGAATATCACTCTCAAAAAGATAGATCAAAACAGATAAGTTGGAGTTAGCTCAGAGGTGAAAAACTTGCTATTTTGGTTCATACACCTGTCCAGTGTTTTGCGTACTTCTATGAGCACAGCAGCAATTAACTTAATTCCTCTTGGGGAAGTCTAGTTAACTTAAAGATCTAACTTTCAAGAGTAATCCCATCAAAAATAATGAATCACACACTAAGAAATATGTTAAGCAAGTGATGACATCATCCCGATTTTCACGGGCTACTACAGTAATGAGACCACTGAGCAGAAAAATGAACATAACTCCAGATTTAAGAAATCAATGATTATGAGAATTTGTATGTGTATACTACACACTATGTTGAATTTAACAAACTTTAAATCATCGCATTTGGGTAAGTAACACTGCGAAACAACTCTGACAAGATGAGTAAAAAAGTCGGGTACTTGACACAGAACTGAAAATGACAGACAAGGTTGAATTCAACTGAACATAACTGAAGATTGCAATACTCAAATGAAATAAAAATTGATGAGCAAATGGTAGACTTATAGAGAAAACTTTAACAAGTTAAATTACTGAAAATGATGCACCAAGCTCAGAGAAACCATCTCTGCAATCTAACTGAGAAAACTGAGAGATATGGCAGTGACTAGTACACTTCACAAGAACATGGAAATATGAACCCAAATGATAATGAAAATGAAAGTATATTGCTTGTACAATACAATGGACTTACTGATACATATTTTTGCCTTGGAATCACACCTTGATATGGCATAAAGCTCACCTCTTGGAGGTCTTCACATAGGTCTCTCTAACCACGACTAAAACTGCCATCTATTTATAGTTGAGCTTGGGAGGCTAACTTCCCTCAATCACTCTCCAATCAATTAGTGATTGATTTGATTCTCTATCTACCACAAATCCCAAATTCGTGGCTCCTCTTTCCCTTTTTGATCAAGTGGACTCAACCACTTAAAATTTTTTCACTTTTACATTAAGTAAAGTCTTCAAAAGTTACAAGAGGTAGTTCACAAGGGAACTTTACATTGTCTTCATTTTAAGGCTTCTTCTATGACTTTGTGGGACTCAAGCCAATACTTAGGCTTGTCATAGACTTGCTCCAATAGCTCCCCCTCAAGCCAAGTATGCTTGAGGTCTTCAATCTTCCAAGATTACGTGCAAACCAATCATGGGTTTGAACTTGCAGAGCTTTCTACCATCCAATGCTTTGGTTAGAATATCTGCACATTGTTGATGAGTGGACACATATGATATTTGAATCTCTTTGCTTAGAATCTTCTCTCTTACATAGTGATAATGAAATTCAATATGTTTAGTCCTTGCATGAAAAATAGGATTAGCAGCCAAATGAATAGAACTCATATTGTCACCATAAATAGTTGGAGTTCCAAACTCCAATCCAAGATCTTTGAATAATGTCTTCATCCACATAGCTTCTTCTGTAGCTATGGCAAGACCTCTATATTCAGCTTCAGTAGAAGAGAGAGCAACTGTGGGTTGCTTCTTGGATGACCATGAAATAAGCTTTGAACCTGCAAAGGTAAGATAACCTGAAGTGCTCCTTCTATCTTCTTTCGAGCGAGCCCAATCTGCACCAAAAAATAGCTTCAAAGCTAAATCAGATACATAAGGATAATAAAGTCCTTCATTTATGGTTCCTTTGAGATACTTGAGAATCCTTTTAGCATCATCCATATATGTTTTCCTTGGTGTGTGCATAAATTGACTTAGCACACTCAGACTATAACATATATCTACTCTTGTCAATGTGGCATAGTTGAGACTACCCACTAGACTTGGATATGATGTGATGTCCTCTATGAGTTCACCTTCATGTGAGCTCAATTTGTGATTGACCTCCATTGGAGTACCTACAATCTTACAATCTTGCATCTTGAATTTTGCCAACATGTCCTCAATGTACTTTCTTTGAGTGAGAAACAAACCATGATCTTTGTAGACAACTTCCAAACCTAGGAAGTAGGCAAGTCAACCGAAATCACTTATCTTGAACTCTTCTCTCATCTGATCTTTGATCTTCTTCATACCATTTGCATCATTTCCTGTCAATATAATATCATCTACATATACACATAGGTAGATGATCTCAGAATTACTCTTTTTAATAAAGAGTGAAGGATCTGCCTTGCTTGGTTGAAAGTCTTTGTCTTGCAAGAATGAAACAAGTCTGAAATTCCAAGCTCTTGGGGCTTGCTTGAGACCATACAATGCTTTGTTAAGCTTACACACATAATCAGGATAAACTTGATTCTCAAAACCAGGTGGTTGTGCCATATATACCTCTTCTGTTATCCAACCATTCAAGAATGCATTCTTTACATCTAGTTGAAGTTTCTTCCAATTCTTGGAAGAGGCAATACTAAGCAAATTCCTAATATTAGGCATCTTTGCCACAGGAGAGAAGGTCTCCTCATAATCAATCCCCTGAGTTTGTGCAAAGCTTTTTGCTACAAGCCTTGCCTTATACCTGTTAATGGAACCATCAGAATTCTTCTTGAGTTTATAGACCCATCTTGAGCCTATTACCTTCATGGATGAAGTCTTGGGCACCAAATCCCAAGTGTTGTTTTCCTCAATTGCTTCAATCTCTTCCTTCATTGCATGCGTCCATTCTGTTTTTGCTTTGGCCTCTTCAAATGATGATGGCACCTCTTGGTTTATGTCCTATGCTATGTAGATAGAATGTTTAGTTACTAATGAGGTGTCAAACCCATACCTTTCTGGTTTTTTTGTTTCCCTCATAGATCTTCTTAGGCCATGATGTGATGATTCTGACTCATGTCCAAGTTCCTGCAGTTTTGCTTTACCTTTAGACTTCCATGATTTGATCTTTTCCATCTGAGATTCTTCATCATCCTCCGAGGTGTCTTGTTCTTCACTCTTTGGTTGTTCTCTACCAAGCTTTCGAAAATCTTCTTCAAGATCATATGGTAAATTGACTTTCCTGCATGAATCTTCATACCATGAATTGTTTTCATCAAAAACTACATCTCTACTTACCCAGAATCCTTTGTTGGTAGGGTTGTATAACCTGTAGCCCTTTTGATTGTTGTCATATCCAATAAATACACACCTAAATGCCTTGGGATCCATCTTGCCTCTAACCTTTGAAGGAACAGGAGCAAAAGCAATACATCCAGAAATTTTACAATGATCTAAGCTTGGTGTTCTTCCATTCCAAGCCTCATATGGAGTCATCCCATCAAGGGATTTTGAAGGCAACGTGTTAATCAAGTAAGTGGCTCTAGATACAGCCTCAGCCCATAGATAATTAGGCAAATGGTTTTCATTTAACATGGACCTTGTAGCTTCAACAATTGTCCTATTCCTCCTTTTTGCCACTCCATTTTGCTCAGGAGTGTACCTTGTAGTTACCTCTCTTTTGATTTTTGCTTACCTTTATTAGAGTGTGTGAGTAAGTTAGAGTTGGTTTTATGAGTGTTAGATTTCTTTTCTTAGATGTTATGCTCTTAGAAAGATATAGGATCAATGAAAAGGAACCTATCCTCTAGTGTGTGACATTCAGTTGAACTCCCATGGTGGGAGGGTCGTGCAGACTACCTTTGATTAGTAGATTGCTTTGCTTCACATACCACAACACCCATGTACATGTCTTTCACTACAATCTCTTTTAATTCATGGCTCTTGTCTCTTGTCTCTTGTCTCTTGTCTCTTAGTCTCTTATATGTTCTTACATGTCTCCTTTTCTCTCTTTCTATGTATGAGAAGTCTCCACAATATTGTGTTGAATAAGTGAGGGTTATCCTTTGAGATTGAGAGAGTAAGTTTCTATTGAGTCATAAATCATGATCCACATGCACTCATACTATCCTCACGCACCTGGCTCTTGAGGATAAGTTGGATGGTATGAACTAGCCATTATGGGCTTATATGATGTGACATGTATTGGTCGCAAAAGGAGTGTGGAATATTGTGTAGGGTGATGAAAAAAGTACTATTACAAGTGTAAATATAGGTACTGAAGCTGATGCACATCGCATCAAAGATGCTTTTAGAGATTCCTGTTCATGCTATGGTGTTGCCATAGTCTTAGAAAGGAGGGAGAAATTAAGAAATTTACCCAACTAGGTGACACTAGGAATTCTTTAGTTTGTATTGTGCATGGACTTAGGAGTTTTCACAATTCCAAAGTTTTAGCCTTCTTTCATGATTTTTGACCTAAAGCTCAATTTCTCTCATAAGAAAATCTTATTTCCTCAAGAACATCAAGTTATTTCGCCAAATAAAAAAGTTATGTTCGTCGTGCATGATTACTTTCCCATAGTCATTCACTCGGCGTTAACATAAATAAGATGTATGAGTCTTTCAAATCAGAAGTGATAGGATGGCATTCAATCTTCTTGAATCATTTACTTCAGAATCTTTCTATTCCTCTCAAAAACACCCGCATTCATTGTATGATAAAGTAAAATATTCTTCAAACTTCCGAGCTTTGTGTTTTCTTTAAGATATTGATAAAAAAGAAGAATCAACATTATTGTTCTTTCTCTATTTCTCATGTTTATTTTTGTATTGAAACTTTAATACATTAGCCTAAGCGGTCAAACAGATATGTAGCCTTTTCTTCACTTTCACACACATACGTGCGTAAGTTTACCCACATTACCAATGCACATCATTTGATACACAAGTTCACATAAAAGGATTTTTCACTATCAAATTCATCTGAATCGATACGCGCACCGGCCATATCCAGCATAATTAAGAGAAAAAAAAAAAAACCGAAAAGACAATGCCAAAAGAAATCATAAACATGAAATACAAAATGCCCTTCTATTGAGCTCGCATTCCTACACATCTGTGCAAATGGTAATAGTAGCGCAGCCCTTTGCTTAGGTTTCTGAACCCAAATTCATTCAATATCTCAATTGCTTAGGATGGTGCAAGATCCGTTTCTTAAACGACCAGAGACTCTGAAATCAGTAAGTTATACCTCACAAGGTAACATACTGTGGATGAAACTATCTAATACTCAGGAAGTGCGCAGCCCAATACCTAATACGTCCTGATCTTTTTTCTTTTACCATTTTTCTAAAAGGTGCAATAATAGTGCATCATTGAACTACATGCATGCTGAACGCTTTATACAGGAAAGATTTAGTGGAGATTATACACACCTACTTTTACATAATCAAAAGATAGCGGCGAAGATCTCATACGAGAAGAAATTATTGTGACATTCGTCACAAAGAACTTGCACAACCAGTCATTTGATCGCTTTGAAGTTTGAATAAATAGTTTTCTTCAAACATAAAGTCTTACCCTGCTCTATCTTCTGTGCATATGCATGGGAGATCTCCTTCAATGAATTTGGCTTGTCCCGCATAATGCTTAATATTCTCAATTATTAAAAGTGAAGAAAATTTCCTGGAGAACGTTATATGGCATCCACAATCAAAGAGATCAAGAGTCCAACTGTCAACAGTTGCTATCATCGTCCGTCGGATATGTGTCCAGCAATCCTCGAAGTGATATTGTCAGCAACCTCACTTCTCCCAGATCTGCTCGTATCTGAACGGCCGAAGACTATACTTATTCCATGGTGATGTTGATATAAATTTGCGCAAATGCACATACTATGTTCAAATAGCTTCAAGTTTTGAAACCTCATCTCAAGAAGTCCATTGGATTTGGCTCAATATGATCTCTCATTCTTCTTTTACTGCATTGTTTTCTTCATGGAGGTCCAGTTGTGCGAGACAACATAACCTGTGACCTGTTCTCCGAATTGTGAGACAATAAGTATTTTCTTGATGATAATCTCAGAAACCTTTCATTCATGCATTCGCTTATTATCTTTGGTTTTGGCCCATCATCTCCACAAGAAGTATGGACAACTCCTCCAACAATTTAATCTTTCTATTTTATGCCTCGTCTGCTCAATATCTTGCTTCATAAAGATCGCATTTACCTTTAGAATATCACACTTGTTTGATGCTAGTTTTTGCTCATGTGTCACTTGAATCAGTTCCGTTTTCTACTTTAGATTAGCACACAATTGTAATGTTATTTTTTATCGCATTCTTTCATAAATCTCTTACTTGTCTATTGCAATAACCAATGAAATGTTTCATTTTCTTGCTCCTAGTCTGCCCTCAATAAGAATGCCCGAACTAAGCAATAGTAACATTATCAGACAACTCGTTCGTGAGTGTTATTAGTTCAGTAACACGTGCTATCACAACTTTTGTTATGCAGCTTTATATTTCTCTCCCACATAGATAGACTCACAGTCAGCTTCACGAAAATGTGTGTCGCTTTCTCTTAAGCATGATGTAAATTTTAACATCATCTTCTAATGGTGCACCAAACCTAAGTGTACATGTTCTTAATCAACTCGAAATCCGGCTTCTTCGTGTCACCTCCAATGCCTCTTTTGCCAAACAAATTTCCACAAAAAATCGTAATTACTTTTTTGAAGCTTGGGATATTCTTTGTTATATCTTCTCCCAGTCATACAGTTGTCGCCCTTGGTACCTCCTTCTATCACCACAATCCAAAAAAGTGTCTCATCCTTACTCCCATCAAAGAACGTAGTCATCTCCCCTTTTTCTTCTTGATCCGCGAGAGGGATCCCTCTCTGTCCCTGTTGCCCTCTCTGTTGGAGTGAAAGCAGCCCGTGTCCAGTTCTGAGCAAGAGCCAAGACCACCAAAGCCAGCACGCCAGAGAGATCCCACCCCCCACCCCCCCCCCCCCCCCCCCCCCGACCCAATAGAAGTGATTCCCTCGTTTCCTCTTTCTACCAGAAAAAAAAAGAAAAATCTCCTCTTTCCACGTAGTCTCCCTTCTGCTTTTGTGTATACATGTATTTATTTTATATATATTTGCACAAACTAAAGTGCATGCACATACATAAACATGTTCACTCTTCGGTATAAACACAGACATATTCATTCACAGATGTTTATTTTATGCTCACTAACATCTTTTATAGGTGCAAGTGATTATGAAGTCAACAAAGAATAATTAAATCATATGTATGCTAAAAGACGGATCAAGCATCAAAATTTGCTAAGAATCATGCTCAGGGATAGATATCACGTGATTATATTTATGTTGATCTCGTTCCAATTGACTTGAATGAGGCTTGTAAACTTATGTGCAATCAAGGAACATAAATCTCTTAATTGACTTTCACTCATACCAATTGATCTCTTATTTGTTGTATCTAATTGAATCACTAGCTCGAGACTTAAATCTCCACCACATCCACCCGCTCTAAACTTGTGCATCCTCTAGATGTGCCAACCTACATACATATCAAAAAACACAAGCGAGCATCAAGTAGTCATGGTAGATATACTCATCTTAAAGAAAGTTTAACTAGATGCATGAAATCTGAAATTGCATTAAACTTGACATAAACTTAGAGAAAAAGGTAGACACAAGCAACACATACAACATATCAAAATACAACAATACACTCAGACTAGCAATCACATAAATGAATTGAAAAATTCTTAGCTCTTCATTTAACTTGACCAGGTCAGATCTAGTAGCCCATCCTAAGAACATGCATATACTAGTCCTTACTTACTCAATTTATGAAACTACAATTTGGCTTCCTTGTTGATCTCCCACTGTCCAAATGCCCAAGATACTTTTTCTTATTTTTCTTTTACTTTTATTTAATTTTTCTTTAATTTTGTTCTTCATCCTAGCTCAATATATTTTTTATTTATTCATTTATTCTTTATTTACACAAGTCGGCCTATGCCGAAATTGGCTGCGATGCATCAACCTCTCCATGTGGCTAGTTTTAGCCCACTTGTCTATTGACCCGACATAGAGCACGATGCACAGTGTTAGTCTCATACAAATCGACATGAGCTCGTGGCTTTGAGCACCTAATTCGTGTGACTCCATCCACTTACCGATGCATATGAGCACATGACAATATATAGGTCAGGCCAAATGGGGAAAATAGCATCAATTCGTGGCCATGATCACCCGATTAGGGTAGCTCCATCCACCTACTAGCCCATCGTAGTGCCTAACAACACATACACATACACATACATAGTTGGCTAGTGTATGAAGACTTTTTATGAAACATAATCTATTTGAAGGTCAGATCATACGAATGATCAAAAGCAGAAGTCAAAGTGTCTCACTCATCGAGCGTTCATGAAGACTAGTATATACAGGTACTGAGTTTAGGTCTTCCTCTCACCTTCCTAGGTCTTGTTCCTGAAAGTTCTACTCCGTTTTCTAATCGTACTTACATAATTCATGTCCTTCATGTATCACATGTAGTCTCAATAGACGTACAAGATCTTTGGCGCACTAAAAGCTCTTAATGTTTATGCATTTCTTTGTGTATCATATGCTCAATCATGCAGTTTATATATACATATATAGAAGAGAAAAATGGAAAACAGAACAATAACATATCACCTATTTATTGTTTGGAACTTTGCTTGATATAGCTTCCATTTGTCATCATAATCATCTTCAGTTCAAATCCTTGATTTATTCTTTTTATTTGGTTTCCTGTATCTGTCTAAAATTCAAAGCAAACAACAAAAGTTATATAAATTTCTATTTACAAAATAGTTTTTAATCTTTGTGGAATCTTACTGACTAGGTTTCTCCCTTTTAGCCAATCTCCTTTGATGTATGCTTACCAAAGAATCTATGCTTATAGAGAAGCCATTTTTGAATTGCATCAATCATCAAAGAATTCTTAAACAAAGTAGATATATTACAAGCCACTTCATTTGCCTGTCTATCTCTTCGTGGCTTGTTTGGCGTACATAGCTCTTGAAAAATTTGAAAATCCATGTTTCCATCATTTGATCATCGATGCCTTTATTCACAATTCTCTCCAATGCGTCATATGAAGATGCACAAGATGAATAAAGAGCACATGTGTATAGATTTTTGAATTTTGAAATGTTTAGACCATACTCAAGAATATCCTCAAGCTTACATTTCGATCCATTTCAGGCTTGAAATCATTTGAAAGGATTTCATCATTTCCATTATGATTACCAAAATAATTCATCTTTATTGCAATTGAGTTTTAGAATACATTCATAAGATTTACACTCTAAATAGGAAGGCTCATCATTCTCTGATTGTAGTTTATGCTCATATTTGTCGTTCAATCTAGTGTCATTCCTTCCTACTTGAGTGCCACCAATTATAGAATGTGCTTCTATCTCTAATCCCTCCAAGAAATCTTCATCATTTCCACGGTCCAAAACAATCTCTCTTTCAACATGAAGGGAATCCATATGTTCATAATCAATAAAGTCTTGATCTTCAATGTCACTAGAGTCTTTCATATTCAGGTCAAACTCATCACATTTTTTACACCTTCTAGGACTATACATATAGTTTGATGACAACTCAATTTCTTTATTCAAATTGCCATCATAGAACTTTGCATCCATCTCCAGGGATCCTTGCTCATTTTTTTCATAGGATGCACTTAGGACACATTCTTCATACATTTCTTCGATCATTGATTCTTGCTTGAATGTCTCATCATATGTGAGAATCTCAACTTATACATTCAAAACAGCTCGAGTGTCATCAATGCAGCTATTTAACTCGGTCATTTCTTGATGATTTTCATTAGGTAATGAACCCATATCATTATTTTCATACACTTCAATGAATGTTTCATTCTCCTTCTCATGATCCATTTCTTTAGCATATACATTGAACTCATTGTTATTGCCATTCACATCATCACTCACATGCATATCATTACACTGAAGCCTAATCAATAACTCATTGTTTTTCCCATGATTAGGATCACTCTCTTGTACCTCTAAATGCACATTCAACGTGGGATCATCCAAAATTATTTGATGATCTTGATCATGAATTAGAGCTTTCTTAGTCTTACCACCATGCTTATCACCATCAGCATATATATCACTCTCTAGAGGGCTTGTTATTATCATGTCCTTCTTGCAAGTAGGTTCACTTCTTTGCATCTCTCTAAGCATGTATAATACATCAATATTCATATCCTTGTCATTGCCAATAGAATCATTCCTTGCCATGCCCTTAGATCTAGCATCATGCTCCCTTGGAGCCTCTTCACATAATTTAGTTATTGGATCATATATTGTATTTAAATCACGTGTTTGCACATCACTTTCAACTAGCATTCAATCACTTCCCAAATCTTTTTCAACATCATCACTTAATGATGCATCTCGAGCTTGATCTTTAGACAGATTTATTAGATTTTCTATTCGTGTTTCATTTTTTTATCTCCATTTGGTCACCTTTAAGCCTTCTAAATACCTCTATCTCTTTGTTTGCATCTTGAGGTGTTTCTTGATTTGTTTGTTTCTCATCTATTGGACGCAAAGAGTTTATCATAGTAGGGGAAGCCTCATCTTGTTTTCTTATTGGGTTCTGTTGATTTTTGTGTTGTTTTGTGTTTGGTATTTGTTTGATTTGATTTTAGTTTAATTTCTAGTTTGGTTTTCATTAGCTTCCACTTGCTCGTTTGCTCCTCTCCTCATCGCGGTTTGTGCATATATAGCACTTAAAGATGTGACCTTGGTCAAAGTATCTAGAGGCTCATGGTATCTTGGATCCTTGGAGATTACATCATTTATGTTTGTCAGTTCTCTTTTAGAATCCTCATCCTAACCATGAACATGTAATTCATGCATATTTGGTTTAAAGCCAATTTGGGTTTCTATTTTTTATGGATTTGCAAATTATTAATAGTTTCTAAAATGCCATGAATTCGTGCATCCTCTTCATTTACATGAATGTCAGGTTTCCAATTATCAAGAAATTTTCTAATTTTGTGTCGTTTCTTGATGTTTCTTCTCATAGCTTCATGGACAACTATCCAATCCTTTGTAAGGCCCAATTTGGAATCCATATCTTGCAAGAATGGAATCAATTCATCTTGGCTTTTAACATCTAATGCTTGCAAAAACAAAAATAGTCTTTCATGCATAAAGCATTGCTTATCATGCTGAGATATATCTTCGAATTGTTTCTCTAACTCTCTTTTGATTTCCAGGATTGGTTGATCCTTGGGCATGTGAACCCACCTCAAGAAAGATCTATGAGTCACATTATCTACATCCTCTAGCATGAACTGCTTGAGGAGTGCTGATTTATATTGCGACCACCTCATTTTGTTTATTCACATGAGTTGATCAAGCATGTCGAATTCTGACACATAGGGAAAGTTTTGGCATAGCTCTAGATCCATCATTGGAATCAAACCAACATGTAGGTACTTTGCTTAAAGTTCATACTCTTTACAGAACCCAGATATATTTTCTCCATTGAAAAATACTTCACTGCTTGAATAGAGGCTCATGAAGAGATTGAATGGCCTTTTGATGCCTATCCTCTTCCTAAATGTGTAGGAACTGAGTTAGGAGATCTTTCGTACTTGAATAGCTATGTTTGTCAATTTTTTATTGTTAATTTGGTTCTTCAATTCACTGACTCTATGATTAGATCGCTCTGTGTCTTCACGTCGGGTTCACTAGGTATGTCAGAATAATCTTAGAAAGGAGGGAGAAGTTAAGAAATTTGTCCAACTAGGTGATGCTAGGAATTCTTTAGTTTGTATTATGCATCAACTTAGGAGTTTTCACAATTCCAAAGTTTTAGCCTTCTTTCATGAAGTTTGACCCAAAGTTCAATTGTGCTAATAAGAACATCTTATTTCCTCAAGAACATCAAGTCATTTAGCCAAATACTCAAGTTATGTCCATCGTGCATGTTTACTTTCCCATAATCATTCACTTGCCTTTAATGTACATAAGATGTATGACTTTCAAATCACAAGTGATAGGACGGCATTCAATCTTCTTGAATCATTTACTTCGAAATCTTTCTATTCCTCTCGAAAACACCCGCATTCATTCTATGCTAAAGTAGAGTATTCTTTAAACTTCCCAGCTTTGAGTTTTCGTTAGATATTGATAAAAAAGAAGAATCAATGTAATTGTTCTTTCTCTATTTCTCATGTTTATTTTTCTATTGAAACTTGAATACATCAGCCTAAGCGTTCAAACAAATATGTGGCCTTTTGTTCACTTTCACACACATACGTGTCTAAGTTTACCCACATTACCAATGAACATTATTTGATATACGTAAGTTCACGTAAAAGGATTTTTCATTATCAAATGACTCTGAATCAATACACGCGATGGCCATATCCAACATAATTAAGAGAGAGATAAAAATGAAAAGACGATGCCAAAAGAAATCATAAACATGAAACACAAAATGCCCTTCTCTTGAGCTTGTATTCCTTCACATCTCTGCAAATGGTAATAGTAGCGCAACCCTTTATTGTAGGTTTCTAAACCCAAATTCATTCAATATGTCAACTGCTTTGGATGGTGCAAGATCCCTTTCTTAAAAGCCCAGAGACTCTAAAATGAGCCAGTTATAACTCACAAAGTAACATACTATGGATCAAACTATTTAATACTCAAGAAGTGAGCAGTCCAGTACCTAATACGTCCTCATCTTTTTTATTTCATTTTTCTAAAAGGTGTACTAATAGTGCATCATTAAACTACATGCATGTTGAATGCTTCATACAGGAAAGATTTTAGTTGAGATTATACACAACTACTTTTACATAGTCAAAAGATAGCGGCGAAGATGTCATACGAGAAGAAATTATTGTGACATTCATCAAAAAGAACTTGCACAACTAGTAATTTGATTGCTTTGAAGTTTGAATAAACAGTTTTCTTTGGACATAAAGTCTTACCCTGCTCTATCTTCTTTGCATATGCATGGAAAATCTTCCTCAATGAATTTGGCTTATCACGCATAATGCTTAATATTCTTAGTTATGAAAAGTGATGAAAATTTCGTGAAGAACATTATATGGCATCCACAATCAAAGACATCAAGAGTCCAACTATCAACCGCTGCTATCCGTTAGGGGAAAAAATGAACCCCTCTTGGGATTTTTAGCTGAAGGAGTGATTAGTCATCCACCAATAGGAAGAGGGCGATGGCCACAGTCTAGTCTCTTAAACAACTAGGCTAGGTATAGGCTTCCCTTGTTTTTCCTTGGTCAAAGATGAGAAAACTGCCTTTATTTGGTGGTTTCATTCCATTAGTGGTTTGAGATTTCCTACAAGTGAACCACAACCATTAGATGGTCCCAAAGATCCAAGAGATATGCCTTAAGTGCAAAGGTGAAGGCGCGATTGGATTTGCGCCGTTGGATTTGATGTGTATCCGACGGATTCTATTCAAACTCATAAGAGAGGAAGCGTCCTCATTTTGGACCTTTGGATTAGCTTTAAAATGAAGGGCTACGATGCCCCCTCAGCATGAAAGGCGCCTTTGCATCTCATCCATCAAATTTGGATGAAATCTAACGGCTCTAGATCATTCCCTCCATGGAAATGCGCCTTTTAACATTGTCCATCAGATCTAGATCATTCCCTCCATGGAAATGCTCCTTTAATCCTCGTTCGTTAGATTTTAGTCCCATCCAATGGCTCCGAGCATTTCCTAAGAAGAGGATCAGCGCCATTTGCGCTTAGCCTTTGGATGAGGCATGATCCAATGGGCTACATTATTGCAGAGAGTGTGCAAGTCCCCACGAAGTGTCAGACTTCTCTCTCTAGTGTTTCACGCCTTTTAAACATAACCATCGATGAAAAAGGATACAAGGGCTATGGATCCTCAAGCTTTTATGAAACATTATTTTATTTTCTAAACCACTAGTTGTTTCATGCGACCCTTTAATCTCTCAGATTAAGAACTTTAATCCAAATCCTTACAAGGCCCAAATGGGGTTCGTTTTTTCCCCTAATGCATCATTACTCAGATATGTCTCCAGCAATCCTCCAAGCGATATTGTCAGCAACCTCACTTCTCCCAGATCTGCTCCTATCTGAACCTAAAGCCATACGCACACATAACCATACTCATTCCATTGTGATGTTGATATAAAATTGCGCAAATGCACATACTATGTTCCAATGGATTCAAGTTTTGTAACGTCATCTGAAGAAGTCAATTGGATTTGGCTCAATATGATTGCGCATTCTTCTTTTATTGCATTGTTTTCTTTATGGAGGTCCATTTATGCCAGACAACATAACTTGTGGCCTGTCTCTGAATTGTTAGACAATAAATATTTTCTTGATGACGATCTTAGAAGCCTTTCTTTAATGGTATTCATGCATTCGCCCATCTTCTTTAGTTTTGCCCCATCATCTCCACAAGAAGTATGGACAGCTCCTCCAGCAATTTAATCTTTCTATTTTATGCCTCGAATCTGAGAAAGTTTTCTTAATATCTTGCTTGGTATAGTTCATATTTACCTTCAGAATATCACACCTATTTGATGCTAGTTTTTTCTCATGTGTAACTTCAAACAGTCCCGCTTTCTACTTTCGATTAGCACACCATTCTGATGTTATTTTTGATCGAATTCTTTCACAGATTTCTTATTCGTCTGTTGTAATAAGGAATGACATGTTGCATTTTCTTGCTCCCACTGTACGAAATGCCCGAACTAAGCAGTAGTAACATTATCATGCAACTCTTGCTGAGTGATATTAGTTCAGTAACACATGCGCTGTCACAAGTTTTGTTATGCATATTTCTATCCCACTTAGATATAGACACAGTCAAATTCTCCAAAAACTTTGTTGCTTTCTCTTAAGCATGAGGTAAAGTTTAACATCATCTTCTGATGGCGCACCACACCTAAGTGTACATGTTCTCAATCAACTCGAAATCTGGCTTCTTCATGTCCTCTCCAATGCCTCTTTTGCCAAGCAAATTTCCACAAAACTCCTAATTACTTCTCTGAAGCTTGTGATATTCTCTGTTATCCTCTTCTTCTAGCCATATAGTTGTCACCCTTGGTACATCCTTCTATCAGCAAAATAAAAAAACGTATCTCATCGTTACTCCCTTCAAAACGCGTAGTCATCTGCCCTTATTCTTCTTGATCCACGAGAGAGATCCCTCTCTGTCCCTATTGCCCTCTCTCCTGGAGCGAAGCCCCTCTCTGGTTCACAGCAAGAGCTAAGACCACCAAAGCCAGCCTATCAGAGAGATTGTCTTCCCCCCCCCCCCCCCCCCCCCCCCCCACACACACACACACACAATAGAAGCGATTCGCTCATTTCTTCTTTTTGCAAAAAAGAAAGCAAAATCTCCTCTTTCCACGTAGTCTCCTTTCTACTTTGTATATACATGTACTTATTTTATATATATTTGCTCAAATTAAAGTGCATTCGCATGCACATACACAGACATGTTCTCTCTCGCGTATAGACTTTTTTACACACGTATTCATTCACACATTTTCTTTTCTTGATGCTCACTAACATGTTTTATTGGTGCAAGGGATTATTAAGTCAACAAATGATAATTCAATCATATGTATGCTAAAAGATGAATCAAGCATCAAAATATGCTAAGAATCATGATCAAGGATAAATATCATCTGCTTATATTTGCATTGATCTCGTTCCAATCGACTTGAATGTGGCTTGTAAACTTATGCGCTATCAATTGATTGCACGTAAGTTTACACTCATACCAATTGACGTCTAAAATCTCTTAATTGACTTACACTCATACCAATTGATTACTTAGTTATTGTATCTAATTGAATCGCTAGCTTGAGACTCCAATCTCGACCACAACAGTTCTTACTTATACCTACCGTAGAGAAAATTTGTTGGGATAGCAGAGATGCTATGGAACATGCATTGATAGTCTTGTCTATTAAACATGGCATTATTCCTCTCATTCACTCTTGTAACTTGTCTATTAAACATGGCATTATTCCTCTCATTCACTCTTGTAAAATAGCTAAGGATGCTTTGGATACACTTACCACTTTATACAAGGCAAGGAATCACGCTCGTTTGCTTCTCTCCAAAAACAGTTTGAGAGTAACCATATGAATGCAGGAGATTCCATGGATAATTTTCTAACAAGGATCAAACATTTGAAGGCACAATTGATTTCTAATGATGAAGTCTTGCATGAGAGTTCACTTGTGCAGACTGTTCTAAATGGTCTTCCTTATTCATACCTGAGTTTTGCTTCTACCCTTCATTTGATGATGAGAGGTAACCCAAATGCCTTGAAATTTGATGAGTTAAGCTCTATTCTATTGCAAGAAGGTCATTCTAGGTGGAATAGGTCCATTATGCGTGTTCTAGATCTAGCTTTCCTGGCTAGTGAGAAGGGCAAAGATATATATAGCTCTTCTACTAGTTAGAAGAAATTTGCTAATTCTACACAATCAAAGAAGCATGATAGAGACGAGAAGAAAACAAAAAGGAACAAATTGTTTTACAAGTACTGTAAAGCAAATGATCATGTCATAAAGAATTGTCTAAAATTGGCTGCAAAAGAGGGAAAGAAAAAAAGAGACTAGAATGGTTGTTGTAGAGGCCTCTACACCCAAAAGAGAGTCTGCTAATCGAGTACAAAATGAAGAATGGGCATTCACTACTATTTGCAATTTCGACCCATCTTCTCTTGAACAATGTATGTCTACAGTAGACTCAGATATTTGGTACTTTGATAGTGGGGCAACCAAACATATTACCTCATAGCATAGTTTCTTCACTTCATTGGAGCCTACCCCTATAGGGAATATTGTCACATGCACGAGTAGCTCCTCATATTGTGGCATTCTTCCAATCATGATCTCGTAGTCACAAAAATACAAGGAAACCTCCAATATCAAAAATTAGACATGTTAATAAATGGAATGATCAAGAATGAATTAAGCTTAGTTGAAAAATAAAATACAATGTAGAAACGTATCTTCATGAATCAAATGTTTTAATATATAATCAATAGCTTCAAGATGAAGCCTCATCTTTCTCGATACATTTCATGATCTGTCAAATGGGGATGTGATTATTGCTTTTGGCATTCTATGTAATGGGCTGTATAAGCTCATAGATTATGAAAAATCTATGAGTGATTTGACATGTGTAGTACATGATTCTCAAGCTATGTCAGATACAAAGTTGTGGCATGCACACTTTGGTCATCTGAATTTTGTTAGTTTGATAGAGCTACAAAAAATTGAAATGGTGTGCTCTCTGCCCAAGCTTGAGGCACCTAGTAAACATGTTTGTGAAGTCTATATTTCGGGAAAAATGCAGTGTTGTTTGTTCCCAAAAGATGGTTCTATTTTAGCTACTTACAAATTGTAGCTTGTTCATAGTGATGTATGTGGTCCTATGAAGACACCCTCTTTTGGAAAGTATCTTTCGTTCGTGACTTTCATCGATAATTTTTCTAAGCATGCATGGATATATCCATTGAAACCAAATTTTGAAGTGTTTATGTGCTTCAAAAAATTTCTAGTCTTGTCTAAAAGTCAGTCAGCATGTAAAATGGGCACCCTATGTTCTGATCGAGGGGGGGAATATATGTCCTCTCAATTTAATGCATTTCTCACTGAACCTGGGATAAAACATCATTGTACAGTACCGTATACACCTCAATAGAATGGATTTGTTAAATGGAAGAACATGTCACTCATGGAGATGGCGAGGTGTCTCAATCTAGTGATCTACTTTTCCACGAATCACTTAGGTAGGTGATTACAAAAGATTCTAAGTCAAATTAGACTTTTACAATGATGTAAAGTGGTAATAAACCACTAGCATATGTTCCTATGGTTCTTCATGCATGTGGAGTCTTCATGATGTCTTCCAAGCCAAATGTGTAGGCTTGTGATTTACACCAACAAACAAGGACTTAGCACTCATGTATAAGGAAGTGCCAAGAGATGTGGAATCAATCCACAAAGGGAAGTAATCCCAAAGCTTTGTAGAAGCTTTAAACTTCTCGCTAGGTAGAGACTTTGTGAAAAGGTTTGCTATTTTATCTTGTGTGGGCACATATGCCAAACTAATCTCTCCAATAGAGAACCTCTCCTTGACATAATGATAGTGCACCTCAATGTGATAAGTGCAAGCATGAAACATAGAGTTCCTCCCAACTCCGAATGTGCTCTGACTATGAGTGAAGATGGTGGGGGTAGAACACTCACCAACACCCAAATTAGCCATAAGACATCCGAGCCACACACACTCAAGAGTCACTATGAAAGCTACCCTATAATTAGCCTCACAACTATAAGTGGTTGAAGTAGGCTACTTCTTGCTCAACCAAGATATTCATGAGCTACCAATCATGCAGCAAAAACCACACGTGGACACATGAGCGTCATAGAAACCAGCCCAAGTCGAGTCACAAAAAGTATACAAATCTAATAGTAATGATCCCCCCTTAGGATAAAACAAACCAAGAAGCTGAGTACCACTTAAGTAGCAAAAGATGCATTGAACTGCTTGTCAATGATTGACACCTAGGCAATGCATAAACCTACTCATCTATGACACAACAAATCTAATATCATGTTTGTTGGAACATCAAGCTTACACTATGCTTGAGGTGGATTTGATCTACATCAAAGGCTATCGCGTCGAAAGAATATCCGTTGGAGAATTCTTTTTCTTATGCTCATTTATTGTATTTTTTTGAGAGATTTTTGATGGCTCATTTACCGTTGTAAAAGCATTGAGCTTTACATATGTAAAGGTACAAATATAGAGCCCAAATCTCACGAATTTGTGGTGGTTGAAGTTGCATTCAATCAAGCAAATCAAATCACCTAAAAGTAGATCAAACTAGATCTTCACTTTTCCTAGATTGTAGGAAAGTGAATTGATTCCCTCCAACAACCATTCCCACCTTCATTTGAATTCAAATTCAACTTGTAAAAGTCACGGAACACTCCTAGAGGCTATATAAGGACTTGAAATCACTTCTACATTACATGGAAGCAATATACATACACTTGTGACCATGATTGTCTTGCTCCTTAAATTTTCTGCATCATCTTCTTCGCCAATAGTAATCTTGCAGAGGCTGCTGCTCTCTGCTCAGAGCTCGAAATTGAGTGCAAGATGACTCATTGGAAAGATAATAGTGTCTAGTTTATGCCCGTAAATGTTCAAAAAATTTGGTTCAGAAGATTTGGAGAAATCAGAATTTTTCTACCTTGGGGTCAATCTCTGCATATTCCAGAAAAATAGGAAGTACCACCAGTGAATGTCCCATTCATTCCTATAGCATATTTTGCTTATTCCTTATACTTTTGTGCATTCCATACACACAACCCTATGTGTATCACTCCCATAAAAGGATTTTTTCTAATTGTAATCACGTTGGTCGCTATGGGCTTTTGAAGTTCATTGTCTCTTCCATAGATAGTAAGTTTTTTGAGCTACTCGACACGCGAACCTATCTGTTTTGTATCGACTCATTCTCCTTGATGCTCCGAAGTACATAGTGCATTTCTTTGCACTTATTACATGCTTATAAGGTCTATTTGAGTCTCCATAAGCTCAAGGGCTGGTCTTGTGCCGGTTGGCTTGATCAAACTTCGTCGCTTCGAAACGAACGTTTCTACCTTCGACAAGCTTCTCCAAGTTTCTTTCAGTGGTATTAGAGCTAGATCAAGATGGGTGACGGCTTTCCCTCAATGATCGAGAAGCTTGATCGACACAACTATGCGGCTTGGAAAATCAGAATGGAGGCCTATTTGCAAGGTAGAAATTTTTATGGAATTGTAGCAGGTGATGAAGTTATGCCTATTCCAAGATCCAAAGGAGGACCTACACAAGAGGAGACAGATAAGCTCACACTTTGGTGCGCAAGGGATGCTCAAGCAAGGTCGTACATACTGAACTCTATCTTTGACTTTCTATTACCACATATTAGAGGATGCAAGATATCTCAAGAGACTTGGGATGCCCTCGAGACTTTCTTTTCTGCTAGTACCAAAGCAAGAAAGAATCATCTTTGGAACGAGTTCAACCAAATGAAGAAGACGCCTAAACAAACCATCACAGAGTTTGTTACCAAGGTCAAGGAGGTTGCGGATCAGTTAGCATCCATTGGAGAGCTGATTGAAGAAGAGGTCATCATGAGGCAAATTCTCAACGGCATTCGAAGTGATAAGCAATGGCAATCCTTCACGAAGGCTTATGATCTCATCATGGATGTGCAAACTCCAGACTTCAACATCTTTCTTGGACAACTCTTCAATCAAGAAGCCAACAATAGCATAAAGGAAGGTAACTCTTATCATGGTAATTCAACTAGTGCTCTATATGCAGATAAGAAGGATAAGAAGCAGAAAGGCAAGAAGAAGGAAGAAGATGAAGAAGAGACTTCCCAAGCCAACTTTGCAAGCAAGAGAAAGTGGAAAGGGAAGAAGAAAGGACCAAAGCAAGACAAAGCCAAAGGTCAGAATGTTCAACCTTTTGCCATATGCGATAAGACCAACCACACCACTCAGAATTGTTGGTTCAATGGGAAGACCCAGAAAGGAAGTGGAAGAGGTGGATATGGCAGCAATAGAGGCAGAGGTGGACACAACTTCAACAACAACAATAGAAGCTATAATAGAAGGGACTACAAAAATTATTCAGAAGATCAACCACATGAAGACTCATTGCTTCTTATGAATCTAAGCCACAAAGAAGGTAAAGAAGATGATCATTTGTTCTACATAGAGTCAGGATGTTCGAATCATGTTGCAGGCAACATTGCTCTTCTATCTGATTTGGAAAGTCCAAAGCATAGACATGAAGTGAAAACAGGGGCTGACACCAAGCACAATGTGGAGAAGATTGGTAATATCAAAGCTTCCAATGGCAGGACAAACATTTTGAGTAAGGTTCTCTATGTAGCCACTATCACTAAAAACCTAATAAGTGTAGGCCAAATAGTTGAAAAAGGCTTGCAAGTTAGGTTCACCCAACATGGAGTTTTTGTGGAAGATCCATGTCAAGGCTTCAAGAAGATAGCCCGAGGTGAGAAGAATGGTAGGCTCTTTACTTTTGAAGTAGGAGAAACCAGGAACATAGCTCTATTCAACTTTGGGTCTCAAAGCCTAAGTGAGCTTGAAGTGTGGCATAAGAGACTTGCTCATGTGAATGAAAGAACCTTGAAGGATATATGCAAGGATCAAAGTGTTCTAGGACTACCGAACATATCAAAGCAACACATGATCAACAGGTGTGATGCATGTCAGATTGCGAAGGCACAAAGACAACCATTCAGCCACAAAGGCTACATCCACAACAACTTACTAGACTTAGTACATACAGACGTATGGGGACCAAGTCAAGAACCTTCATTGGCAGGATCAAGGTATTTTGTCTCATTTATTGACGACCATAGTAGATGGAATGTTCTATACTTTATCAAGAGTAAGAATGAAGTGTTTGATTGCTTCAAGAAGTATCTTGCACATGTGGAGAATCATACAAGTAGATCACTAAAGAAGCTTAGATCTGATGGAGGGGGAGAATACTTCTCCAAAGAGTTTGATGAGTTCTTGCAGGAAAAAGGGAGCAAAAGGGAAGTGGCTACTTGGTACTCTCCTCAACTAAATGGAATTGCAGAGAGGAGAAACAAGACATTGGTTGGATCAGCCCGAACAATGCTTGAAGAGAAGAAGTTGCCACATTACCTATGGGCAGAAGCTATTTCAATTGCTGTGTACCTTGTCAATAGACTACCATCCAAATCACTTCAAGGTATGACTCCTTATGAAGCATGGCATGGAAGAAAACCTAGTCTTGGACATTGCAAGGTTTTTGGTTGTTTAGCTTATGTTCATGTACCATCACAAATAAGAGGTAAGCTAGATGAAAGGGCAACAAAGGCAGTGTTTATTGAATATGATTCAACTCAGATGGGTTACAAGTTCTTCAATCCTTCAACCAAGCAATTCACTACAAGTAGAGATGTTGTGTTTGAAGAACACAGGTCTTGGTATGATGAAGATAAATAAAAGGTAACACTACCATATGATCTTGATTCTGACTCTCATCAATTAGGAAGCAAGCATGATACATAGGTCTAGGATCAAAGAAGTGATACAGACGATGACCAAGATGAAAGAGAAAGGGATTAGAAGCTATGGAAGTCAAGAGGCAAAGCGAAGATGCAAGAGGTTGGAGAATGCTCAAAACAAGCACCTAGAAGATGAGCAAGAGACAAGAAACAACCAGAAAGGTATGGATATGATTCCACATTCGTTACAAAGCATTCAATAAACTTGGCAAAAGAATCTATTTCAGAGGAACCCTCAACCAATGAAGAGGCAAAGGGAAACCCTAATTGGGAAAAGGCCATGAACGAAGAGATAGATGCATTGAAGGAGATGGACACTTGGGATTTAGTTCCAATGTCGCCGAATCAAAAGGTAATTGGTTGCAGATGGGTATATAAAGTTAAAAGAAATTCAGATGGATCAGTTTGCAGGTACAAGGCAAGATTAGTTGCCAAAGGATGCTCACAAACTCATGGTATAGACTATGAGGAAACATTCTCACCAATTGCAAAGATGACTACAATCAGGACATTGATAAGAGTAGCTGCTGCAAGGAATTGGAGAATCCTCCAACTTGATATGAAAAATGAATTCTTAAATGGTTGGATAAGTGAAGAGGTATACATTTCACAACCACCCGGTTTTGAAAACCTGAATCATCCATCTTATGTTTGCAGACTTAAGAAAGCATTGTATGGATTGAAACAAGCTCCTAGAGCTTGGAATTACTGGTTGGTTACATATCTTCAAGATCAAGGGTTCAAAGCTAGCAGCTCAGATCCTTCTCTATTCATCAAAAGAGATCACAATGAGGTTATCTATCTATGTGTATATGTAGATGATATTATTGTGACAGGTGATGATCTAAATGGCATTCAAAGGATCAAGAGACACATGCAAGAGGAGTTCAAAATCAGTGACCTAGGTGAGCTCACATATTTGCTAGGTATGCAGGTGATATACACAGATGAAGGAATGTATTTGACTCAAAGAAGATACATTTAGGATCTTCTTCTCAAGTTCAAAATGGAGAACACTAAACCTGCAGGTACACCTTTGGAGATGAATCATAAACTAAGTGTTTATGAAGGTGAGAAAATTGAAGACATTAAAGAGTATCAAAGCTTGGGAGGTAGCTTGATATATGCTACTCATATAAGGGCAGACATCTCATATAGTGTGGGAGTGCTTAGCCAGTTCATGCACTCACCAAGAAGACCACACATAGATGCAGCTAAGAGAGTACTTAAGTATCTCAAAGGTACAATCAACGAAGGTATATTCTATCCTTACTCTTCAGATTTGGTTATCAAAGTCTACTTAGATGCAGATTGGGCAGGAGCTAAGGATGATAGAAAAAGTACATCTGGTTACTTAGCATTTGCAGGTTCGAAGCTAGTGTCATGAAGTTCCAAGAAGCAACCAACAGTTGCTTTATCCTCAACCGAAGCAGAGTACAGAGGCTCGACCATAGCAACTCAAGAGGCAATATGGTTGAAAGCATTGTATACAGATTTGGGACTCGTGAGTTCCAAACCTCACATATTTGGAGATAATGTAAGTTCCATGCATCTAGCAGTAAATCCTATTTTTCATGCGAGAACCAAGCACATAGAAGTCCATTACCACTTCATCACGGAGAAGCTCATGGCAAAGGAGATTGACATTTCTTCTGTTCCTACTGAAAAGCAAGTAGCAGATATGATGACGAATGCACTTGATGGAATAAAGCTTTGTAGATTCAAAGCTATGGCACGGATTCAACCTATTAGAGAATGAAGACTCAAGCATACTTTAGCTTGAGGGGGCGTTGTTGGAACATCAAGCTTACACTATCTTTGAGGTGGATTTGATCTACATCAAAGGCTATCGTGTCGAAAGAATATCCGTTGGAGAGTTCTTTTTCTTATGCTCATTTATTGTATTTTTTTGAGATATTTTTGATGGCTCATTTACCGTTGTAAAACCCTTGAGCTTTACACATGTAAAGGTACAAATATAGAGCCCAAATCCCATGAATTGGTGGTGGTTGAAGTTGCATTCAATCAAGCAAATCAAATCACCTAAAAGTAGATCAAACGAGATCTTCACTTTTCGTAGATTGTAGGAAAGTGAATTGATTCCCTCTAACAACCATTCCCACCTTCATTTGAATTCAAATTCAACTTGTAAAGTCGTGGAACACTCCTAGAGGCTATATAAGGACTTGAAATCACTTGTACATTACATGGAAGCAATATACATACACTTCTGACCATCATTGTCTTGCTCCTTCAATTTTCTGCATCATCTTCTTCGCCAACAATAATGTTGCAGACGGTGCTGCTCTCTCCTCAGAGCTTCAAATTGAGTGCACGATGACTCATTGGAAATTTATTAGTGTCTAGTTTATGCCTCTAAATTTTCAAAGCATTTGGTTCTGCAGATTTGGAGAAATCTGAGTTTTTCTGCCTCGGGGCAATCTCTGCGTATTCCTGAAAAATAGGAAGTAGCACCGGTGAATGTTGCATTCATTCCTATAGCATATTTTGCTTATTCCTTATAATTTTGTGCATTCCATGCACTCAACCCTATGTGTATCACTCCCATAAAAGGAGTTTTTCTAATTGTAATCACGCTGGTCGCTATGGGCTTTTGAAGTTCATTGTCTCTTCCATAGATAGTAAGTTTTTTGAGCTAGTCGACCCGTGAACCTATTTGTTTTGTATCGACTCATTCTCCTTGATGCTCCAAAGTACATAGTGCATTTCTTTGCACTTATTACATGCTTATAAAGTCTATTTGAGTCTCCATAAGCTCAAGGGCTGGTCTTGTGCCAGTTGGCTTGACCAAACTTCGTCGCTTCAAAACGCACTTTTCTACCTTTGACAAGCTTCTCCAAGTATCTTTCAATGTTGAGTAATGCATAAGTAAATTAAGCATCCAATTGTGTACCGATAGAGAACAACATCAAGTGCGTCTCGTGCATCATGAGGACTCAACCATTAACCTATCTTCGTAGGAGTGGCAATAGGTTTGTAATATTCACGGCCTTGTGTCATTATATTTTGTTTGACACAAAGATATGTTGGTGCAAACAAGCCTTAACACTTGGCTTTGTCTTGTACCTTGAAGAGCATTGGATATCAGCCTTGAAGAAATTGCAGGAGTTAGGATTAAATCATGAAGATTTCATTTGAAGGAAGACCATAGGAACACATACCTATGCTTTATTACTTTTTATCCAATGTAAAAGTCAATATGACTTAACTCACTTTATGTAATCATACCTACCTTCAAAAGTCATGAAATTTGAAAGGTATGAATGGAGAGAATATCTCCATGTGATTAGATGAGAGATTTGAGGGAGCCTACATTTGAATTTGAAATTCAAATCTTCTTCAAACTCATATAAAAGACTATGAAAAAGTTGCGGGCCTAGTTGCTCACTTCCCGAGGTAATTCCAAGCAATACATTGAGTGTGTGAGAGCTACTATTGAGCCTACACCTCTGAGTACCATTGGGCATCACTCTACATGCCAATGGGAATGTACATTTGATAGATTCAATACATATACTCATAGTCATTATCTCTGTGTTTTCTCTGAGTAATCATCTTCAAGTCTGTCAACTTCAACAGGGCATATCTCAAGATCTACTGAACCAAATTGGATGATTCAAAGCTCATTGGAACCAGCTCAAAGCATTCTACAACACTACAAAATTTCAAGTCATTCTATTCAGCCAATTGGGAGAAATCGCAGTCGAGGCAGTCACTGGTATTTTTCTGAGTAGTTCCTAAAAAGTCGGGGGTGTCTCTGATTTTGCTAAAGATCATGCTCAGTGTATAGTTTGTTAATTGGAGTGATTTAACTTGCTAATGGTAGCTTGTTAAGTTAATTTAATACCCCTAGAAGGAATTAATCCAATTGCAAGTGTGCTGGTCACACTGAGCTTGGGACTGAGCAGGTGTCATTACAGGAATAGAAAGTTTTTGGAGTTGTGAAGGTTCAAAATCATCTGTTTTGATTTGATCATTGCTCAATTGATTTGTAAAGCACATATATAGTTTCTTGGTGTCATTTGGAAGCTCGGAGTCTCATTAACATATCTGAAGAGAAAGGAGGGCAGGTGTGAAGCAGGATTTGCAGCACCAGCTTGATCTTCTGATTGTACCCAGCCATCACATCCAACAGTGGTATCAGAGCAAATAAGGTAATCATGGGTGATGGTTTCCCTTCCTTCATTGACAAATTGGATAGAAATAACTACCAGGCATGGTCATTGAGAATGAAGACCTATCTACAAGGGAGAAGCTTGTATGGATACATATCAGGAGATGAGGAGTTGCCCTCATTCAAAACCAGAGGCCTACCTACAAAGGATGAACATGAGAGACTCAACCAATGGTGTGCTAAAGATGCTTTGGCAAGGTCATATCTTCTAAACTCTATCTCTGATTTTCTTTTACCTCATGTAAGGAACTGTAAGACTTCCCAAGAGACTTGGGAAACCTTGTCAACATACTTTTCATCAAGCACAAGGGCCAGAAAGAATCAGCTATGGATTGAGTTTACAACTCTTAGGAAGCAATCAAAACAATGTGTCTCAGATTTTGTCACCAAAGTCAAAGACATTGCAGACCAACTTGCAAGTGTTGGAGAAGAAATTGAAGAAGAGCAAATAGTCAGACAAGTGATCAATGGACTAAAGGCAGATGACAAGTGGGAGAGCTTTACCACTGCAATGGACTTATACATGGACATCCAAGCACCTGATCTAACAACTCTGATTGGACAACTCTTTACACATGAAGCAAAGATCACAAAGAATGGAGAGCAATCAAAAGGTAACAATCCCTCTGCCCTATATACAGATAAGAAGTCTAAAGATAAGGGTAAAAGTAAGAAGGTTGATGAAGAAGGCTCTACCTCCCAAGCAAACTATGTAGGGAGAGGTAGATCATCTAGAGGTAGGGGCAGAGGAGGTAAGTCAGGTAGGGGGAGACCCTATAACCAATCTCCATGCAATATCTGTGGCTTGTCTAACCATACTACAGATGAATGCTACAAGAACTACAAGAACCAAAGAGGAAGAGGTCACCAAAGAGGAGGATACTCCCAAGGCAGAGGCAGATTCAATCAATCTCAAGGCTACCATGGCTACAACAATAATTACAACAATAGCTACAATCACAATGGCAATTATCAAGGTGGATACAGGAACAGGAAGGATTACAACAATTATGCAGAGGATCAAGATGATTCCTTGTTGATTATGAACATGACATCTAAATCAGGTATCAATGATGATCATTTGTTCTATATTGATTCAGGTTGCTCTAATCATGTAGCTGGAAATGTTGCCTTACTCTCTGATTTAGAAGAACCCAAAGGCAAGCACCAAGTGCAGACAGGTGATGACACTAAACATTCAGTGGTTAAAGTAGGCAATGTCAAAACAAGTGATGGTAATCAAAATTTACTAAGCAGAGTATTGTATGTTCCAACAATCACCAAGAATCTGATGAGTGTAGGTCAGATTGTTGAAAAAGGTCTACAGGTCAGGTTCACTCAACATGGTGCATATGTGGAGGATCCAAGACATGGATTCAGAAGGATAGCCAAGGGAGAGAAATCAGGTAGATTATTTACCTATGAACTTGAAGATACTAAGAATATTGCCTTGTACAACTACAAGGACCAAACCCTATCAGAATTGGAGATGTGGCACAAGAGATTGGGTCACATTGGAGAAAGGACCATAAAGCAAATGAGTAGAGATCAATGTGTGCTTGGGATACCTAATGTATCCAAGCAACACATGATATACAAGTGTGGGGCTTGTCAATTTGGTAAGTCACAGAGATTGCCATACACCAAGAAAGGATTTATGCATGAAGATTACTTGGAATTGGTGCATACAGATGTTTGGGGACCAAGCAAGGAGCCATCCATATCTGGATCAAGGTACTATGTGTCCTTTATAGATGACTATAGCAGATGGACTGTCTTGTACTTCATGAAACATAAAGATGAAGTATTTAATTGTTTCAAAAGGTATCTTGCATTAGTTGAGAATCAAACAGGTAGACATTTGAAGAGACTAAGGTCAGATGGTGGTGGAGAATACTTCTCCAATGACTTTGAAGATTTTTTGCAGGAAAGAGGCATCAAGAGGGAGATTACCACAAGGTACTCACCTGAACAAAATGGGGTAGCTGAAAGGAGGAATAGACTCATTGTAGAGACAGCTAGGTCTATGCTTAATGAGAAAAAACTACCAAATTATCTTTGGGCAGAGAGTGTATCTACTGCCACATACTTAATTAACAGGTTGCCATCAAAGACACTTGATGGAATGACACCCTATGAGGCTTGGCATGGTAAGAGACCATCTCTGGATCATTGCAAGATCTTTGGGTGTGTTGCATATGTGCATATTCCCTCACAGGTAAGGGGAAAGCTAGACCCTAAGGCTGAAAAGTGTATCTTTATTGGTTATGATTTGAATCAGAAAGGATACAGGTTCTATAACCCCTCAAACAAAGGCTTCAAGGTAAGCAGAGATGTCATCTTTGATGAAAATGATTCATGGTATGAAAATGAGTGCAGGAAAGTTAACCTACCTTATGATATGGAAGAAGACTTTCCAAAGCTTATCAGGCAAGAAGCAACTCAGAAGGAGGACACAAGCTCAGATGATGAAGACACCATCAACATTGAAGAGTTCAAGGCTTGGAAATCCAAAGGGAAGATGAAGATGAAGCAACTTGAAGACAATCCAGAATCCTCAACTCAAGCTATGAGGAGATCTCAAAGAGAAAAGAAGAAACCAATTAGGTATGGATATGATACTTCACTTGTAACCAAGCACTCTGTATATCTTGCAAAGGATATCTTGAATGAAGAACCAGGTACATTTGAGGAAGCTATTACTAAACCAGAATGGAAGGAAGCAATGGATGAAGAAATGGAGGCTCTCAAGGAGAGTGATACTTGGGACTTGGTACCCAAGAAGGACTCCATGAAGGTGATAGGATCCAGATGGATCTACAAACTCAAGAGGAACTCAGATGGTACAATAAACAGGTATAAAGCTAGGTTGGTAGCCAAGGGTTTTGCACAAACCCAAGGCATTGATTATGAGGAGACATTTTCTCCTGTGGCCAAGATGCCAACTATCAGAATTATGGTGAGTGTAGCTGCATCCAAGAATTGGAACATGTACCAATTGGATGTGAAGAATGCATTCTTAAATGGATGGATATCTGAAGAGGTCTACATGTCACAACCACCTGGCTATGAGGATCCAAATAAGGTAAATCATGTTTGTAAATTGAAGAAGGCTCTGTATGGATTGAAGCAGGCACCTAGAGCATGGAATTACAGGTTGAAAACCTATCTCTTGGATCAAGGATTTGTGATGAGTAAAGCAGATACTTCATTGTTTATAAAGAAGAACAATTCAGAGGTAATATACTTGTGTGTCTATGTTGATGACATCATTATTACAGGTAATGATGTGAATGGGATTAGACACATCAAAGGTCAAATGATGAAGGAATTCAAGATCAATGATCTTGGATTATTGAAGTACTTCCTAGGACTTGAATTGGTCTACACAAATTCAGGTATCTTTATTACTCAGAAGAAGTACATTCAGGACATGGTCAAGAAGTTTAATTTGCAGGAAGCTAAAGTCTCAAACATTCCTATGGAAGTCAACCACAAACTCAGTGCACATGAAGGAGAAGAACTCAAGGATATTACAGGTTACCAAAGTTTGGTAGGTAGTCTCAATTATGCTACCTTAACCAGGATTGATATATCATATGGTGTTAGTGTACTTAGCCAATTTATGCATAAGCCAAGAGTACCACATTTGGAGGCAGCTAAGAAGATAGTAAAGTATCTAAAGGGAACACAAAATCATGGCTTGTACTTTCCATATTCATCAGACATTGATATCAAAGTATATTCAGATGCAGATTGGGCAGGTTGCAAGGATGACAGGAGGAGTACATCTGGTTACATATGCTTTGCAGGTGATAAACCAATTTCTTGGTCATCCAAGAAACAACCCACAGTAGCTCTATCATCTACTGAGGCAGAGTACAGAGGACTAGCCAATGCCACTCAAGAAGCAATATGGTTGAAGCTACTATATTCTGAATTAGGCCTATACACAAGGCCACCTATCATATTTGGTGATAACACAAGTTCACTTCACCTAGCAGCTAATCCTGTGTATCATGCTAGGACAAAACACATAGAGGTTCATTACCACTATGTGAGGGAGAAATTACTTAGTAAAGAAATCCAATTATCATATGTGTCTACTAATATACAATGTGCAGATTTGCTTACAAAAGCTTTGGATGGGAGCAAGCTATGCAGGTTTAAATCCATGATTGGATTACAGGATATCATTGAAGATTAAAGATGAAGACTCAAGCAAGTGTTTGGCTTGAGGAGGAGCTGTTGGTGCAAACAAGCCTTAACACTTGGCTTTGTCTTGTACCTTGAAGAGCATTGGATATGAACCTTGAAGATTTTGCAAGAGTTAGGATTAAATCATGAAGATTTCATTTGAAGGAAGACCATAGGAACACATACCTATGCTTTATTACTTTTTATCCAATGTAAAAGTCAATATGACTTAACTCACTTTACGTAATCATACCTACCTTCAAAAGTCGTGAAATTTGAAAGGTATGAATGGAGAGAATATCTCCATGTGATTAGATGAGAGATTTGAGGGAGCCTACATTTGAATTTGAAATTCAAATCTTCTTCAAACTCATATAAAAGACTATGAAAAAGTCGCGGGCCTAGTTGCTCACTTCCCGAGGTAATTCCAAGCAATACATTGAGTGTGTGAGAGCTAATATTGAGCCTACACCTCTGAGTACCATTGGGCATCACTCTACATGCCAATGGGAATGTACATTTGATAGATTCAATACATATACTCATAGTCATTATCTCTGTGTTTTCTCTGAGTAATCATCTTCAAGTCTGTCAACTTCAACAGGGCATATCTCAAGATCTACTGAACCAAATTGGATGATTCAAAGCTCATTGGAACCAGCGCAAAGCATTCTACAACACTGCAAAATTGCAAGTCATTCTATTCAGCCAATTGGGAGAAATCTCAGTCGAGGCAGTCACTGGTATTTTTCTGAGTAGTTCCTAAAAAGTCGGGGGTGTCTCTGATTTTGCTAAAGATCATGCTCAGTGTATAGTTTGTTAATTGGAGTGATTTAACTTGCTAATGGTATCTTGTTAAGTTAATTTAATACCCCTAGAAGGAATTAATCCAATTGCAAGTGTGCTGGTCACACTGAGCTTAGGACTGAGCAGGTGTCATTACAGGAATAGAAAGTTTTTGGAGTTGTGAAGGTTCAAAATCATCTGTTTTGATTTGATCGTTGCTCAATTGATTTGTAAAGCACATATATAGTTTCTTGGTGTCATTTGGAAGCTCAAGGAGTCTCCTAAACATATCTGAAGAGAAAGGAGGGCAGGTGTGAAGCACGATTTGCAGCACCAGCTTGATCTTCTGATTGTACCCAGCCATCACATCCAACAAGATAGTCTACCATCAACTTGCATGAATTGAATACCCAAATAATGATGCAAATGCCCCAAATTTGGCATCTCAAATGAGGCATGCAAATCAACCTTAAAATAAGAAATATGCTTCTCATTAGGACCAATGAGGAGCATGTGATCAACATAGGTAACAATGATCAGAACCACATCATTTGCACGCTTAACATATAAGGTGCTCTCAATTGAGCTGTTCTCAAAACCATGTGCAAGCAATTAGGCATGTATCTTTTTATACCAAGCATGTGGTGCTTGTTTCAAAACATTAATGCCTTTTTCAACTTGCACACTTTGTTTTCATGCCCTTTCTGCAAGAAAACCATGGGGCTGAAAAACATACACTTCTTCGTGCTATTCACCATTCAAAAATGTACTTTTAATGTCCAAATGATGTACATTCCAATCATGATAAGCTACAAGTGCACATGTGCTATAAATGGTAGCCATTCATCATGTAGGAGAAAAGGTCTCATGAAAATCAGTGCCTCTTTCTTAAGCATAAACTTTTGCAACAAGCCTAGCCTTATACTTGCCAAGTGCTCCATCAAGTTTACCCATCAACTTGTATACCCACTTAGTGCCCATGGCCTTCTTTCTAGGAGGCAAGTCACATAAAAACCAAGTACCATTTTGCAAAATAGCATCATATTTTGATTGCTTAGAAACCATTCAATTTTCTAAATTTATGCTTCATCACATGAAAGATCCTTATTCTCATCACAAAGACTACAGGCATCCATAACATAGGAAGCTGATGCAAAAGAAGCATTATGAGAGAGTGAAGGAGTACGATATGATAGTTGCTATCTCAAAAAGTCTGCACTAGCCATTTAGGCATAGTCTTTGCCTCTATATAAATTCTCTGATCAACAAGTTCATCATGTAGATCTGCATCAGAAATCAAATGATTTGCATCATCATGTGAAACCTCTAAAGGTTGAGAAGTTGCCTCATTTGGGCCACCACTAGACTCTCCATCTGTGAAAAAAGGCAGCAAACACTCATGCAGATCTTTGGAGCTCACTAATGTCTCCTTATACATGAAAGTAATGGCTCAATTACATCTTCCACAAAAACAACATCATGGCTAGCAAGAATGCATTTAATATGTGGATGATACAAATGATAGCTTTTGCTTTTAGAACTATACACAGTAAGAATACATGTCATTGGTTTATCATCCAATTTCCTACATTGTTTTTCATGCACTTATGCACATTCCAGACAACCAAAGACATGTAGGTGAGCAACAGATTGCTTGCAACCATGCAAAGCCTCATATGGAGTGATAGAGTGAAATGCTTTAGTGGGACGCCTGGTAAGTACATATGTTGTACACATAACAGCCACAAACCAGAAACTATGTGGTAAAGCCTAACTCTTCACCATATACATTGCCATCTCCATGAGTGACCTCTTCTTCCTTTCTGCAACTCAATTCTATTGAGGTGTATACAACACTATATAGTGATGTTTTATCCCACGTTCAGCCAAAAATGGATTGAAAGTAGAAAACATATATTCCCAATTGTTGAGGTTGTAGTAGTACTACCAAGAGCCACACCACCTTGCATGGAAGCAAGAAGGAAGGCTCAAGATGGACTCTCCTTTCATCCAACCCAACCTCCAACATGGTCAAGGGATTGGCCATCTGCCCTAGGCTATGCCACCTACCTTGAGAACATGGAAATATGCCACCTACCTTGAGAACATGGAAAGAAGGGTGTCAATGTTCCTTGTCCATGTGCAAAATACAAGTAATGCAACTCTTCTACTCACACAAAGAAGAGACATGCATAGGCACACACACACTTGACTCTCTCACACTCACAAACGCACAATACAAGAATTTAAATAGTCTTGGAGTAAAAGAGAGTATTCTTCCATTCAAAAGATATACGCATGATGGCACGTTGAACTAAAAGCTCTCTTCCTTACAAAAATGAGCCTATATATATAGGCTAAACACATTTCCCATGTGCTTCTTTTGAAAAGTCAAAAAGGGAATATCTCTAACAAACATATCTTCTAGGATATTCCAAGATCTCACATGTAACCAACAAATCCCAAGAAACTACATGCATGGGATTTTTACGTAGCTTTCTTATATGTGTGTAAAAAAGGTGGGATATATTTAGGAGGCATCCGCACCATAGCATAAGGGAAATATCAAAAAGGGAAATATACACCCTTGAACAATCCCGTACGCTAGATCAGATAATTGACTTAGCAATCCATATGGATCCGAAGATGTAGTTTGCCAATTTGGGCTCGAAGAAGACTAATTTGGTATTCAGGAAGGGTGAAATCCCATAGAAGCAGTTGTATTGCCTACGGTCCAAGAATGCGGGCCATATTACGGCTCATTGTACAATTATCAGTTTTTTTGTCCTATTTGTAACAAAACTAGTCACAATTTGGAGGAATGTTGCTTTAGTGCGCGGAATACATTAGTAGCTACAGAGCAAGTAGAAGGACCTTCCTAGAAAGATAATTTAAATGGGTATAAGCCCCAAGTTGTTAACAAACATTGGCCGAATAGTGAGGATGCTAGTCTTGGAGGACCCTCTCAATATTCAGATTCACAACAATTTTCGGAGCAGCAGCGTACCTTCTTCCAGAGTAGACGAGAATCTGGTAGAGGATGGAGATTCCAACAACTTGGGCTTGGTAACCCTCGTAATCTTCCAATTGAGTGTCAGTTATGTGTACAATACGGTCATAGATAGTGGGAATGTGAGGAAGGTAAGGAATGATCAGTGGAAGCAAGAAGCAAAGCTAAAGGCATCTACGGCCAATGTAATGACTTTGGAATGTTTGGAGCCGAAGGCGTCAGTAGTCACCCGATCTCAAAAAGAGTATTCCAGTGGACCAAAAATGGATTTTTTACCTCTTGCAGAACAAAAACAAACTTTGATCAAGGCAATGCAATGGGCTACGGAGTACCCGTCGTACTATGTGAACTCTCCACTGTCCCTAGTGGAATCTTCTGGAAAGAATCCTACAAGAAGTATAGTTGTACGAAAGCGGAAGGTATCTCGCAACAACCATCAATTGGTATTGGCCTGCATATAGATCTCGCACAAAAACAAAGTTCAGAAGGATGAAAGCAAGGGTATAATGATTATTAATCATCAATGAATATGGAGTATTGTGAAATTATACAGGAATCACACATTAACTTATCTTTACGGGCATTGCTAGAATTAGTCCTTGCATTCTAGCCACAACTACTACAACAAGTTCGGAACAAATATATACCTTCAGAAAATCCGGAAACCCTCAGTTTCAATGGTATAGAATGTGCCGGACGGAATCATGGATTATGCGGTACCAATGATCATAGTACAATATTAAAATAAAGTTATTCCAAAAGCATTGATTGATGGGGGTTCTAGTATTAATATTGCATCTACCACCACGTGTAAGCAAATGGGTTGGAATAGTATTGACCTCGCTCCTTCCTTTGTTTGGATGGCAGATCAATCACGGGTACAACGAGTAGGGCTGGTTAAGGATATCCCTATTTGGATTGCACAAGTTCTCTTTAACATTACCTTTGTTGTACTCGAACTGAAGAGGTACAATTTAGATTATAACTTATTATTGGGTCAGCCATGGTTGCGCAATGCTAAAGTTCGTCAGAACTAGGATGAGAAGACAATTACTTTTTGAAGAGGGAACCAAGTTTTCCATTCCTTTGGATGACAAGCATCATTGTCTTTCGAAGAAAAAACTAGTGTTAGTAGAGCCTCATCATATGCTGGATGGGCTCGAGGAAGATGAGGAACAACAGTTTTTGGAAGCCAATAGAGATCTACTCTCGTTTGGGGTCGTTGATGTGAATTCTATCATTAGTTCTGAATGGGACAGTATGGCAGCTACGGTGTGTACGGAATTTGTGGAATTGCACGAAGAGGAGTGCATCAAGCCAGTACTCAGAGATCCTATGGAGGATAGCCAAATACGTGTGGAAGGAGATTCCTTAGAGCTGGTCAATTTGGGAACTCTGGAAGAGCCTAAACTAGTGTGAACTTGTTCGAAGCTTGCTCTTGAATTCCGGATGGCCTTAATTTTCTTATTACAACAGTAAAGGGATGTTTTTGCATGGACATATTGTGACATGAAAGTTCTAGATAAGCTTTATCATCATCGGATATTGCTTTAACCAGATGCTACCCCACTAATGCAACAACGGTACAGAATGAATCCAAATCTTGCAGAATAGGTCAAACATGAGCTAGTCAGTTCCATAAAAGTTGGTTACATTGTTCCGATTGAGAATATGGAATAGGTTTCCCCCATAGTGATCGCTCCGAAGAGAAATAAACAGTTACGAATCTGTGTGGACTACAGGAAACTCAATGCGGCCACTGTGCCAGATCTATTTTCCCTTAACGTTTTTGGACAACATGCTTGATGAGGTTGAAGGACGGGAAATGTATTCATTCCTTGATGCATTTAGCGGCTATAATCAAGTCTGGATGGTGGAGGTAGACATCCCAAAAAATGCTTTTATTACAAACTGGGGAGTCTTTGCATGTATTGTCATGTGGTTTGGATTACGAAATGCACCGAGTACTTTCAAGTGCTGCATGCAACAAATCTTTGCCCCCTATCTTACTTCATTTATGCATGTTTTTCTAGATGATTTCTCTATTTGGAGCACTATGGTAGCTCATCTAGACTATTTACGAGCTTGTTTTGACTCCTATCATCAAGTGAACCTCTATTCGAATCCGAATAAATCCACTTTTGTAGTCAAATGCGGCAAATTGTTGGGCCATGTAATTTTGGCAAAGGGCATTGTAGTGGATCTAGAAAAGATCAAATTCATCCTCGAAACTAATGCGCCCAAAACTCCCAAGGAGGTATTACATTTTCTGGGTCAAGTGCGATGGCATGGTAGGCACTTAAGCGGTCTTGCTCATATAGCCATCCCATTAAACAAGTTGGGACAAGTCAAGCAGGCAGATTTTGTCTCGACACCACAAGCGCAACGAACATTTGAGCGCTTACAAAAAATGCTAGCAACAACAGCAATACTAAAAGCTTTGGATTGGAGGTAGTCATTCCATGTATATATGGATGCTTCAGACCACGCTATTGCAAGTGTTTTGATGCACAAGGAGGATAGAAGTTGGTTCCACCCAATGTACTATGTGAGTCGGTGACTGACTACAGCTGAAGAAAATTATTCGACGACGGAATACGAATTCTTAGGACTCATCTACTCCATCAAAAAGTTCGGGCATTACTTTTTGGGTTGTCCCTTCACTTTTCATGTTGATCATAGTGTGTTGTTATATTTGGTTAAATAATAGAATTTCGTAGGCCCTCTTACTCGATGGTTCCTACTATTACAAGAATCCAAATTTGATATTGTCCATTGCCCTGGTGCTAGTCATGCGATTGTAGATTCTCTTTCCTACATGCACCATGGCGAACCTCTTGACGGAGTTGATGATACTCTACCGGATGCAGAAGTTTTTTCAGTGTTGAGATGGAAAGTGCACCTCTCACCTAGCCCACATGGTATGAAGAAATGCTTAGTTTTCTGGAGAATGGTGTTGCTCCATCCTACTTAAGTTCTGCACCACAGAAGAAACTTGGCCTTCGTAGTGGTCGGTTTACTCTTATTATGGGCTTATTGTATCATAAGGATCCCACTTGTGTTTGGATGCACTGTGTTCCTCCACATGAGGTGTAGGCGATCATTTCGGAGGCTCATCCTGTTGAAGTTGGCAGACACGTCATTCATTCAATTACAGTCTGAAAAATTCAATATTCTGGCTTGTGGTGGCCAACGATGTATTCCAATGTGCAACAAGTGGTACGGACTTGCGATCCTTGCCAAGGCACTAGCAAACCTTGCACTAAATAGCACTTTTAGTTGTAGCCAATTTAGCCCCTTGCACTTTTTCAGAAATGGAGATTGGATTTTATTGGTTCTATCAAACCCCCTACTCTGTAGACCGATACTCTATACATTCCAACTTGCATGGATTACTGTACCCATTGGGCATAAGAATGGGCAACAAAGCAAGCTACTGCACGGATGAATGGATTGGGGAAAAATACTAATAAGGTATTACTACAAATGCTTTAGAAATTATTGCTCGATTCAATAGATCAGTGGGAATTGATGCTTCCCACTGTCCTTTGGGCTTAGAGAATTGCTTATAAAGTTTCCATTGCTAGTACACCATTCAAATTGCTTTACGGACAAGAGGCAATACTCCCCTTTGAATTCGTGGTACCCAGTCTCCGGATTGTAGTGGTGAAACGGTTGGCTTCGAAGGAGTATTTCGCATATCAAATGGATCAATTGCCACATCTAGATGAACAACATTATCATAGTTGTTTACTGCTTTAGGAAGTGCAAAGCCATCAGAAGCTGTAGCATGATTGTAATCTTAGGACTAAGATTTTCTACGTAGGGGATTTAGTCCTCTATTTTCATTCCAAGATGAAGCCAAAGATGGGTAAGATGAAATTACTTTGGACAGGTCCGGTCCAGATTCATGACATGTGCGGACCTGGTTCATTCAGGTTGGATATGTTAACCAGAGAAGTTCTACGGACACTCCTTAATGAGTCTAAAATCAAGTCCTATTAGTGTTCTCGATGAGAAAAATTATATATATATATATATATATATATATATATATATATATAGCATTTCATCAATCACAATCTTTCGATCACTCAAAAATAACAGAGGAGAGAAGAACGAATAGATTGCGCAAGGTAAGAGAAAATCTGATGCGGAAGAGTAGAAACAAATATGACGTAGAGAAGGAAGAATTTTGATTTTATAGAAGTGAATCAATGGTTACAATAGCTTTGGTTAATAGCTCCTTGACGAAGTCTCTACCTCCCGACCATCCGTGGGCTATCACAATCGCATTCACACTCGTACTCTCATCACACTCTCACTCTCATCCTCAATCACAAAGTGATTCTCAGATTTCTATGCGTCCCCTGTGTTGATGCGTAGGTCTCCCTAAATCAGAGTTTGATCATTGCCCTCCCCAACGAAGTTTGAGATCCACCAAATTTAGAAAAAGTGGAGTTTCTCCAAAACTTCCGCAAAGAGTCATGCAATCGTAGTGTGCTTTCTTTTTTTAGCATACTTGTCAAAAATAACCAAAAAGAAATATCGAAAAATATCCATAATTGACACGGTGACACGTGCGCATCAGAATCATGGATTGAAATAGAATTAGATAAGCCCTCATTTTTTTAAGTGTTGGAAAATGGCACTTTTCAAAGCCCTGTAACTCAAAAATGGTGAGGAATTACCTTAAGCTTGTGAGAGACACTTTTATTCAATTTTGCGATCTACACGATAGAGTTAGAGACAACTGAGGTCCAAATCCACCTCCAAATGCCACTTTTGAGCCCTACAAGTTTCAAAATTCTGGAGAGAGAGTAAAATCAAGGCATTTTCTTACAATGAACTAAATGTAGGACCCTGAACGAGGTACTTAAAACATGATTCCACACAGGTACTTTTATTCTCTTATACTTGCCCTACCTTTCTCTCATACAGAGTTTTCCTTTATTCCTTCATCTTCACCTTCAAAATTCCACTAGAAAAGATGATGCGAATAAGGTCTAGAGAAAGAATATGAAACTTCTCAACCCAAAATTTCTCCTACATGCAAAAAATGACCTTATTATTCATTCTAAGCATTATCCCCACAGTGAAATTCAGAAAGTTCAAAATGAATTATTTCACTAGAAAAGAGGCCTATTACAATTCTTCCCCACTTTAAGGACTCTGTCCTCAGAGTTGGAAAGAAGGATAATGTTTTATAAAATCATCCAAGTTCAGCCAACTCGAATCTTCTACTCAGTATGAGTGCCATTTCAATAGAATTTCTACCATAGATCTATTTCTAAGAAATCTTCCTTTCTATCTAATATTATTTCAGGTTGAAGCACAAAAGAGCCACCATCTTTTAGCTTATATTTGTATTGCAAAACATGAGGAACATTTGATACATATCTTTTGAGTAAGCGAACATGAAATACAGGATGCACATTTAAATGTTTAGGTAATGCCAGCAAATAAACAAGAGATGCAATCTTTTTTAGAACTTTAAAAGGACCTTCATATCGAGTGGTACCATCCTATTATAAAAGGACCATACCATCAACTTGAAGTTCAAGTGTTCTTCTCTTTAAATCATAGAATTTCTTTTGTCTTTTCTGAGCTTCCTTTATGTGTTTCTTAATTTTCCCAAGTTCTTCATCCATTTTATCTAGCATTTCTTTGGACACTTCTACTTTATTTGGAAAAGCCAAAAACAAAGGTGGCGTCTGTTGATATATTTAGGTAGTCATGTGTGTGAACACTCTAGGACCACGGAGGCACCTTCTTCCCTCTTTAGGAGGTTTTTTCCCTTAGCTTGTATATACACCTTTTGCCCGAATGTGCTACTTATCTTTGTACATTCTCTTGTAATACATTCAGTATTGTGTGTGGTGCTCCAAGCTTCTTCTTCTTCCTTGAGTTGTTCGTGCGCTTCCGCGGATGTCTAACTCCAACAATTGGTATCACAGTAGGTCGCAACTTCATCTAGGGCGTCGTCGACACCTCCCCGGTTGCAGTCTGAGAATCGCACAAATTTTGGTGAGCATACTCAACATGTCTTCGAGATCAAAATGGCTTCACTCTATCGTGCCAAAATCACGATCTGAGCTCGTTTCGACCTCCGAATGCACTATCACTATGCTTGTGCAGGCTATTTCGGCTTTTGTGTCAAAGGTACATACCAGTTTCTATTTGCCAGTATAAGCGTTTTGAAGTTTGCTACAGGTCTAGTAGGATTCATATAGGTAGTTTTGCTCAAATTTTTGAGATACAATCAATTTTCTGCATCAAGGTATTTTAGTCATCGGCCATGGCTGAAAGTAGTGATGTATTTCGTATGTTGGGTGTTGAGGAAGTGGATGGTACCGACTACCCGTTATGGGCTTATATGATACGACATGTATTGGTTGCAAATGGACTGTGGAACATTGTGCAGGGTGTTGAAAATCCTCCTATCACACTTGCAACGGCTATAAGTGCAGGTACAAAAGCTAAGGAAGAAGGTGTCAAAGATGATGATATTCTTGAATATTCTTGTTCGTGCTTTAGTTTTTGCTACACCTACTGTAGAGCAAATTTGTTGGGATGACAGAGATACCCAGGCACATTCTTTGTCAAACGTGCAATTATTCCTCACATTCACTCTTGTAGAACAGCTAAGGATGCTTGGTATACACTTACCACATTGTACTAAGCTAGGAATGAGGCTCATGTTGCTTACCTCCGAATATAGTTGGACAGTGAGCACATGAATGAAGGTGATTCTTGTTGAGATATCAAGCTCAACATGTGAGGATCCAAGATGACACGTACCAATATTTTGTTTTCTTTAACATATATAGTGGTCATGTCGGTATATGTCACGGATACTTCATTGAGCTTTATTAGATTTATCTACCGAGAATGATGACACGTTTTGTTTCTTGCCATCTCACTCATTTCTGGACATTAGGTTTTTCCTTATGTACAGTTCTTTATATATTGCACTTGTTGTATTTTTGTTTTTTAGGTCATTCTTGTACATTCCTTTTTATGTAATAGAAGAAGAAGAAGATCAGTCCCTTCCTTGCCTCAATCTAAGTGTGTGCTTCTCTTTGATTTTGAGTGTGTGTGTGTGAGATCCATTCCTTATCTCCTTCCTTGTGACATGGTATCAGAGCCAGCGTGGCTATAGAGAGCTCCTGGAGAAGGCGACCGTAAAGAGTACCTAGCAAGGCACGGAGAAAACATGATTCACAAACGACCTCTATTTGCTATGAAAATTGGCACAAAGATAGAAGCCCTCAAAATATTTCTGAGAGTTATCCCCTTTGGGTCACCTGTTTTTGTAAGATCAAAGTTTCGGAGCCATCTCGATCTCCGTTTCGAGCCTGCAAGGTGGGGCATGTGTAAAAACCAGGTCAAATTCAGAAACTATAACTTGCGTTGTGTTCGGCAACACTCATATATTCCAGATCAAGAATTTCAAGTGATTCCGTGTACTGTTCATACATGAAAACTATGTTTTTATGAGATCGAAGTGTCACATCATAGTGCGAAAGTGTTCAAGCAGAAGTGCTGCTTGTAGTGTTTTGTAGTGTTGTGAATTACTGCAGAAACGACAAACACAGATGTAATGAGTCAGCTTATAAGCGATAAGATAGACACGAACAACTTCCATGCTTGGGGATTCAGAATGATGAATTTCCTAATGGAAAAAGGCTACTAGAAGTACATCGAAGGAGAGAATGAAAATGCTCCACAATTACCAGAAAGGAATCGGACTACATGTCAGGTAAGAGCATATGAGGAATGGAATCAAGGAGCAAAAAAGGTAATGTACTAGCTATTTGTTAGGATACAGGATAGCATGATTGGGCACATATAGGATGCCAAGACTCTGAAAGAGGCTTGGAACAGTTTGGTCACATTGTATGAGACCAATACAAAGGCATGGAAATTGCAACTCAAGAACAAGCTGCTACCTTGGAGAAAAAGAGCATGTCAGTAAGTGACTATACCCTAAAAATAAAAAGCATTTGTGAGTCACTTGCATCTATTGAAGTGAATGTACATGATGATGATAAGGTGGAAGTATGCCTTTGTGGTTTAGAAGGTGCATATAAGCAGTTCAAAAATTCTATAGAGACTAGGGAAAATATTCAAAATTTTGTTGATTTGGTATCTATGCTGATTATTGAAGAAAAGAATCTTGGCGAGGATTCAAACTCCCAAGGAAAGCCCAGTTCTGAGCAGGTATTCTACTTTCCCAGAGGAAGAGGCAGAGGTAGAGGTTTTAGAAGTTGAAGTGGAAATAGTAACCAAGACTAAAGTCATCAACAAAATCATGCAGGAGGAAGAGGACAGTTTCGAGGTAGGAGGAGCAAAAGAGGCCGGAGAAATTTCCAAAGAAATGATTCAGGTAATGATAGTAAAGGATGTTGGAATTGTGGTAAACCTCGATACTTTGAATGTGATTGCAGGTTGAAGAATCAAAATAATAGAAGGCAACAAAATAACTATGCATCCACAAGTGCAGATGGTTTTGAGAAGCTACTCATGGTTCAACATCACATGATGAATACGATGTCTGCTGATGTTTTAAAATCAAATGATAATGTCTTCTATATTGATTTAGTTGCTTCAAATCACATGACCAATCATGCAAAATGGTTTGGTAGTTTGTAAAAATTGCCAGTCCCTGGATATGTTGAAACAAGCGATAACACATCGCACCCTATCAAGCATACATGAAACATAGCATTGTCTATGGAGGATGGGAAGGTAAAACATCTTGTTGATGTGCTCAATGTTCCAAATATAACAAACAATCTAGTTTCTTTTGGACCGATGGTTGACCGGAGATAACAAGTCATGTTCAATGCTGATGGGTTATATGTAGAAGAATACAAACGGGATGGAAGATTGGTTGCCAAAGATAACAAAGTGGGTAGGATGTTCACCTTAAATGTGAAAATTCGTGAATTGAATGCAGCCATGTTTGCAAAAGGTGCAAGAGTTATTGCTGATATAGAGACGTTGCCCAAACAGATTGGACATGCAAACTTGCAAAGGCTGAAATTGATGCAGTCATAGGAGATTGTCCATGGACTACCAAGTTTCAAGGTTGCAAAAATACAAAAGGTATGTGAAGCATGTCAATTTGGTAAACACTCGAGATCATTGTTACTGCATGACAAGCATGTTAGTGAGAATGTGCTAGAAATAATACATACAGATGTTTGGGGTCCAACAAAGACCATATCTATGGGGGTTTGCAGGTTTTATGTTACTTTCATTATTGACCATACACGGAAAGTGTGGGTCCATTTCGTGAAAGAGAATAGTGAGGTATTTACTCACTTTAAGAATTTTAAAGATATGGTGGAAAAGCAAATAGTGAAGTATATTCAGATATTAAGATCTAATGGAGGAGGTGTCAATTGAGTTGAACAATTTTTTAAAAAGTCATGGAATTGGACATCAGCTTTCATGCAGGTACACACCACAATAGAATGGTGTTGCTGAATGCAAAAATAGACATATTGCAGAAATAGCAAGAGCCTTTATGGCTGAGAAGAACATGCCTCATTGTTATTGGGCAGAAGCTATGCATACTGATGTATACATCATGAATAGAACTCGGACTACTGATGTACATCAAGTTATACCTGAAGAAAAGTTTACATGTAAAAAGCAAAACTTAACACATCTGAAAGCTTTTGGCTGTATTGCATATGTACATGTCCCATTTGAATTGAGGATGAAGCTTGATCCAAAAGTAGAAAAGTGTGTCTTCATTGGATACTCCCTTGAGCAAAAGGGATATAAATGTTATAACCCACTCATACAATAGGTAAAGGTGAGAATAGATGTGATATTTGATGAAATATCAAGCTTCTATGTAGATGCCAAAGAAGGACTGAATCTTGAACCAAATGGCAAAGAAAATGCTAAAAAATCAAGTGTAGAATCTCAAGTTTTGAGTGGACCGGATGCATCACCAAGCAATAGTTCCAACTCAAGTCCATGGAGTGGAAGATTGCGTGGACATTTTAGTCCAGCAAATTCATCAAATACATCCAAGAAAGGTAAAGAAAACTTTTTTGTAGGTCATCAAATATGTGCAAGTTTTGAAGACGTTGATGGAGGCTCAAGCGGTTCAGAAAAGAGTCTTGATGAGGAACTTGGACTGTCCTCTATGAAGACTCTAGGAGTAAGAAGGGCACATGCAGAGGATACAAGGAGAAGTGGTCCAGAACCAAGAAGATCTCGTAGGATGCAGAATTCAGTGCAACGATTGATGTATGACAGTTATATGGCTCCTCATTTTGCCTACATGACAAAGGTAATACAAGATGCTCAACCTTCTTGCTTTGAAGATGCAATTGGAATTGGAGATTGGGAAAAAGCTATGGATGAGGAGATGGCTGCACTTTATGGGAATGATACATGAAAGCTGGTTCCATTGCCGCAAGGCAAGAAATCCATACGTTGCCGATGGATTTACAAGGTAAAGCATAATGTTGATCGTAGCATAAGCAGGTATAAAGAACAATTAGTAGCTAAAGGATATGCACAGACATATGGCATTGGTTATGAGGAAACATTAAGCCCTATAGCTAAAATATGTAATGTCAGAACACTTGTTGCATTAGCTACAACAAAAGGATGGAGTTTGCATTAGATGTATGTGAAGAATTCTTTCCTAAATGGTGACTTACAAGAAGAAGTATATATGGACCAGCCACAAGGATATGAAGATTCAAAGCATCCAAAATATTTTTGCAGGTTGCAATAGGCTTTGTATGGGCTGAAGCAAGCCCCTTGTGCATGGCACGCAAGGATTGCTGATTACTTAACCAACATTGGATCTTCTATGTGTGATGCAGATCACTCACTATATGCAAGGAAGGCTGATGATGACATCACGATTGTGGCTATTTATGTTGATGACCTGATTGTAGGTGCTGATAATGAAGAAAGCATTAAAGACGTAAAGCAACTTATTATGCAGGAATTTGACATGAAAGATCTTGGTGTGTTGCACTATTTCTTGGGCATTGAGTTTATTCATACAGAAACAGGTATATGAATGTCACAAAGGTAATATGCCTTGAATATGCTGCAAAAGTATGGTATGGCTGATTGTAAGCACATTTCTATGCCATAAGATTAGAATTTGAAGTTAGATACTACATCAGGTGAAGCATTGGAAAATGCTACTATGTATGTGAAAATTGTGGGAATCTTGATATCTCTCACAATTAGGAGGCTTGATCTTAGCTATAGTGTTGGACTTGAAAGTCAGCTTATGCAGGTTTCGAGAAGCCGCATTTGGATGCTCTGAGGGGCACTCTACGTTATGTGAGTGCTACTTTGGATTATGAATTGTTATGTGAAGCTAGTGCTGATTTGCAGGTTCATGAATACACGGATGCATATTGGGCTAGTAGTACTCAAGACAGAAGATCTATTAGTGGCGTTCTATTCTCACTTGGAGGTGCATCTATTACATGGAGTAGTAAGAAGCAACCCACTATTGCTTTGTTGAGTAGAGAGGCGGAGTATAGAGGTGCTGCAATGGAAACATGTGAGGCATCATGGTTGGAGATGTTACTTGCAGATTTAGGTGTGGAGGTGCAAAAGCCTATCACTCTCTATTGTGATAGAACAAAGCATATCGAGGTACATTATCACTTCATCAGAGAGAAGGTATTAGCAGGTGATATTGATCTTATTTATGTGAGAACAGATGAGCAGGTTGCTGACATTTTCACCAAAGCACTTGGAGCTCAGAAGTTGAAGAAGTTTCGAGAGATGCTTTGATTATAGGATATGGCATTGAGCTTGACGAGGATTTTTGAGATATCAAGCTCAACATAGATGTTACTTGCAGATTTAGGTGTGGAGGTGCAAAAGCCTATCACTCTCTATTGTGATAGAACAAAGCATATCGAGGTACATTATCACTTCATGAGAGAGAAGGTATTAGCAGGTGATATTGATCTTATTTATGTGAGAACAGATGAGCAGGTTGCTGACATTTTCACCAAAGCACTTGGAGCTCAGAAGTTGAAGAAGTTTCGAGAGATGCTTTGATTATAGGATATGGCATTGAGCTTGACGAGGATTTTTGAGATATCAAGCTCAACATGTGATGATCCAGGATGACACGTACGAGTTTTTTGTTTTCTTTGACATGTATAGTGGTCACACCGGTATATGTCAGGGATACTTCATTGAGCTTTATTAGATTTATCTACCGAGAGCGATGGCACATTTTGTTTCTTGCCAGCTCACTCATTCGTGAACATTAGTGTTTTACTTATGTATTGGTCTTTATATATTGCACTTGTTGTATTCTTGTTTTTTAGTTCATTGTTGTAGATTCCATTTTATGTAATAGAAGAAGAAGAAGATCAGTCCCTTCCTTGCCTCAATCTGAGTGTTTGCTTCTCTTTGATTGTGAGAGTGTGTGTGTGAGCTTGCTTCCTTATCTCCTTCCTCATGACAATTCTATGGAGAGTTTCCTAACAAAGATCAAAGACTTGAAGGAACATTTGATTTTTGCTAATGAGGTTATACGAGCTAGCTCACTTGTGCACACAGTTCTGAATGGTCTTCCTAATTCATATCAAAGTTTTGCGTCCAGTCTTCAGTTGATGATGAACGACAATCCAAATGCCTTGTCATTTGAGGAGTTAGTCTTTGTTCTATTGCAGGAAGATCAGCCCAGGTAGAACAGGTCCATTATGCAAGTTGCAAATCAAGCTTTCCTGGCTAGTCGTAAAAGCAAAGGAAAATGGAGGTCTTCAACTAGTAAGCAGAAATCTGCTAATTCTACACACTCAAAGAGGGAAGAAAAAGATGAAAAGAAATCAGAAAAGCAAAAATTGTTTTGCAACTATTGTAAAGGAAATGATCATATTATAAAGAGCTATCCTAAATGGGCTACAAAAGAGGCAAAGAAAAAAGAGGCAGGAATGGTTGTGCTAGAGGCCTCTACTCCTACTACTTGCAGTTTTGACCCATCTTCTCATGAGCAATGCATGTCTGTAGTAGACCAGATGTTTGGTACTTTGACAGTGAAGCGACCAAACATATAACCTCGCGGTGCAATTTTTTCTCTTCACTCAAGCCTACCCCTCCAGGGAATACTGTTACATGTGCCAATAACTCCTCTTATCCTATTATGGAAGTGCATAAGATCATTTTGACTACTCGTGATGGTAGTTCTTTCACTTTGTCCGATGCTTTGTTTATGCTAGGGATCAAGAAAAATATGTTATTAGTTTTTTCAGTAGCCAAGATTCGCTTGATTATGAAATTTGTTCATGACAGGTGTATAGTTCATGATCTATCAAATGGGGACATGATTATTGCTTCTGAAATTTTTATGTCATGGGCTATATAAGCTCATAGACTATGAAAGATCTATAAATGATTTGGCATGTGTAGTACATGATTCTTAGGCTATGTTAGATGCAAAGCTTTGGCATGCACGCTTTGGTCATTTGAATTTTGCTAGTTTGCTATGCCTACAGAAATATCAAATCGTGTCCTCTTTGCCCAAACTTGAGGCACCTGGAAGACATGTTTGTGAAGGCTGTATTTTGGGCAAAATGCAGCATTCATCCTTTCCAAAAGATGGTTCAGTTTGGGCTACTCAGAAATTGCAGCTTGTACATAGTAATGTCTTTGGTCTTGTGCATACATCTTGTTTTGGAAATTATCTTTACTTTGTGACTTTCATCGATGATGTTTCTAGGCATGCATGGGTATATCTATTGAAGGCAAAGTCCGAAGTGTTCATGTGCTTCAAACACTTTTTGGTTTTGGTTGAAAATCTTTCAGCATGTAAAATGGGCATTCTCCCTTCTGATCGAGGGGGTGAATATATGTCTTCTAATTTTAATGCATTTTCAAGTGAATGTGGGATAAAACACCAATGTACACTGTCGTATACACCTCAACAAAATGGAGTTACTAAACAAAAGAACAAGTCACTCATGGAGATGGTGAGGTGTATGGTCAAGAGTCAGGCTTTACCACATAGTTTCTAGCTTGAGGCTGTCACGTGTGCATCATATGTACTAAACAAGTGTCCCACTAAAGCGCTGTAGTCGATCACTCCATATGAGGCTTGGCATCATTGCAAGCCATCTGTTGCTCATCTTCGTTTTTTTGGTTGTTTGGCATATGCATTAGTGCCTCAACAACATCGTAGAAGATTGGATGATAAAGCAGTAAAATGTATTTTTTGTTGGGTACAATTCTGAAAGTAAATGCTATCGTTTGTATCATCCAGAGACTAAACACATTTTGGTTAGCCATGATGTTGTTTTTGTGGAAGATGCTATTGAGCCATTGCTTTCATGTACTAAGGAGACATCTATTAGCTGCAAAGACATGTATGATACCTTGCTGCCTCTTTTTACAAGTGGAAAGTCTAGTGCTATTCCTAATGATGCAACTTCTCAGTCTTTGTAGATTTCATGCGATGATGTATTTCTGATGCAGATCTACATAATGCACTTGTTGATGAGAGAGCTGACATTGAGCAGGCAAAAACTATGCCAAAATGGCTGATGCAAACCTTGCGTGACAGCAAATTAGATGCACCTCTATCATATCGTACTCGATCAGGCTCTCATAGTGCCTATTTTGCATTAGATTTCTATGCTATGGCTGCATCTATTGTCCGTGATGAGAATGAGCCTATAAGCCGTCGGATTGGCATTATTCCCTATTTTTCATATACCGCACGAACCGAAAGATCGTTGCGAAGTGATATATCTGTTTATCAACTAATGAAAAGACATTGCGGTGACTCTCCGGTGACGACAAGCGAAATCGCCAGACTGTCTGTCTGGGGGATTGCGGTCAGTGAAGTCGATGTAGTGCAGTATTCTTAAACTTTGAGTATTGTTGTTCTTATCGCTGTATAATTACATTTAATTTGTGATTGATACAGTAAGATTAAGTGTGGATAATAAGTCTACGTAACGAAAAGGAATAACTCCTGTGTTATGTACGATGAAAAGTATTAACTTGAGTATAAATAGTAAATCTGTGAGAGGACTAACCAGAGTCTTGACAGCAATTTGTATTAAACAAAGTTTTGAACATTAATGTACTACGACTTGGATAAGTTAATTGGGAAAATCAAGTTACAAGGCCTTTGATTTATCAGACCCCTACCACTCCCAAGAACCCCAAAGAACTTTAAAATGCCTATAGTGTAACAGTGCATTTTAACAGTGGTGCCGTCTCTGAGAAGGTGGCCTAGACTGTCGAAAATCAGTAAGGTGGAGTGATACACAATTGGTGCAAAGGTGATATATGACGGTTACTCGGTCCGGCGAGTCGTATCCGAAGTACAGGAGAGACCAGCACCCCTAGAAAGTACCAAATTTGCTAGGGACACCCCCAGGGGCTAGAAGAGTAGGCCCATTAAGCCCAGTTGTCGAAGGAACGGAACTAGTTAGCAGTGATTCCGGTACCATTCCGGTGACAAATGAGGAAATTCCGATAGATTCTGGTGTAATTTCGGTACAGTCTGTAGAAGGTACACTAACTTCGTAGTGTACAGGGACACAGTGCACCGTTGACCGGACACCGTCCGATCAAGATTCGAACCTTTCTGAGGATAAAGTTATGCTACCCAGAGAGATCATTGACGGTGAAAGAATACCCTGTTTTGGGGAAAGTTCGACAAATTCCAGTGACCGTTCGGTCCTAGTTGCAGGGAATTTACAGTTTTCTGGTGACAGTGTGATACTTCTTGGTGAATCTTCATTTCGGACACCACTGTTCGGGGCAAATTTGCCTACCTGGGATATCCAAGCTGAGGATAGGCTCTTCAATTTGGAGATCCGTAAGAGACTGAACGCTATTTTCAAGCCAGAAGGTGAGCAGTCTGACCATACACACTCTGAAGGTCAAGAAAGGCCACCTCAGAACTCAGGAGATAGCAATGGTACCACGGCTAGCAACATGAGTGGTCAACAGCAGCAGCAGCAGCAACAACAACAACAAGAGCAGCAACAGCAACAGCTCCTTCCACTTCGACCAGTTCCAACAGGGGTAACTTACACAAAGTTCGGAGGATTTCCAGGTGACGATCTTGATGCCCATGTACGCACCTTTGAAATAAGTTATGCAGTGCTAAACCATCCACCCAATCCGGCATACAAGGCCATCGTGATTCAATCAACATTACTCAATGAAGCAGCGCGATGGTTAACAGAGTATGATTTCAATCATTTTATTACCTATGAGGCGGTAAGGGATGCGTTTTTATAGAGGTTCCGATTGAAGAAAAATCTTGCCAAAATCTTCGATTACTTGCAGAATAATAGGCAGAAGCCGCACCAGACTGTTCCGGAATATGCAACGTTTTTTAGAACCCATCTAAGATAACTACCTCCAGCACATGCTAACCTACCGGATGATGTTATAAACCAGTGGTTCATTAACGGTTTGACCCCACAACTACGACAAATTATGATCATACGCTGTGTGGGAGCTATGACACTAGATGTTGTTATCGCGATGGCCTTGCAACTCGAGCATAAGATTGGAGGATTCACTACAGACTTGGAATGGATGAAAGCCACTAAGCATGGTATAGATGATCAGGCTAAACATATGTATTGCACTAAGTGCAAAAATCCAAGGCATACCAATGCTATCTATGCCCTTAATTAGATGTATTGCGCCATCTACAATATCACCCGACACTCAACAAAAAATTATGCGTATAATGCCAAAGTGTAGGGACGAGCAGGTGTAAATGCCATTATACAGGAACCAAGACAGCCAGCAACTCAGTACGTGCCACCGCAGATGCGAAACCATCAGTCGCAAGGATACAAGAATTACCGGGGATAGCAGAGTACTAACTTCAATACAAATCGATGGCAGACAGGTACATCACCGGGAGGTACATCTCTGCCACCACCTCGATGTCATTTTTGTGGTGAGCTTGGCCACATCTGGAGATTCTGCAAGGATGCAGCCGAATATGATAAAAGAAAGAAAGAGTGTCGAAACCCGATGACCAACATGGTCTATATCTCACCAGTGGAATCGCAAGCAGGAGTGGTCCAGACAAGATCCGGTAAGCAGTTGCAACCCACAGCTGACGTGTTTGAACCTGGCATCCATGAACAACATCGAATGTATACCAAAGCTAGCCAATGGACCACCAAAGAGCCTACCGTGTTCCCCGATCCAATTCCGGTGACACAGGTTCCCCTGCCAAAGGTGAGAGCGCATGAAGAAGACTGTACTCGAGTAATAGGAGAATCATCATCAGAATTAGTGAAGAGTACAACTCAAACATAGCAGGTATGGGATATTCTCTCTAAGGCTTCAATTACACTCCCTTTGGGGCAGCTACTCACCTTGGTGCCCGGAGTTAGGTAGTAGTTTCAACAACAGGTTAGTCTCGGATCTCCCGGTACTCCGGCGACCACAACAATACAACCGGAAACTGATTCTACGGTGGATCATTTTGTCCCCTTAATCACTGTCTGGCATAAAAATCACAAGATTACGCAAGTGCTAATTGATGGTGGTTCCGGTGTGAACATAGCGACTGCAGCTCTTTGGAAGAAGTTAGGGTGGACCCAAATCGAGCCCGTTCAATTCTTTGTCAGAATGGAAGATCAATCCCAAGTTCATCAGGTGGGACTCGTAAGGAATATCCCGATTACTTTGCAGGGCACCACGTTCAAAATGACTTTTGTAGTCTTAGAACTACTAGAATCCAGGCTCGATTACAGTCTCCTTTTCGTTCGACCATGGTTGAAACAGGCTAAAGTTATACAGGATTGGTCAGTACAGGAACTGACTTTCAAAGACAATCACCGTAAATATGTTGTCAAATTGGATGCCATTCAGCCCTGCGAACTTCATGCCAGACCATATATAGTAGAGTCGGTCCACATGTTGGATGGCTTATCTGACGACGAAGAAGAAGCGTTTCTGAAGAACAATAAAGATTTGATTTCCTTAGGTACTATAGATCTTCAAGTTGTAGCAGACAACTGGAGTCCGGTAGCCTGTACGGTGGTTCGCATGACCCGAGATACAGATGCAAATGATTATGCTACTATGGATGGAGCCACTCTACATCACCTTTTATAGTCAGCTGACGACTTGGGGAAATCTCGTCAATTTTATGTCCCGGAAGACTAGTTAATAACCTATACTTTGGGTGATGAAGTTAACCCGCGACCTGTTAAGATTAAAGCAGGATTGTCCGAGGCATTCCAAGAAGATTTGATCCGGCTCTTGCATGAGTTTTCTGATGTTTTTTCCTGGGACTATCGCGATATGAAGGGTCTTGATCCACGGATCTATCAACATCGGGTCGTGCTCAAACCAGAGGCGAAGCAAATTAAACAATCCAGTTACTGAATGAATCCCAATTATCCAGCACATGTCAAGGCAGAATTCGATCGGTTATTGAAGGTGGGATTCATTGTCCCAATCGAACATGATGAATGGATCTCTCCGATCGTGATTGTTCCAAACAAAAATAAACAGCTCCGAATCTGTGTGGATTACCAGAAATTGAATGCGGCTACAGTACCTGATCCATTTCCTCTCCCCTTTCTCGACACAATGCTAGACAGAGTGGCTGGGCAGGAGATGTATTCATTTCTCAATGGTTATAGTGGTTATAACCAGGTACGCATGGTTGAGCAGGAAATACCTAAAACAACCTTCATTACGAATTGGGGTGTGTATGCTTGTACAGTCATGTGGTTTGGCTTAAGGAATGCTCCAAGCACATTTCAACGGTGTATGCAAGATATTTTTTCACCCTATCTGACTACTTTTATGCAAGTGTACTTGGATGACTTTTCTTTATTCAGCAAGATTGTGGCACATCTCTATCATTTACGGTGTTGTTTCGAAATGCCGTGAATACCGGTTATGCTTGAATCCGATAAAATCTGTGTTTGCGGTTTCTTCTGGCAAACTCCTTGGCCACATTATTTCTGAGCAAGGCATACAAGTTTGTTGGAGCAAAACAATCAACAATTAGTGATTACATAAATTCCAAAAGTGCAAAGATGACTAAGAGATTGAAGATCAGTTTCAAGGGAAAGATGAGTTTCAGAAATAAAGTTCTTTTGTATATTACCCTTGTAAATATTTCAATGTATTTGGAAAAATGACGAGTTAGACTCGTATATATATATATATACGTGCCTATAGTCAATAGTGTGAGAGATAGAAGAGATAGAGAAGACAATAGATGACTAGATGATGAACATTGTATGTATCATCCATCAGATGTATGAAAAGTTATGAGAAGGAAAGTGTTTAGAAAAATTGCGCGTCGATCTTTTTCCTGATTCTCCTTCTGTGGTTAATCTTTAGAGAAACCCTTTTGCACACATCTAAGTCCATAGTTAATCTATCTATGGCTAAAGTTTGAGAGTCCAATTGCAAACAGGCTGAGAGAATTTTAAATAGGAACATTCATATGTGAAAAGTTCTGAGTGTCTTCTGAAACAGGCGCAGATTTTGTGGTCAAAGAAATGGACAGTTCTCAATGCACAGTGTAAAGTTTTACACAAATGAGGACTCAAAATTTAAGTTGAGAGGTAAGCCATCTATGGCTAAAAGCATTTGATTAAACGGGCTATAAGTTTGGAGAACCATAGCTTAAAAGTTACATGTGTCAAAGTCGTCATTACAGAGAGGCAGTTTCAGACATAGGTAAAATGTTTGAGTCATTTCTCACATTATACTCAATCATTTGAAGTGATTTAACTTGGAGAAGGTGCGCAATCTCTAGGCGACACATTCTACAAAGTTTTATCCAAAACTTTACACGAATGATTAGTCAATGAGTGATTAATCTACAGCAGACTTTTCAGAGAAATAATTTTTTTCAGAGTTGATCAATTCTTGATAGCTTGATAATTAATTTTCAAAATTAAGTGGAGTCTGAAGTTATTCTTGATATAGAGTGGTCTAAAATCAAGGATAGCTTGTTCTTTTGGAGATTATTATTCTCCATGAGTGGTATCAGAGCAGGAAGTATCAAATTTGAGGAAAGGGAGACTCCGACTACTGCAGACATACAAACTTTACATCTCGAAGGTTCAAAAGGATAAAGTGTGAAGAAAGATTGAAGGAAGACACATAAAGGTTATCAAAGGATCAAAAGAAGCAACAATCGAAGCAAAGGTACATTCATTTCTTGAAAAGATTAAAGATCTCATACTACAGGTGAAGCAAAGATAGGAGATAGTCTTCAAATTGAGAAATTGGATAGAGAGAACTATCCTGCATGGTCAATGAGGGTGGAAGCTCATCTTATGAGCAAAGACTTGATAGCTTATATTACAGGAGAAGAAGAAAAGCCTCAATTCAGAGATCCTAGTGTTCCAACTAGGGAGGAATTGTCAGATTTGAAGAATTGGATGAAGAGAGATGCTCAAGCTAGGAGCATTACCTATATGGTAGTCAATGACTACTTGCTACCTCACATTAGAGGTCTTGAAAGTGCAAGTGACATTTGGAATGCTTTGGAAGAGCATTTTCAGAACACAACCAAATCAAGGAAGGCTTCATTATGGGCAGAGTTTACTACTTTCAAGAAGAAGGCTTCACAATCAATATCTGATTATGTGACAAAGATGAAGGACATTGCAGACTCTTTAGGTGCAGTGGATGAGGATATTGAAGAAGACAAATTGGTAAGACAAATTCTCACACGACTAAGAGGAGATGAGAAGTGGAAGCCTTTTATTTTGTCTACAAAACTTTCATTAGATTATTTCACTCCTGATTTGAATCAATTGTTAGGACATATGCTAACTTTTGAGAATGATATCAAAGGAGATGCTGACAAGAGTGCAGGTCATGCAATGTATTCTAAAGACAAGAAGAAAGCTAACAAAAGAAAGCAACAATTAGGTGAAGATGAAGGTACTTCAAGCCAAGCAAACTTCCTAAGAGAAAGAGGAAATGGTAGAAGTAGAGGAAGAGGCAGAAATAACAAAGATAATGTTAGAGCTTGTTGGATATGTGGTAAGACCAATCATCTATCTCATGATTGTTGGCATAATAATCAAAGCAATGGTAATTTTAATCACAACTTTAATCAAAGAGGAAGAGGTGGTAGATATCAGAGAGGAAACTTCAGAGGAAGAGGTGGTAGGAATTCTTTTGGAAGAGGTGGAGGAAGAAACTTCCAAAATCAATCCTATAATAACACCTACTACAACTATGCATTAGATCAGAAAGAAGATTCAACTCTTATTATGAATGCTACATGTGAAGCATCACATGAAGATATGAGAGTATTTTATATCGACTCAGGATGTAGCAATCATCTGAGTGGAAATATTGCGTTGATGACTGATCTAGATCATAATGCAATTAATCATACAGTCCAAACAGGTGACAATACAAAGCACAAGGTAAAGTCAATTGGTTCAGTCAAAGCCAAAGATGGAAGCACTCTCTTGAGTAAGGTTGTGTATGCTCCTACAATTTCAAAGAATTTGATCAGTGTAGGTCAAATTGTGGAAAAAGGCATGAGGTAAGGTTCACTAATGATGGAGTTTATGTTGAAGACCCTAGTCAAGGGTATAAATAGATTGTTACAGGAAAGAAGGAAGGAAGACTCTTCACATTAAAGGTACAAGGAAATATTGGACATGCTATGTTTACATATGGAGAGCAGAAGGTATCTGAAATTGATCTTTGGCACAAAAGACTTGGACATTTTAATGAAAGAGGTATCAAAGAAATGATAAACAATGGTTCAGTACTTGGATTGCCTAACATTGCAGGTCAACACATGACATACAGATGTGAAGCATGTCAGTTAGGTAAGGCTCATAAGCAATCATACAATAAGCATGGTTTTGTGTATTCACAAAGACTTGAATCGGTACATACAGATGTGTGGGGTCCTTCAAAGGACTTTATTATAAATGGTTCAAGATATTATGTTATATATGTTGATGATGCTACCAGGTGGATCACAATCTATGTGATCAAAGACAAATCAGAAGTGTTTAATACATTTAAACACTATCATGCATATGCAGAGAGAATTACAGGTCAAAAATTGAAGAGGTTAAGGTCAGATGGAGGGGGAGAGTATTTTTCTAATGAGTTGAGTGATTCCTTGTGGAATGCAGGTATAAAGAGAGAAGTTACTTGCAGGTACTCTCCTCAACAAAATGGGGTAGCAGAAAGAAGAAACAGGACACTTGTTGAATTTGCAAGATCCATGATGAAAGAGAAGAATTGCCCAAATTATTTGTGGGCTGAGGCTGTAAATACAGCCACATATTTGGTTAATAGATTGCCTTGTAAAGCTTTGCAGGGTATGACACCATATGAAGCTTGGTGGGGTAAGAGACCTACCTTGGATCATTGTAAAATATTTGGATGCTTGGCATATGCATATGTGCCATCTCAATTGAGGCATAAATTGGAGCCTAAAGCAGAGAAGTATGTATTCATTGGTTATGATGACAAGCAGATGGGTTACAGGTTGTGGAGTCCATCTACAAAACAATTCCTTGTGTCCAAGGATGTTACATTTGATGAGCAAGGCACTTGGTATGCACGTAAACTTAATGTGCATGCAGATGTTTAAGAAGTGGTGGATCAAAAGAAAGGTAAATCAAAGATTCAAATATTTGATGAAGATGAAAATAATGAAGTACAGGTTGAAGTTGAAGAAAGGCCAATATTTGATCCAGAGAGTGATGAACCAGAAACTTCAAGAAGTGGAGAAGTTAGAAGGTCATCTAGGCATAAATGGCAACCTACAAGGTATAGTTATGATACTTCATACTTGACTACTAAGGATTATGCTTACATGGTAAAAGCAGATGGAGATCCATCCACATATGATGAAGCCAAAGGGAAGAAGAATTGGGAAGAAGCTATGCAAGAGGAGTATGATGCATTGATGGAAAATCAGACATGGGATCTGGTTCCTAAACCTAATAGCCAGAAAATCTTTGGATGTAAATGGGTTTACAAAACAAAAAGATTTGCAGATGGAAGTGTGTCTAGGTACAAGGCCAGACTTGTTGTGAAGGGATATGCACAGACATATGGAGTGGACTATGATGAGACTTATAGTCATGTGGCAAAGATGACAACCATCAGAACACTCATAGCAATTGCTGCTTGCAAAGGTTGGAAATTATCTCAATTAGATGTTAAGAATGCTTTTTTGAATGGTTATATTTCAAAAGAAGTTTACATGGAGCAACCAGAAGGGTTCAAAGATCAAGTGTATCCAAATCATGTGTGTAAGCTCAAGAGAGCTTTGTATGGTTTGAAGCACGCCCCAAGGTCATGGAATTATAGGCTTGTAAAGTTCTTGAAGGAACTTGGATTTCAAGCATCAAATGCAGATAGTAGCTTGCTAGTCAAAGCAAGTGAAGTTGGATTTATTTATGTTTGTATTTATGTTGATGACATAATACTTACATGAACAGATGACAAAGGTATACAAATGATTAAAAAACAGATGGAGAAAGAGTTCAAAATCAGTGACTTGGGAAATTTGTCATTCTTCTTGGGAATGGAGATTTCATATACTCAACATGGAGTATATGTGACTCAAGAAAGGTATCTGAAAAACTTGCTAACTAAATTTAAAATGGAAGATTGCAGGATAGCACCAACTCCAATGGAAGTGAATCACAGATTGACTAGATATGGAGGAGATGAATTCAAAGATATGAAGCTCTATCAGCGTTTGGTGGGTAGCTTGATTTATGCTACATTAACAAGGCCTAATTTATCATATGCAGTTGGAGCCCTATCTCAATTCATGCATTTTCCTAGAAAGGAACATTGGATTGCAGGGCAAAGAGTACTTAGGTACATCAAGGGCACACTTAAAGAAGGGTTGTACTATGGGTTTACTTCAAATACAAGAGTCAAAATATATAGTGATGCAGATTGGGCAGGTAATTCTGATGATAGAAGATCAACACATGGATATTTGTGTTATGTGGGAGATAAGCTGATTTCATGGTGCTCCAAGAAGCAACATACAGTTGCTCTATCATCTACAGAAGCAGAATACAAAGGTATGGTGGAAGCTGCAAAGGAAGTAATATGGCTAAAGACACTTATGAAGAGTTTTGATGTTGTTCAGAGTACTCCTATCATTTGTGGAGACAATCTGAGTTCTTTGTACTTGGCAGCAAATCCTGTGTTTCATGCTAGAACTAAACATACTGAAATTCAGTATCATTTTTTGAGAGAGAAGGTTATTGATAAAGAAATTGAAGTCATGCATACTCCTACAAAAGATCAACTTGCAGATATGATGACAAAAAGTTTGGATGGACCAAAATTGCAAAGGTTTAAAGATATGGCAAGAATAAAGAAGATGTAGGTAATCACAATTGATGATTGAGGGGGAGCTGTTGGAACAGAAAAATCAACAATTAGTGATTACATAAAGTCCAAAAGTGCAAAGATGACTAAGAGATTGAAGATCAATTTCAAGGGAAAGATGAGTTTCAGAAATAAAGTTCTTTTGTATATTACCCTTGTAAATATTTCAATGTATTTGGAAAAATGACGAGTTAGACTCGTATATATATGTAGATACGTGCCTATAGTTAATAGTGTGAGAGATAGAAGAGATAGAGAAGACAATAGATGGGTAGATGATAAACATTGTATGTATCATCCATCAGATGTATGAAAAGTTATGAGAAGGAAAGTTTTTAGAAAAATTGCGCGTCGATCTTTTTCCTGATTCTCCTTCTGTGGTTAATCTTTAGAGAAATCCTTTTGCACACATCTAAGTCCATAGTTAATCTATCTATGGCTAAAGTTTGAGAGTCCAATTGCAAACAGGCTGAGAGAATTTTAAATAGGAACATTCATATGTGAAAAGTTCTGAGTGTCTTTTGAAACAGGTGTAGATTTCGTGGTCAAAGAAATGGATAGTGCTCAGGGCACAGTGTAAAGTTTTACACAAATGAGGACTCAAAATTTAGGTAGAGAGATAAGCCATCTATGGCTAAAAGCATTTGATTAAATGGGCTATAAGTTGGGAGAACCATAGCTTAGAAGTTACAGGTGTCAAAGTCGTCATTACAGAGAGGCAGTTTCAGACATAGGTAAAATGTTTGAGTCATTTCTCACATTATACTCAATCATTTGAAGTGATTTAACTTGGAGAAGGTGCGCAATCTCTAGACGACACATTCTACAAAGTTTTATTAAAAACTTTACACGAATGATTAGTCAATGAGTGATTAATCTGTAGCAGACTTTTTCAGAGAAATACTTTTTTTTTAGAGTTGATCAATTCTTGATAGCTTGATAATTAATTTTCAAAATTAAGTGGAGTCTGAAGTTATTCTTGATATAGAGTGGTCTAAAATCAAGGATAGCTTGTTCTTTTGGAGATTATTATTCTCCATCAAAGTTGACCCAGACAAGGTTGCAGCCGTGGTGCATGCACCAGTACCCACCACACCAAAAGAAGTTATGCGATTCCTAGGACAGATTCAGTGGCATGGTTGCCATTTACGGTGGTTAGCCCATTTGGCAACACCACTTAATCGGCTAATGATGAGTACCCCACGATAGTTCGAATGGATTCCAGAATGCCAAATTGCCTTTGATCGTTTAAAAGGATTATTGACTCAGGCCCCTTTTTGCAACCCCCGGACTGGGAAAGCCCGTTCCATGTCTTTGTCCATGCATCGGATATAGCCATTGGAAGTGTTTTAATGTAGCAAACTCATGAGTGGTTCCGGCCTATCTATTACGCTAGTTGTCGACTAGCTTCGACTGAAAAGAATTATTCAGTGACCAAAAGAGAATGTCTCGGATTGGTTTACTCTGTGAAGAAATCCCGGCATTATTTGCTAGGCCAAAAATTCACCTTTCGCGTGGATCATGCTGCACTTGTATATCTGGTCGGGCAGCAACATTTAGGAGCTCGCTTGGCTCGTTGGATTTTATTACTACAGGAGTTCGATTATGAAGTGATTCATCGACCCGACACCACATATGCATTAGCAGATTTTCTCTCTCGATTGGATTCCGGTGAAGCTCCGGTGGGCATTGATGACACCACACCAGCAATTTATGTTAGTGAAATGGCTTATGACGAATCTGCAGACCCTCCTGGGCCACCTACCTACTATGATCAGTTATTAACCTTCCCTTCTAACGGATGTCTTCCCCCTCACACTCCTCTTGCTATGCGGCGGAAAATTGCAGTTTACAGTCGCAGATTTCGGTTGATTATAAGACAGTTGTACTACATAGATCATACTGGTGTCTTACTTTGTTGTATTCCACCACATGAAGTAAACTCGGTTATTGCTATGGCGCATTCAATACCCTCCGGTGGACATTTTGCAACAGATCTTACGCACCGAAAAATTCTGCAAAGTGGGCTTTGGTGGCCTACCATGTACAAAGACATAGTTCAGTTTGTGCAGCAGTGTGACACTTGTCAAAAAACTGGCCATCCAGTACAATGCCACTTCTTTCCTTTGCAACCTGTATTACCTTTGGAGCCTTTCCAGAAGTGGGGTCTTGATTTTATTGGACCAATCACACCTCTAGCGACCCTTAGCAACAATCACTACATTCTGACCTGCACAGATTATGCTACCAAATGGTCAAAAGCTTGGGCCTTATGGTCCGCTACAGCGGTTTTGGTAGAGAAATGCCTGATGAAGGACGTCTTCCTGCGTTATGGCTTACCTCTAGAACTTATGACCGACCCACGAACACACTTTGCTAACAATTTAATGCGAGTACTAATGCACACTTTTCAAATTCTGCACAAATTCAGTTCTCCATATTATCCCCGTGCTAATGGCTTAGCGGAAAGTACCAACAAGACGTTGTTGAGTATGCTTCGTAAATTGATCATGGAATCACCAGAAAGATGGGATCAGTTACTACCTGCAGTCTTATGGGCATACCGGACTACATATAAAGTTGCAATCGGACTGACTCCTTTAAAGCTTGCTTATGGGTTGGAAGCAATCATGCAAATGGAAATTATAGTGCCTAGGTTATGCATGGCCATCACTCATAAATTGTTACCCGAAGACTATTTTCCATTTTGGTTGGACGCACTCAGAGCTTTGGATGAACATCGCTGGGAAAGTTTGCTGGTTCTTCAAGAAGTGCAGTTGCGGCAAGCGTGTACCCATCATTGGTTTCTCCAGTTTTTACGGTGGGCCAACTTGTGCTCTTTTATAGTGCTAAATCAAGTCGTGTTGCTCGGAAATTTAAATTACGGTGGTTCTGTCCTTACCGAATTAGTGAACAAGTGGGATCAGCTACTTTTCGGTTGACTACCTTGACCGGAGTTCCTCTTCCTAAAGTGATCAATGGTTCAAAGTTATGTCCGTATCGCCAAGCGCCTGATTCTCGCTGACATGTTCTTCGTTTTTTCCGCGTGTCACTTACTTTCTTTTTATTTTTGTGTGTTAGTTGAATACAGACCGTAAACCTCCTCGTTTTGATACATAATCATGATTAATCACCGCCTTGTGTTATTGATTCTGCTCATGCATGCACGCCATAATTATGAAGGTTATCATCTCAACACCGCACGATGATTAAGGGTTTTCGATCGCTTCCCGTTATCGAGTGTCTACTTAATCCTCTTCTTTTCCCTGTTAATCGCTATTGTGTCTGTGTGTTTTGTGCGTTGTGTTTCCAGTGTTTGCCGTGTATTCGTGTTCTTGTGATTTCGTGTGCGCATCATGGAAGCTTTAACCAATTTTGCTACCTTCCGTGACGGACTCCCTCATGACGTGAGTGAGTTCTTGCGTATCTGCGGCCTGTTAAACTTCGCTGAATTGCCTTGGCATTTAGTGGAATGTCACCCTTATTATGCATAGATTATTGCTTCCATTGCTGCCACATGTGCCACAGTGCAATCTTGGCCGATTACTTATTTACCATCACGTGTAGTACTTACTTTAAACTCTTTTGCTGACGCATTTCGTTTGCCCTTAGAAGGAGTAGATAATGGTCCTCTTCTTCCTATTGCTACTATGGTAGAACTGTTCCCAAGGCACTCATCGAATGAGGACGCCATCTTGTGTCGCCTTGATCCTGAATGAACCGCATTGCAATTCTTAGTTGCCATATTGAATTTACAAAAACCTACTTACTGGATTTCACGCCCATTTTATTCGATGATTGACATGGCTTCTCGTGAGCCTATTAATTTTGCCTCATTCTATTTCCGGAGCATTCACCTTGAATGCGTTAGGGTTATTAAGCACGTTAACAAGGGATATCTTCAGCGTTCGCGTTTACCACATATCTTTACCTTTCTGTTCCCATCCATTCAAGCTACGCAACCCCCACCAAGAGCTCCAATTTTGTACCATGAAGAATTTGCCCAAGTGCTCGAAGATACAGAAGATGATGATGAAGATCTCTTCCAGCTTCTCTACCGGAAACGCAGACGAATAAGCCCCTCTGAGAGCCAAGTACAAGGCTCCACCGCTGGACATGAGGAAGAGGTTTTCCACGACACCGCCACTTCAATCCATGTGGAATCTTCTGGTCATTCTTCTCTGAATGAGTAGCAGGAACAAAGTGCGTCCACCACCGCATCTAACGCAATTTCTTCTAAGGAGGAATCTCAGTAGCAAACCCAAGTTGATGTGCAAGCCATTGTTGCTGAGATGGTAAATGAAGTAATTACCTTGGTCGATGTTGTAATTGACCAGACTGAAGTGACTACGCAGCAACCTACTCGAATCGTGTTGGTATCCAACACTATGATACCCACTCCTCCACCAATGGCTCCGGTCGAGCCCATTGTACCTGTGGTGCCTATTGCCCCTGAAGAACCTGCTACTTCATCCTTTTCACCTAATTATTCTCCACCATCTTCCCATCACCTCTTGTCAGCCTCTTCATCCCAACCACTTCCTCCTCCTCTTCTTCCTCCGATTCCAATGTTTACAGAGTTAGAATCGATGGGTCGTATGTTGATCCGATTCTCACAGCAGCTCTCGATGCAACTCAGAATGGTCACTGATAATATTCGTCAAGAATTGTAGCATAAAGTTGATATCCTAGAAGCAGATATTACTCCATTGCAAGAAGAAGTGGATGCAGTTAAGGCAGAAAATCATGCCCTGCACGTATAGCTTCAGCACCTTCAAGTGCAGATTGCTGAACAAGACTCTTTGGTTGCTCAAAGAGATGCTGCGTTGGCTGAGTTAAGAGCCAAAGATGATTTACTAAGTGCTTGTGATGCAGAGATTATCCAGTTAAAAAATTTAGTCCAGGATAAAGAGGATGCTTGCGTGGCACTTGGAATTTTATTGGAAGAAACTAGAGTACAACTTGATGAAGTTGTGCAGAAAGGACAGGAGATGGCTGATTTAGCCAAGCAACCTAATGCAGAACTCCAGCTCGCAAACGCCAATCGGTTTCAGGCAAATTCTACTCTTAAATCCGAGATGACTTTAACCGCTCAACTCCAGAAGGAGGCAGCAGGGATTTGAAAGGAAAGAGATGCATATTACCAGACTATTCAGTATCAAGCTTAGGAAATGGAGAGAAGAGAAAAGCAGCTCAGGTATCAAGCAGAACGTTTATCCAGAATAGATAAACAGATTGAAGACATGAAATTGAGTCGTGACGCAGCCCTTGCAAATGATTTCTACCTGCAAGAGGCATTTTTGCAGACACAGGCTGATATTTTAATGAGTCAAGTGATTGCCACAAGCTCTGTTCGTACTGACGCCCAGCTAGTCGAACCTGAAACCTCAAAACTGATGCTGGATTCTTTGAAGCAGAAGATTTCTATAACTTTTAAATTAGCTCGCACCATGTATATATAGGGCATAGTAGATGAGCCCTAAATTTTGTTTCCATTGCGGGTTCAAGTCCCACCGTGCGTGCTAGTGTAAGCCGCCAGATTGGCATATTGTAATTCCCTATTTTTCATATACTGCACGAACCGAAAGGTCATTGCGAAGTGATGTATCTGTTTATCAACTAATGAAAAGACATTGCGGTGACTCTCCGGTGATGACAAGCGGGATCGCCAGAAACCTTATTTTCCTTACCAGCCAAATACTTAATGTTAAAATCATACTCAATAATTCAATCCAACGCTTATGGCTATTGTTAGGTAATGGTTGTGTGAAGATGTATTTTAGTCTCTGATGATTTGTTTTCAATTCAAACTTAACCCCTGATAATAGATGTCTCTAATGCTTAAGTTCATATTTTCTAAATCATGAGAAGGATAGTTAAGTTCATATTTTCTTAGTTTTCTGGACTCATATGCGACCACCCTGCCATCCTGTAAAAGAACACATCCTATCTGACTACCACTTACATCACATAACAAAGAAGTAGAAAGAGATGATGAATGAAGTATATCTATTATGGCACATGATTTAACAAGATCATTGGCATTATGATGATGCCCAATGATAGTGAGATGAGTAAGCTATGTTGTAAGCTACTCAACCTCTACAAAGGATCACTAAATGAGCTCCAAGAAGAGGCCACAAGGCCGCAAGTTTTACAAGACCTTTTTATAAGTATTTCTTTATTAAAATTGGAATTTGAATTCTAATTTGGCTCCCCTAAAACTGTTGCTTTGATCTACGAAATATTCTCTCATTGCGCTCGTAGCTAATACGCTTCTCCTAACTCCACTAGATGTATGGACTTACACGGTTCTCTCAAGTAAAACACTTTGCAATGGTTAATGATCCAACTATTACAAGCTAGGATTCATATGATCCATCACATGGTAACATACATTGCTTTCCATGCCGAGCCAAATGTGAAGGCTTGTATATTGCACCAACAAGAGTGATCATATGAGTGTATCTTAGATTTAAGAGCCTCTGGTCCACTGATTGTAATTGAATCTTGAGGTTGAATCTACACATCAAGGTTTGCATACTCCTCTTGATGCTCTTCATCCAACTTTTCCTTGCCGTTATCTCCACACCATGACCTACACTCATCAACATAACATCTCTTGACACATATAGCTTCTTTGAGAGAGGGTTGTAGCACATTTTGCTTTTTTGCTCATTTAAGTTGCCAATGAACACACATTTCGCACTCTTGGGCTCTAGCTTTGTTCTTACTTCACTAGGAGTATGAACAAAGCATACAAATCCAAATCCCTTGAGGTGCTCCATGGTTGGTTTTCTGACATGATAGATGTCATGTGGATTCAAGTTATGCACACCAACTATTAGAATCCTATTTATCAAGTAACAAGTTGTATTCACACCCTCAACCCAATACGAGAATGGTAATATACCTTCATTTATGATACATGTAGCTATCTCAACCAAAGGCCTATTCTTTGTCTCTACAACACAATTTTTTTGAGGAGTGTATCTGCATGTTAAGTGCCTCTTTATGCCATTGTCTTGCAAGTACTTTGTGAATTCCTTGAAGAAATACTCTCCCACTCCATATGAACTTAGTGTCGTGATGTGTACATCACATTCTTCCTCAGCAGAGGACCTAAACATTTGAAAGCATGAAAAAATTTCTAATTTTTCCTTGATAACATATAGTAATACCATTCTTGCATGCACATCAATGAAAGTGAAAAAGTAACTAGCTCCTCCCAATGAACCTCTTTGCTAGGGCCCCATACATTTGAGTGTATCAACTCTAAGAGCATAGAGCATCTATAGTCACTCTTTGGAAATGGCTTCCTTGCTTGCTCACCTAGCAGATAAGCATAAAAAAACTCATGTAGACCATGCCCTTCAACATTTGGTAGTCCATGCACAAAGACTACTTTGAAAATTCTTTTGAACTTTGAAATATTGATATCCCATATCCTCTTGTGCCAAAGATCAATCTCTACAATCCTTTTGTTTCCAGCCATCACCCAACATACCTTGTTGCGTGTAAGAGCAACTTCTAGTGTGTACAAGCTGCCTTGTCTCCTTCCCTTGGCAATGAGCTTGCCTCCTTGCTTCACTATGCACCCTTTTGCATCAAATCTACCATCTATCCTACACGGATAAGGTTCATGGCTAGGAGGATCTCCATCTCATCATCCTTCTTGTAGTTGTTGTCATAATTCCCTTGCACTTTCTTCTTCGTCTTGCCTTTTTCATCATTGAACATGCAATTTGAACAAATATGATTATGCTTACCACATATAAATGAAGTTTTACCTTTATGAGGGTTTTTCTTCCCTTTAACATTCTTGCGCTTCCTTGAAGATGACGCCTTGCTATCTCCTTCTAAATCTGAATTTTCTTCCTTGGACTGCCTCCACTTTCTTTTTCCTCCTTTCCCCTTCTTTCCACAATTTCCTTTGCCTTTTCTAGCATATAATACTTGTGATTGACCATCCTTATTGGATGTGTCTCATATGGAAACCTCCTCTACCACTAGGTGTGGGATCAACTCCTCAAGACTTGCTAGAGGATCTCTGTAGAAGATGGTATTAATGAGGGTTTCCAACTTGTCTTCCCCTCTGAGCTCATTGAGAGCAATCTGCACAAGGTCTTCCTCATCTACTTTGTAGCTATTGGATGCCAATTTCTCCCTCAACTCCTTCACCCTCAAGGTATAGGCAACAATAAATTTATCAATACCCGTCTTCAAAGAATGGAGTCCATTCTTAAGTTACATCTTTTTGCTTCTTGTGGAAGTTGCATATATCTTCTCTATAGCCTGGCAACCATCTCTAGCATGATCAAAATCTAATATATGACCAATCATAGTGTTAGAGATTACCTATGATATGTAGAAGATAGGTCTGCTATTCCTTTCCTCCTAATCCTTCAACATCTTCAATTCTTGATTGTTGAGCTTTGGATCTTTAAGATCCACATTGGGATAATCTTCATCTCCACTAACAATAGGCCATAAACCTTTTCTCATGAGGTAATTCATGAGTCTCAACTTCCATGGCTGATAGTTGTCTTTGAGAAGTATCTCCACTTTCTCACCTACATCATAATGAATACAAAATTGTAGTTACACTGAAAAGTAACTCTTAGACTTTATTTTTGAGTTTTTTTATCCTTCTGATAGGTTCTTTAAAGGATTTTTTGTACTCCGATACCAACTGATGGAATTTAATCCCTCAGATTTGCACACTACAGTGAAATGAACCCAATAGCTAGGTCCCTTTATAGACCTTTTCTGCTACCCTACAACAAAACTCTGATTCACCTACCTTAAACTCTTCCAAATCAACTAAGCTTTTAGCCAATTTATTATGATTGAAATACTTTCGAATAATCTATAGAACACCTCAAATGGGTCTGTTTAGGTCAGTGAACATTTCTCTACAAAATAGACTATGTAGAGATCTAAGTATGCAAAAATTAGGGTTATAGAGATACACCAATTTCTTTGCCCAAAAAAGTAATTTCAAGAATCCCTCCTAGGAAAAGTAAGATACATATATATGCTACAAAATAATGGATATGTACAAAAAGAGTTACAACTATTGTAAAGAGAGTATGTCTATACCTAAAAGAGAATAGAGGGGATTTGGGCTTGATAGCTCCTCCTTAGTCCTTCTCTATGCATGTAATGTCCTCCTCCGCATTTTTTGGCACTTGGACTGCTATGTTTTAGTTCCTTGAGCCTTGAATGACTCTCCCTAAAGAAATTATTCTGCTGTAGGTGTTGAATATTGAACTAAACTTTAATCCAGTAAGGAAAAGCTTCCTTGGATACTAGAAAACTAACGTTTTCAATGTACTTATGTGATGATGTTATGTATAAATAGATATTGTGTACAAACCTTCCATTTGCATCATGACAACATTCTTTATGTAGAACAAGATCTATAGGTACTTATAAGATTATGGGAGATAGGATTAAAGTACTTAGAGCAGTATAGATAAACATAGTTCTAGTTTCAAATGTACATTTTTTTCCCAAGGTTTAAGGATCTGAAGCCACTTCAAAGCATCACAAGAAAAGATTGAGTGTGCTATTTCCCAATGAAGCCCTCCATTTTGGGGTAACTGCTGCACGCCAATCAACACAGGATGAAGAGCACACGAAGATGGATGCTTTGAATCTACCATCCAACATGGGATTCCCATAAAGGGCAATGCTCCATGCATCTCTCGTTCATTTCCCATAAAGGGCAATGCTCCATGCATCTCATATGATTGCCACTTGGCACTCATGTGAGTATCATACCCAACATGTATAAGAGGAGGTTCTCACCTCTAAGTCATAACTCATATACCATACTCCATGTGACATTTCCCTCCCCTGGATTCCATTTCTGTCCTCAAAAATGGTATTGAAAGGTCTGATAGAAAGAGAGAAATAAAAGAACCACCACTCCCACTATATCCCCATGTATAGCAGTACATGGTCATATCTCCGTGTTGTTTCCCCATATCCTTCCCCTTACGAAGACCCTTGGGAATCTTATGTAAAATTGGAAAACCGTCTCTGAAGGGTGCTAACCTGCTTCCATGTGGCACTATCCGCTAAACTATCTTTGCACTTTACGAGACACTCTTTATAGAGGTGACTTCTCGTCCGTTTCTCTCGAGTGCATATTATGCTCTCAAGCTCATGTGGAATAGATTGAACAAAAATAGGCTCTACTATCTCATTATGTCGAATGAGTTTGAGAGATTCACCTAGTCTTTTCTTAAGTTGGCTAAGATGAAAACCTAGATGGATTTGACCATTCTCTAGAAGTTGGAGCTGGTAAGCCATTTTTCCTATTCTCTTAAGTATTTTGAAAGGTCCACAATACCTAAGAAATAGTTTTGGACAAGGCCCCATCTTCATGGTTTCAGACCTAGATGCAACTCGAAGATAGACCTTCTCTCCTGCCTCAAAGTTGAGGTCTCTCGTTTAAGGGTTAGCATAGGCTCTAGCCCTATCATGAGTTCTCTTAATGCTATCCTTAGCAAGCCTAAGCATATAAGTCATCTCTTCCCAAAACTCCCTTGCAGCTTGAGCTTTTTCATTCTACAATCCTACTGCATAAGGAGCTCTTATGTGAAACCCATACATAAGCATTAATGGACTATGCCCAGTGGAAGAGTGCTTGGCACTATTATATGCAAACTCTACAATAAGTAAGTAATCTTCCCAAATATTTTGCCTTTCATTCACATATGCTCGAAGCATATCTTCTAAGATTTGGTTAACCCTCTTTGTTTGCCCATCGGACTGTGGATGCTCGGCCATACTCAGGCTAAGTTTCGTATCCAAGCTTTTGAAGACTACACTCCAAAAGTGGCTAGTGAACTTCCTATCCTTATCGGAGACTATGTCTAAAGGAAGAACATATAATTAGTACATGTCCATAATGGCACAAAGAAGGAGATAAGGAAGAGATATCACACACACACACACACTCTCATAATGAAAGAGAAGCTCAATTTGAGGCAAGGAAGAATACATTTCTTCTTATTCTTACAACAATGACCTAAATCGAAAATACAAGTGCAATATATAAAGAATAGTACATATGAAAAATCCTACTCTTTGCAAATGAGTGACTTGGGAAGAATCAAATGTTCCATCAATCTCGGTAGATAAATCTAATAAGGCTGAATGAAGTATCCCTGACATATACCAGCGTGATGACTATACATGTCAGAGAAATGAAAAGTGATAGGTGTCATCGTGGATCATTACATGTTGAGCTTCATATCTCAGCACTCCCCCTCAAGCTAAATGTCATGTCTTCTAATCAAAGCATGTTTTGAGACTTCTTCAACTTCTCCACTCCAAGTGCTTTACTGAATATATCACCAACTTGCTCATCTATCCTCACATAAACAAGATCAATATCACCTCGTAATACCTTCGCACTGATGAAGTGAGAATGTACCTCTATATGCTTTGTTCTACCATGAAAAAGAGGATTTCGTGCTAACTGAATGTTGTTAAGATTATCACAATACATGATGACTGGGTTTTTTGCTTCCACTCCTAAATCTGAAAGTAGCATCGCTAACCACGATGCTTCACATGAAGCCATTGTAGCACCTCTATACTCAGCCTATGTGCTAAACAAAAAACAATAGTGGGTTGCTTCTTGCTCCTCCATGTAATAGCTGCACTCCCAAGTGAGAATAGAAAGCCACTAGTAAATCTTCTATCTGCAATGCTACAAGCCCAATCTACATCCGTGTATCCATGAATATACAAATATACACCAACGTCGTTAAATAATTCATAATCCAAAGTAGCACTCACATAATGTACAGTGCACATTAGAGCATCCAAATGTCGCTTTCTACGAACTTGCATAAATTGGCTTTCAAGTCCAATAGTGTGGCTTAGATTATGCCTTTTAATTATGAGATATATCAAGCTTCCCACAATTTTTTTTCCTTTAGATAATAGCATTTTCCAATGCTTCACTTGATGTAGTATCCAACTTCAAATTCTGATCTAATGGCATAGAAATTCGCTTACAATCAGTCATACCATACTTTTGCAGCATACTCAAGGCATATTTCCTCTTTGACATCCATATAATTGTTTCTGTATGTATAAACTCAATGTCCAAGAAGTAGCGCAATACACTGAGATCTTGCATGTCAAATTTCTACATAAGGAGTTGCTTTACCTCTTAAATGCTTGCTTCATTGTCACCTCCTACAATGAAATCAACATAAATAGCCACAATCATGATGCCATCATCAACCTTTGTTGCATATAATGAATGATCTCCATCACACATAGAAAATCCAATGGTGGTTAAATAATCAGCAATCCTTGCATGCGAAGCATGAGGGGCTTGTTGAAGCCCATAGAAAGTTTTTTGCAACCTCCAAAGATATTCTGGGTGCTTTAAATCTTTGTATCCTTGTGATTGGTCCATGTATACTTCTTCCTATAACTCACCATGTAGGAAAGCATTCTTTACATCCATTTGATGCTAAGTACATCCTTTTGTTGTAGCTTATGCAACAAATGTTCTGATAGTAGACATTCTTGCTACATGTCTGAAAGTTTTCTTATAATCAATGCTATAATTTTGCACGTATCCTTTTGTGACCAACCATGCTTTGTAGCTACTTATGCTATCATCAGCATTGTGCTTCACCTTTTAAACCCACTTGCAACCTATGGGTTACTTTCCTTGTGGCAATAGAACCAACTTCCATGTATCGTTCCATAAAGTGCAGCCATCTCCTCATCCATAGCATTTTTCCAATTTCCATTTCCAATTGCATGTTCAAAACAAGATGGTTCAACATCTTGTGTTACCTTTGTCATGTAGGCACAACGACGAGCCATGTAACTAACATATGTCAATCACTACATTGAATTCCACATCCTTCCATGTCTTCTTGATCTTAGGTCACTTCTCCTTGTTTCATCTACATGTGCCTTCCTTACTCCTGGGGTCTTCAGAGAGGGCAATCCAAGTTCCTCATTGAGGCTCTTTTCTAAACCGCTTGAATCTTCATCAATATCTTCAAAACTTGTAGATGTTTTACTACCATCAAAAAGCATTTCTTTACCTTTCTTGGATGTATTTGATGAATTTGATGGATTAAACTTTCCATGCAATCTTCCACTCCATGGATTTGAGTTGGAACTATTGCTTGGTGATGCATCTATTCCACTCACAAATTGAGATTCTATACTTGATTTTTCAGCATTTTCTTTGTGATTTGGTTCAAGATTCAATCCTCCCTCCGCATCTACATAGAATCTTCGCATTTCATCAAATATCACATCTCTGCTTACCTCCACCTGTTGTGTGAGTGGGTTACAACATTTATTTCCCTTTTGCTCAAGGGAGTACCCAATGAAGATACATTATTTTTGCTTTTCGATCAAGCTTCATTCTCAACTCATCTAGAATATGCACATAGGCAATACAGCCAAAAACTTTCTTAAGTGATAAGTTGGGCTTTTTACCTATAAAAGTCTCTTTAGGTGTAACTTGATGTACAACAGTAATTGGAGTTCATGATATATAAAGTAGTATGCAAAACTTTTGCGCAATAACAATGAGGCATATTCTTCTCAACCATCAAGGCTCTTGGTATTTTTGCAATATGTCTATTTTCGCTCTCAGCAATGCCATTTTGTTGTGGTGTGTAACTACATGAAAATTGATGTCGAATTCCATGACTTTTAAGAAAGTTGCTGAACTCATTTGATATGTATTCACCTCATCAGACCTCACTATGAATATAATTTCCTATTTGCTTTTCCACAATTGCCTTAAAACTCTGGAAGTGAGTGAGCACCCCACTTTTCTCTTGCATGAAATATGCCAATACTTTTCATATATGGTCATCAATTAAAGTAACATAAAACCTACAACCACCCATATATGTGGTCTTTGTAAGAACCCCAAACATCCGTATGTACTATTTCTAGTACATTCACACTAACATGCTTGTCATGCAAAAATGATGCTCTTGATTGTTTAGCAAATTGACATGTACACACCTTTTGCATTTCTCCAACTTTGAAATTTGGTAGTCAATTAAAAATCTCCTTTGACTGCATCAATTTCAGCCATTGCAAGTCTGCATGTCTAATTCATTTGTGCCAAAGCTCTATATCAGCAATAACTCCTACACCTTGTGCAAACATGGCTACATTCATTTCAAGAATTTTCATGTTTAAGGTGAACATCCTACGCTCTTTGTTTCCTTTGGCATTCAATTTTCCATCGTGTTCATACTCTTCTACATATAATCCATTAGCATGGAACTTGACTTGAAATCCTTGGTCAACAATTTGTCCAATAGAAACCATATTCTTTGTTAAATTTGGAACATCCAACACATCAGCAAGGTGTTTTACCTTCCCATCCTATCATTTTGATCTACATTTGTCATTTTTGTAGCAAGTCACAACAATGTGAAACACTACAAGCACTAGTTCTGCTTGAACACTATCACACTATGATGTGACAATTCCATCTCAAAAAGACACAACTTTCGTGTATCAACACTACATGGAATCACTTGGAATTCTAGATCTAGACTATTTGATTCTTTCCGAACAAGAGGCAAGTTAGATTTTTGTGAATTGACCTCGTTTTTCTATGGGTTCCACATTGTGGGCTTGAAACGAAGGTCAAGCTTGCTCGGAAAAAAATTTTTGACAAGAAATACTGATCCTAAATGGATAATTCTTGAAACTATTTTGAGCCCTTCTACCATGATGTCAATTTTCATATAAATCTAGCATTGTTTGTGAATTGCACTCTCTCCATGCCTACTCATGTAATCTTCACCATCGGCCTTGTCCACGAGCTCTCTACAGCCACACTGGCTCTGATACCATGTCACAAAGAAGGAGATAAGGAAGATAGCTCACACACACACACACACTCTCTCGTAGTCAAAGAGAAGCATAGATTGAGGCAAGGAAGAATAATCTTCTTCTTCTTCTTCTTCTATTACTTAAAAGGAATGTACAAGAATGACCTAAAACAATATTACAATAAGTGAAATATATAGAGAATAGTACATACGAGAAATCCTAATGTCCATGAATGAGTGAGCTAGGAAGAAACAATGTGCCATCACTCTGGGTAGATAAATCTAGTAAGGCTCAATGAAGTATCCTTCATATATACTAGCATGACCACTATACATGTCAGATAAATGAAAAAGTGATACATGTCATCCTGGATCATCACATGTTGAGCTTGATATCTCAACACATCCTGAATGTCAATACACCCATATCTAGATAGAAAAAATGAAACATGATTAGTCTCGCACTATGCATAAACATGAACTACCACTAAGATGAGACAATGTCTCACATGGAGTACCTATAGTGGATACCTATGCCCAATCGTAGCACCTCTAACAAGCATAAGTTATCCCAACTACAATTGAAAATGATACTGACCAAGGAATGCATAATATATGCTCTCTTGTAGCTAGATAACCAAAATCAAACTTCTAGGGAATGAAGGCACATCCCATAGATGTCTTGGTATAAACGATGTTCTTTTGCATAGTATAAGATATACATCCCCACCACCCAGAATGTCATATGGTATACCATCAACCATGTGCACACATCCATGACTCTCATCTGAAAATCAGTAAAACCACTCACAAACATGACTAACATGGAAAGTGGCTAATGTATCAAGCCCCCAATACATATTTGTGCTATTCAATGAAGAAGATGGATATTGAGATGAATCATAAGAGAAAATCAAACCATTCTCACTAGCATAATCAGCTATCATAGCCTCCCTTGAAACCATGACCTAAATTGCATCACATGTATGTCTGTGATGTTATTGTTGTATCTACTTGAAGCAACATTGTCAAGTACGACCTTCATGAACACAATGACAACATCCAAGGTGTGGATGTGATCTATATCTCATATAATTTAATGGAATCACAAACATATCATGTAGTCTTTACCATAATGCACTACTTATTGCCTCATACATCATAGACTCATATAAAGAATTCGCAAGGTCTGCTCAGATAGTAGAGCTAGCCAATGCATCTATGTCCATCCATAACTTGTCGGGGATATCAAGAGGCATCTATGCATCACTATTCACATACATGTGTAACCTTACACAAACCAATCAATGCCACATCTAAGCTTTCCATTTAAAAAAATTGAGTGTCATCAAATCAAGAAAGCACCATGTTGATAATCTAAGAGACTAGCAGTGTAGCAAGAGTTTAGAAGCAATAATCAATCATCAGCTCCATATGCATATGAAAACATCACATCACACATCTCTCCTTGGATAATAAACCATGTGAACCACTTGTCACAAATGTATGCATCTCACATGCACATATAACAATGATCATAAGCATGCTGACCAAGTCTCCAAACTGGCCAACTAGATGTGAAAGAATCCTAGGAGAAATGAGACAGAGTATCCCCTATGAAGCGATCAATCAAATCAAGATATCTGCTAGCAAAAGAAGAATGAGTGAGGTGTGAGAACTTATCACAAATTTAACTAAACATATTCGAAAATACATAGGAAAAAAATGAAGGAAATACATGCAAATAAAATGGTGATATACCTGACACTCAAGAATGATTTCTACAAGATGGTCCAACTTATCACAAATAATATGTGACCAAGTCTTAGTAAATGTAGATAAGAAAATATTGAAATCTTTCACACTAACATAAATGATCAACTAATCAGCATCCACGTATGCAAAGAATCATATAGGAAAATAAAATTTCAAGTCAATGACTATAGACCAACACAATAGCCAATCCAAGTGACAAATAGATGTGCAATTGAGGCTCTAATCTAGATCATGTGTCTACAAAAAAAAACAAGAATACAAGTACTAAGCTAGATCAAAAATCAACTCTCATAAATTCTCTACAACCAAAAATTAAAGGTGTATATGAGAGGCATGCACAAAATATAGACCACAATCCCACTACACATCCATTGAAAATATTGTGAACAAACTTGCGATGGGATAAACCTAATTCAGTTTGGTATAAGATCTCTTGAAGTATTTCATTTGCATACAGAATTTCTTTTGTACGATGAAGACTTAATTAGGATAAAGAAGCTTTGTAATTGTGTTGGCTCAAAGTGGATAATGTTCTTAAGCTCTTATGAATCCATCAGCTTAGCAGGCATACACTATGATCAGGATTTCATTGCTCCAATCTTGGAATTAATTCAATTGTTGTTTAGACGCAAGATCAATGGGATCAAAAGACGATAGATTTTAGTATTAGAAATCTGTGATCAATATACTCTGAAAAGATTTTCAAATGAAGCTCCACGAAAACTTCACAAAATGGCCATTCTTTCATCAAAAGAGAGCATAAAACGGACTCTCTTGTCAATGAAGCTTGCACAAAAAGGGACATATGCAAAGATGACAGCACAGCCCTCTGTAAATCGGTCCGAGCACAAGATCATTACTTGAGAAAGTCGCGATCGATGTTTGATGAAAGGAATCTTAAGCTCTTGAGATGTTTGGAAATTAAAGGCAGTGAGAGGGAGCAGAAGACATGGTATTTTACCAGTTTTGAAATGTGCCTTCTACTCTTCTTTGGTGCTGAAGAAATGCATACCGCAAGAACAATTCAATACTAAAAAGCTTTATTGGCTAGATTTCCTTCACCATTTCAAGTAAATTCGTTTTTAGGCTTGATGTGCACGCAAAAGCCTGTTTGTGTATGTTCTTATGGATTAAGAACATGAATGAACACATATACCTCTATTGTTTTGTGTTTGATGATGTGAATAGTAGCAGGAACAGGTCGTTGTTTCCTATCGAAATGAAGGAGAAGCTGCACATTAATGAATTCAAAGTTTGAGATTTTGTCCTTATGTGTGCGTGTATGAGTTTGTAATGCACGTCTGTTTGCATTTTGGTTCTTGGAAGTGTGCAGGCGGAGTAGAAACAAGCATATGGACGACATTAATGGTTGTGTTATCTCTTCACATGTGCCCTCATGCCATGTAGTTCGACCAGTTCATCTTGCTTCAAAAGTGTGTTGGTGATTGATTGTCTGTTTTCGTTTCACATATCTCAATTTAGTACGGAACCTCATGCAACTCTTGTGGAGAACTGAAAGAGATTGAAATTGTCAAAGAAAAGCATAGCGAATGTTCCACATGAACAATTTGTAGAAGTGATACGCAAAGGAAAAAGAGAGTTGAGTTGAAATAGAACACAGAGAGAAGGAGAGAGATGGCACTAAACATGATAATTGGCTGAAAAGAAAAGATTTCATACGCATCGATGACAGGATTCGTATATGGCATAAGAATACGAAAGATTTCTCATAATTTTTCTCCGGGGAAGTTTTAGCTCAGGTTTTCTATCAATTTTTCTCTCATCTTTTCTCTTAATTTTCTTTGATCCCTAAGAAAGAGGAACCTTGTTATGACTAAAGGATCAGGGACAAATAATCTTTGCCGCATGTAAGAAGTACAAATGAAGGAATGTAAAAGCATTAGTGGAGCGAAAGAAGGTTCAACTTTCTTTTCACAATTGTTGAAATCTCTTATGGCCTGCTTTCTAGAGGCCAGCGATTTCGTGGGCCAAGCAACAACGATATGATGTGCTCTAAGTTTATTGGAACGTAATGGAGAGATCTCCGTTCTGCTGTGCATCATTCTATTCCTTGGCAAAGAACTTGCTCCTGAATCATTTTGTTTAGGCAACAAAGCATTTGGTTGTGACATATGAGCAGAACATCGATGTTGAATATTTCAGCTACACTTTATTCAGTTAGGAAAATCACTTTATTCATTAACGAAAAGCTTCCTTTGAGACTAGGAAAATAACGTCCTCGCTGTAGTTGTGTGATGGAGTTATGTATAACTAAGAGAATGTGTATAAACTTCCATTTGCAGCACGAAAACATTGTTAGTCTAAGACGACAACTATTGCTGCTTACAAGACTGTGAGAGATAGGATTGAAAGTACCCAAAAGTGTGTAGATACACATATATCTGGTTCCAAACGTAGATTCATTACCAAGTTTTGAGGATCCCAAGACACTTCAAAGCATCCCAAGGCAAGACTGAAAAACTTGCAGTTTACGCGTAGGTTGATGGAATTGGAAGAATGATGGAAAATTCTTTTTGGGAAAATTTGAATATGATCACCATCATCGAAAACGTTTTTAACATGAAATTTATATGAAGTTTGTTCTATATAAAAGAAATTAAATCGTTAATTCAACAAATTTTCCAATGCAATCAAGTGCACACCAATGTGGAAGTTCTACATGCACGAAAGTACAAATATGAAGTTCAAGCTCGATCGATGGACTTTGTATGTTTGAGAAATTTGATGTATTATGAAATTGTTCTCTTGGTTGTAAATCATGGATCCTGAGGTAAGAGAACCTTTTATTTGTACTTTAGGTGTAGTCAAACTCTCAGATTGAACCTAAATTGAATTTGTATTTGATAAGTTACTATGTATCATGATCTTGACCATGAATATTCTTGACCCACGAATTTTGGATTTGGATTTTATATACTCAAATCTCTTGGTGTGAGTTGATCCTTGTGTCATGATGAATATTTCAAACCCTACGTGCACCATTAAGTTGTAACGTACCCAACAACAGCTCACATAGCTTCAACCAACCAAACAAATTTGAATAATTTTTCAGTTTGACAAGGAATATTCTATGGAATATTCCTTTTACTATCCCACTGGGGGTACTTTCCTTAGAACTTTACTAGGGGGACAATTGGCCCCTTGGGACCTCCTAGCCAAGTGGACCACATTCCTTCTTGGAACCCTAGTCTGGGTTGGTCCCACAACCCCCAAACCCACATTTGTGGAACCTAGTATCTCCCTTTTTTCCCTTTATCTAACATACAAATTGGAGTCTCCTCCTAATGGGAGCGCTACAAAATTTTCATTACTACATACAATCATGAGGGTTGGAACTCATGCCCTCGTGAAGCCATAGACTCGATTCTATTCTCCTGCAATAATGGTCATATACTATCAAAGCAATGGAGGAAGCAACGACCAAAAAAACACCTCCCTGATAAAGAGTATGAGTAGTGTAGAACGAATTATGATTAGTGGAGATAATTCTCAAATTAGTATGAGTCTTAAAATCAACAACATTCACGTCTTGGAAGCATATGAATTCAAGCAATAGGTAAAAATCCCTCGTCCACTTAGAGATAGCCTTCGCCCTCAGAGGGTGGGTCAATCCTTTAGTATTCCCCGAGTAAATGAACAATGCAAAAGAAACAAGTTTTAAATAACCATACCACCAATGAAGTTCAAAACTAGGGAACAACAAATAAAAAATATAAAACACGATCATTTATTCACAAATGTAGTGGGCGTAACTTTTGAACCAGAACTTCTAGCAGCCTCTTTCCTATTATCTATATTTTCTATAGAGCCTTTCTCCTTTTGTATTTACTATAGACCTCTCTCGAGGAATGCACCTTTTCATATTGGGTCATGGGAAAATCTTTTGCCCCATCATCATTTACCTTACATAAATCATCTTTTCGTTATCATAATCATGAAGTTCGGCAGAAAACGTAGCATCGACATTGGAATTGGGGTTATTCGGAAACAATGGGGTTATGATCTACAATTTTTTGTTTTGTTTTGTCTTCCACAACCAACGTGTGTCCGCCCATCATCATCATCATCATCATTGATGACATAAAGTAGGCCATGAGCAAAACGTGATCGTTGATTATATCCACGGTTATATCCATGAAGCTTCTTACATGGATATTTTCCTTTTGAGCTTCATGAAAATCCGAATCATTACTACAAAGACCATCAAAAGAATTAAAAACATTTTAAATGAGTACATCAAAACAGTTATGAAGTTTATTATTCTTTTTCTTATTCATTTAGGGAGTTACTCTTTTACGACTTCACAGTTTGTTGGAGATAATAAGCTCACTTATGGCAACATTGATTTTACTTGCATTAATTTCATACTCTTTTTTTCAAGAGTATGAAATTACTTAATCTCTTTTTTTTTTCAAGAGGAAGTTTGGCCGAAGCCTAAAAATACGTAATCCCTTATTAAGTAAGGGAAAATATTTAATTAAATGCCCATATTTATAAAAATTGAACTAGGCATTAAGAAGGTTTCTACAAACTAAGTTTTGCACATGCAAATTCCCCCATAAAAATCCTTTATGCACATGAAGTCCTAGTTTCTTTGGATATGCCTTTTTCTATCAAAGTTTGGGGATCCCATTTGGGCTTAATCACACCTCTAGAATTTTGACCAAGGGCTCTATCCAAGATTTTGCCTAACCCTTCAACGCAATGGTAATACTCCACAAGCAAGTCTGGAAATTCTACCCCCATCGGGATCTTATGGGGCTTTAGTCTCTAGGATTAAAACCAATAAACCATAAAAAAGGGACCCAAGAGTGTTATTCATAAGCCACTGACCTTTTATTATGACCTACAGAACATTGTTCGAGTAAAAACAAAAAAAGAGCGGAAATAGTTATTAGGGAGGAATTGTATATGCTTAACCAATAATCTGTTTCCCAATGGTTCTAATCCAAAATTTAGGAAAGTCTTGTGCTGTAAAGGGCATGAAACAATCATACCGCTACACTTTCTCTTGACTCACCAAATGATTTATCCAATGCGTTTCTATCAATGGCTAATCATGCTTATCCTTGTTATGAGAGTCTAGGTTAATCTTATGAGCATCATTTCCTTCCATTTCTTTACCGTTGTCAATGATAACGATGGAATAAGGACTTGGAGTACTCGAGCAATAAAGAAAGGGAAAAGTATAAGTGAAGGGGACTAGTGCCCACGGGACCCCCCAAGTCCTACAGAGCGGGAGAAGATTGTACAAGGTCTAGATAACATTACAAACAAGGTAAATCACCCTCTTGTCACCCTCGTGTGGGGCCCACTTAGGTTTAAGCTTGTTGTTGATCAAAATGAGCACTTGATGGTGCTTGAAGGGGAGGGGGGATCTCTTGCATTCAGTGATTCCTTTACCGAGGAGGAAGAAGGATTCCTCAATCAACCACTCTTTAGGGGAGTCCCCAAAGTTATAGGCACATCTTTCCCACCAAATCTTCCATAGGACCTCCCATTTGATGGCATTCCAGAGAGTCAAGGAGTAGCAAATTGCTTCATTCAACAAAGCTTGTTTTCAACTGATATGTTTCTGAAGTCTAATTTTCTTTCTAACAATTTGCCAGAGCCTATTAGAGTTGGGGCAATTAAAGAAGATATGAGAAACATCTTCGATGGACCAGTAGTAGTGCTTGCACTAGGGAGGCACTCCACATATTTTGCTAGCATTAAGGTTGGTCTAGATAGCCCGATAAAGAATTTGCCATAATAGGACAGACTTTATCGTATTTCCATCCTCCACACCATCATTTATCATAGGAGGAACAACAATAGAACCGACCTTAGTGAACCCATCCCTTAAACAATCCTCAACCCATCTCTTAAAGAATCCTGCAAAGCCATGCCTTCCTCTTGTGGGGAGGCTAACATTACAAGTGTAGCCCATAATCCAACGACTACCAAGAATAGTGCGGCAAAAGAAGCGTGACATAGAGAACAATCAATAGTTTGTGCATAGACGAACACAAGGAGGAACTCTAGGTCGCAGTTTTACTATATCGTCGGAGTGGCTAGTTGTTGCCATAACTAGAGATCAAAATTTTGAATGATTAAAGCGTTAACAATCGTAAATCTATAGATTCATAATACAAGCTCTCTCTCTCTCTATCTGTTTTTGTTTTTCAATGACTTTTTTTGTTAAAAATGAATTTGTCTCGTTTTATTGTTTGTTTGTGCATAACACATATTTGAAAACTCATAAAAGAAAATAACCTACACACACTGACAGATATACACACACATACATACACATATGTATGTGAATATGTGTATGCGTGAAAGTACTTCCACCTTTTAGGACTGTTTCTCCAAATGCATGCACACACGGGAACTAAAACATTGTCCATCTGCTTCATTCTCGGCGGTCGTGCAAAGAGAACGAATAGATCTGTTGCGATTCAGCACAGGGGACTACTCAGTAGACAGGTACGTTTTGATTCTATATTCCCTACCCGATGAGGAGGAATAGGTGGAGGAGGTTAAAGCTGACAACACCTCTTAAGAGGTAAGGATTCGAGTCTCGCGCATCAAGTGGAACTGCATGTGTCATATATGGAGACGTGCAATGCCAAACCATCTCACATCCCATCAATAGGTTTTATACACCATCTCCCTCAAAATCGACGCAACCAATGGAGGAAACGAAGAAGGAAGACAGCTAAATCTAGGAGGAAGAAAAAGGAACGCCGCTGCATGTAGGTACTTTTAAATCCTATGGGCGAGTCGCCGCCATCATAGAGTAAAAAAGTTGAATATTTGAGAGAAGCCTTTCATGTTCTCTTTCTTTACAGAGTGCCTTAACGAGCACCGAGGAAGAAGAAAACGACAAATATACGACAAGTGGAAAGATGGGGGCCAATCGGCGCCATTGTAGAGCAGCGGGAGATGAGAAGTTGACTTTGATAACCTTTTCTTGGAGATCGGCGAACACAAGCTGCAAAGTTAGCAGTAGAAAGGCATTCCATTTTTCAAAGTGTAAGCTCTTTTTTCTTGAATTGACTGAAAGAACAACTCTGCACTCGAAATGGCATAGTACCAATTGAACCTTGCATATTCCACAAAGTAAGGGTTAGACTTCCACAAAGTAAGGGTTAGACTGCTGGAAGACGAACAATAGGAGGAACTTCTCGAAGGCATCTGAGCTAAAGCATCTGACTTAAAGTATCTGGTGTAAAACTACTCGAAAGCATTACAATGGTCTTAGGCCCACATATGTCCTACCGTAGAAGGGGTTTAAACCCGCGCCCCCACCTCAATCGGCTGAAGGCCCAACCATCCACACTAACTGCACAGATCATGTTTGAGAAAATTCTTGGTGCCGAAAGTTGAGCCTTAATGAAACAGAGGACAGAACTTCTTTGTACTTGAGAGTGTTGAAACTTCTTACTAGAGATACTGAATGTAGCAAAAAATACTCGTACATTTGTACTATTAAGCAATCCAGGGAACATGTTCCTACTCGATCTTGGCGACGCGAGTATGATAATAAAAGCATGTAAGCATCTCCGGAACTTGAAGAAGATATGCAAAGTGGTAGGTTAAAAAAACCTCAGATACTTAACCTCGCGTTCGAACAGTAGGATGCATTGGCTTTCTTTTTCTCCTTGCGCTACTACTATTTAAGCAGAAGAAAGTTGCAGAAGGTCTTAAGGATTCCGACGGCCCATACGTCATCTTCTTTCCAGAATTTTCTCTTTTTATAAGAGAATTATGAACATACTTCAATGGATACCGATAGGCCATCCTCTTCATTTTTCTAATAATGCAATTCCCTACACATTTGGCGTTCATTATTGCGTCTTTATGCTCAATATTTTTGGAAACATTAGTGTTTCGCATTCTATCATACTAACATCGGAGTTTTTTTTTATTATCAATGCCTTCTTTTAACCGCAAGCGTGATTTTGATTGCTCTTACCAAGAAAGATGAATAAAAAATGAAGAATGGCCTTCAAGTGCTTTGTAGGACACATCTCTTGTAAGGGTTCCAAACTTATGCTTGAATTTCGACTTTCCCTATTTCTGGCGTCGGACTTATTTTTCCTTATTAAAAGGCTTATACAAAATGAGTATTGAATGACAATACGTAGGGGGCCATATAAAATTCCTGCGTGTGACCATATAAAATTCGTGCGTGTGCCGAAGTGGACCATATAAAATTCGTGCGTGTGACTTCTTTGATGCCTATCCGATGCATGAGAGACAAGCAAAATTTGAGAGTAGTGTGGATAATGTATAAACACCAACTGTGGCAGATTTTTAATACTACAGTAACATCCCATCCACTATTTCATAGTACGTTTGATATGATGCTTTTGTGAAACTCCACTTCAGAATATGTGTTGTGCTGTTGATGCTACACATATAGATTAACAAAGTTTTGTAACAGGACACATGAGTGTCCTAGCACTCTTGAAAAGATTGAATACATGGAAAGATAAAAAATATGGACTCAAAATATATGTTCTTTATCTGACTATTGTTTATCTTAGCTGTTGAAGATTGATTCTTTCTAACTTCTGTATAAGCGAAATTCAACAAAAGTGAAAAAAATGTTACTATTTTCTTTTTTCTTAGATAGCCAGCATCTTGAACTTGTGAAAAGCCTTATACTAATAAGCAGAGAATATTTTTCCATGAAAAAAGCATAGTTGTAGAGGTAGAATGCAAAACTATGACGCAACAAGATATTATTTCAATCCTCTTCTAAGGATGAGACTTCTAAATACTTGATCCCATGAAAATGTGATCATTTCCAATATAGTCAAAGAAGATGTGGTGGAAAACGCTGATTGTGAGGAGAATGAAAGTATTGGCACGCACGTGTCAAATGCTTTTGGAAAAAGAATATGGCATCCATGATACAAATGATATGATGAAAGGTTTTCCAAATGAAGGTTATTATTCTAGGATGTGTGAGAGTCAATGAGAGGATTTTGACTATAGTTTTTAGTATGTACGGATATGTGCTTGCAATATGTGCATTTATGTATGTGTACGTATCGAGTAATCGTTATTGGTAAATACATTATATCAGTTATATTTTGTTTTGAATTTATGAGTAAGTGATTCATATTTCTTATTAGGATATAGCTTGCACTATTGTATACAAATGGAAGAGTTTAGGATCTGGTACTTCTTTACACATATAGTTGTATAGATATACATCTGATAAATATGTGTATATATTAGTGTATATATTAGTTGGTATCATAGTTCAAATTGAAGTCTATGATATGAGCGTCTAGCTTGTTCAGACAAATATGAGTTCGGACACCATTAATTTCGTCACTTGTATATATTGCCAAAGATCTCAAGAAAAAACATAAACAAAGGTTTACATGCTCTGTAGGAAAATGAATCCACCTACCTTAGTGAATAAGTAAAAAACGGGGCAAGAGTCAGTCTTGGAAGGTGCAAAGTTTTGCCCAGGAGCTCTATGAGCATGAGTGCTATCAGACATTCTTTCTAACCGGCATCCTTCTAGATAAATGGTTGTGGAGAATCAATCCACAAAGCTTGGTATGGATTTATTGTGAAAAGAGTGGTTCTCAACTAAAGTCACCTTTCTAAATACTGGTTCTTGTAATAAAATGATAGCTAGGAGATGGTTGAACCACACCTTTGAAAGATAAGAGATGGTGGAACTACACGCTAAGAGGGAGGCTTAGGAAGTAGTCATCAACCATGGCTTTTAGGGCAAGTGGTTAGACCATCACATTCCTAACAAAGAGGCTATCAGTTCAAATCCTTACATTGGTATGAGAGCTTAGGAAGTAGGCTTGGGAAAGGTGGTTTGACCTAATGTCCTCTAAAAAAAGCTCTTCGGCATCCTCTATATGAAAGGGTACCAAGTAGCACACGTCGCTTTCACAAGTTAGCCTAACAAAGATTGGGGTGTATCTTTCAATCTGTAGGTCTTATTGAAACGTGTAATATACCATTGGAAAGCTCTTGGAATGAGCTTTCAAAATCAAATGAGCTAGCTTTGAACTGTGAAGTCCCTATAAAAACCTTGGGTGGCACTTGTTTCAATGTTCAAAATACTGAATATGGGTGACAACAAGGTTCAAGATACTAAGGCTGAGAATAGGGTTCAAGACACCGAGGTTGCGAACAAGGTTCAAGAAACTATGGGAGGTTGAGGACATCAATTCAAGGGTACCAAGGGAGTTCGAGAATAGAATCACTGAGGCTAGACGGATACATGAGTAGATCATTAAGGACAATGATCAACTTGGGGAGGAAGAATGTAATAAAGTGACAAGTAGGAGATGGTTGAACCACACCCTTGAAAAATAGGAGATGGTTGAACTACACCATAAGAGGGAAGATAAGGAAGTAATCATCAACCATGGATTTTGGGGCAAGTGATTAGCTCATCATATTCCTAACCAAGAGGTTGTGAGTTTAAATCCTTAAAGTTCTCAAGTAGAGTTTCTCTTTTAAAGTGTGTCTTAGAATCGAATAGATGCAATCCTAAATAGCTATATAAAGAGGCATAACATTGGGAGGAGATTCATCTCTCTAGCATGGGGTGGTCTTAATAGTTTAGTTCATAGCATTGATATCAAAGCTTTGTAGAATCCATGGCAACTTTTTGAACTAATTTTTCCTCTCTTTCATTTTAGTTTACATGTGTAACCATATCTTCATGAGTTTTTGGTTTCCATATCTTTTGAGATAACTTTGATGTAGTTTTGGTCTCTTCAAAATTTTCTCTCATTCCAGCTTTTCCTACATTCAAATGCAAAGGTATCTCCTCTTGATATTTACAAATTTTTCCTTCATATTCGCTCACTAATCTATGTGTGCATGCAGTTTCATATGCTACGCAATCCCAAAACATATGTCCATATTGATCGCACCAAAAAGAATGTATAGGTCTCTTCTGAGCCCAACTTGATTTCCTAGGCATCACTCTAGGCATGGATCTTCTAAGATCTAATGACTCTTTTTGTGTAGATAATCCTTGGACCTTTACCACATATTCTTGGTCACATTTCAATACTTGTAGCTCATGAACTTGGTTAGTCAACAAGTGAACCTTATTTTTCAATTTTGAAATCTCAAAATCCATTTCCTTCTTTACATCTTTAATACTTATGCCCATTAGCTGGATAGTGTTAGATATTGCACTTACTGATTGCATTAGGGTCATGACAATGCTAAATTCTGATTTTATATATTCACTCGTACTAATTTCCATTTCCCTAAATCGCTCTTCATATTTCCTAAACTATTCCTCAATCATTTTGTTCATTTTAGTATTCCTCTTCTTATGATCTAAGCTGAGAAGTGGATTCTTAATCTATGCCTCAATGGAAAAGTGCACACTCATATGATCAAAACTGATGCAAAAAGTGGATGATCAAAGCTAGGTAGTAAAATAGTCTTTCTCTTCAAGTGTGTGGAACAATGTAATAATTCAAAGAACCTGAAAATGCTAGTACCTGGAATATCCGATTTGGCGTCGAGGTTCTTGTCTATCTTCTCAAGGAGAGGGTGACGCGTCGAGGATCACCAGGCAAACACCTCACTTCACGTCGGGTTCAGGTGTCGGAGAAGAAGGAGGTCAGGTGAATGGGAAGAGTCGGCGCGGGGTTGGATCAGGCCCCGTGTGTGCCCTGTTCCACTGTCCGAGGAGCGACGTCTGTGCGCTAGGTGCCTCGCCCTCTCTCTCGTGTGGCGATCGTTGTAGGGCCCCTACCCCCCTCTCGGAAGAGACGAGCGTGCATGCGTACGCATGAGACCGTAGGTGTCAGAATCCAGATAAATCCGATATAGCACTAATACACAGAATCTATGTGCATACAAATCGCAATGCTACAATGCTGAAATAGTCCAATAAAATCTCAGTAATACAATGATCCCCGCTATAGTGCGGGTCGGTAATATGGAAATCCGCTACAATTGGGAACAGATGAATACAAATATATATGTTGTCGCTATAGTGCGGATCGGCCAAATATAACGCAGACTCCCTGCTATAGTGCGAGAAATCACCCACGGGACTCGGATTCGGTCTTCAGTCAGCCTTCCTTTTCCTCGGTCTTCAAACAATGTTTCTTTTCAAGTCTTCTCGGCGAAAGCTTTTCTTTCCTTTATTTCAATAGTCCATGCAAAATCAAATACCTGGAAAGAAGAATCACGGATACATCCACGGGGGCGCATTCTTTACTTCTATCTTCAATCACTTTCTTAACTTCATATAATCAGAAACCGCATAAACCTGGAAAGAAGAATCACGGATATATCCATGGGGGACTCTTTACTTCGGCCTTCAAACTCCTTTCTTTACTTCATATAATCTGCAACAACCTTATATAATATATCCAAATAATCAACTACAAACTGGAAAGGCGTTCCACAAAAGAGGACCACAGGTCAGTAAGGGTTAAAAATCATCAATACACTTGAAGCACACTCGTTATGCCTTGATGTAAGTTCTTGTTTCCGTTTATGGAAAACAAATGTATCAGTTTGCAAAACATGAAGTAAAATCTGACATATTAACCTCTAAGGTTGAAATGAGACTCAACGCATAGATGATTAATTTTCTTTTCTCTATCAATATTCATTAAGTATATAAATGTAGATTGAAATGATACGTTGTTGAAAGGACTTGAAATGAAAGTCATTTCTAGCATTTCAGATATCGATAGCATCATAGAATTGTTCAACTCATATCCATGAATGACGTGAGTTCTCCATGACTACGCTCAGGAAACATAAACTTAGAGTTTTTCAAAATGATGTCCTGAAAAACCAAAATGTCGTGTGAGCGAGAACCATCACCGTAGCAATCTCTCTCTCTCACCCGACAATGTACAGCGTGCAACCCGTCCGTATCTCTTTCTCACCATGAATCTCTGCACGGTATCAGCGTTCTATAATACAAGTGGAGCACCTCTCTCCCGTGCTAATCTGCAATGCCGTAATTTCTCTCGGTAGCGTGCACGGTGCGCCGACACCAGGCACCGACATGTTGCTTGTCTTTCTCTCTCCTCATGCAAAATCTTTTGTGCTGCCATCAACTCTCCGAAGGTCTCTCTCTCTATAGTGTGTGCCCACAACATCTCTCTCGACTTCTCTGCCGATTGTACACGCACGCAATCGGATACCTCTCTGTCCACGTGACTCTTCCCTCTCTCTCTCTCTTCCTCCACCTGAAATTTTGCGCAGCACCGCCAACATATCTCTCTATTTCTCTCTCTTGACGGTCTCTCTCTTCGTCCATGACGCGCAGTGCGGCAGCTTACTTGTCTCTCTCCTGCGCATCTCTCTGCGTGTGCCACCAACAGCTAGCCATCAACCTCTCTCTTCTGACGCCGTCAACAGTAGACACCATTTCTCTCTCACCTGAATTGGCCTATGTGCTACCACAGATGCCTCCCTCTCTGTAAATCTAAGCTTGACCGAGAAGGAGCGCCACGTGAAGGGTACAGGTCCAAGTATTGAGAGGAATCTATCATGGAGCATAGAGCTAAGACTCTAAAATCACCTGGGAGATGGAGGCCTCATGAAGGGAGGTAGTAGGGATGGAGGACATGAACACAAGCCTTAACTCCAATGAGGGGAATCTGGAAGTTCTCTCTCTCTCTAAAAAAAAGAATGAACAAGAAAGGGGAGTAGAAGTTTACCTGGAAAGGCGTTCCACAAAAGAGGACCACTGTGAAAGCAAATAAGATTAGGATCCTATTCGAAGGTTTTCCCACCCTCTATAGGACTTCTCTAGAATCTTCTAACCTCCTTATTGAACCTTCTAATTGCAGTTCCTCTTGCATGGTCATTTACTATTCTGGGAAAATCAGACGACTTATTTCTATTTTTGATTTTTCTCCTTTATATTTTTCCTATACTAAGGTTTTGGTTTCACACTATATACATTAATTTAATTATTTATTTTAAGGGTTTGACCTAGGATAAATGCCAATTCCAAGGGTCCAACCTAGGGTTTTTGATCAGGGAAATTAGGGGTTTGCCCACAATTAACTCAAACACCTCAATTCAAGGGTTTATTTACAATTACGGCCTAAACTACAAGGGTTTCTAAGGGTTTGGGTTCTATTTTCATGGAAAAAACTCACGTTTTGAGGGATTTTTAAGGGTCAGTTATTTATACACACAAGTTTAACATACATATGTAACATGGGCTTCACATCTCACACTCAATCAAATCGGCTAAAACATGAATAGAATATATCCCTCTCTGGATCAAAACATCACACAAAATCCATAAATTAATGAACTTTGAAAAAAAACAATCCACAGTTCCCTGAGGGATTTCATCCCGATACAAAAATCACCGGATCGGTGTGCACACAAGCACAATGATACAAGTAAAGTCATCCAATAAAACCTTAGTCATACAAAGGTTCCCGCTACAGTGCAGGTGAGTGATACAGAAATCCGCTACAGTGCGGAACGGATGAGTACAAATATATGCCACCACTACAGTGCAGATCGGCCAAATATAATGTAGGCCTCCTGCTAAAGTGCAAGAAGTCACCCTCGAGTCTCGGCAATCTTCATAACTTATTTCTTTTCTTGATCGGGTTTTGGTCCAAACTTTACTTCCAATCTTTGGTCTTCAGTCAATGCTTTACTTCAAGTCTTCGTCAAATAATTATCTTCACTTCATAAACAGCAATAGCCTCCGATCACCCAATTACCTTGAGAAGCGTTCCACAAGAGATCCACGAGATGCTATTTACTTCAATCGTCAATCACTTTCTATGCTTCATATAATCTCCAAAATCATCAACCTCAATACTTGGAGAAGCATTCCACAAGAGATACACGGGGTGCTTTTTACTCAATCTTCAATGACTTTCTATGCTTCATATAATCTCCAAAATCATCAACCTCAATACCTAGAGAAGCTTTCCACAAGAGATCCACGGGATGGGGCAAAAAAGTCATTAATACCTTCCAAGAGTAAATAAATAAAGATCACTCTAAAGTCATATTCTCTTTCGTCATTCATCATACAACATGTTAGTTTATTAAATTTTGCTTTATTTTGGAAGAACTATGATAATATTAAGTGTGGCTCATTATCTTGAAATGTGGATCGAAACCCTTTTGCACATATATTTCGATCACTTATAGAAGTCTTAGACTCAAACAAACTCTGAAAAATTCATTAACATGTATCATGATCTTAATTCTTTATCATGTTGACGTATGCAACTCTTTTATAATTCGTTTGAGTTCATATTTTCTTTCTGTTCAATAGATTATCATTAACAAAGCATTAAACTTCTCTTCATTTCTCATATATGTATTCAAGGTCTGAAACCTTTGCCTCAAAATCCAGATTTTTGAATATGTTCTTTAATCTTATCCTTATTTCTTATGGGCTTTTCCCCATGAATTGTAATTCAATTCTGATTGTTCTCATTTTTAGTTCAAAACAAAATAGAACTTCTATTTCAAATGGTTTGCGCACATCGAATCTGTTTAGCGTGTGTCAGCTGTCTGTTGGATAAAATTCCATTTTTCTTCTTTTTCTCTTGCTCTTCCCTTAATTTTCAGGAAGCAGATTTAATGTATCGGATCTCTCTTTGTAACAGGCTTCCATCTCTGCATCATTTGCAACATAACTCTGTTGTCCATATCTTTCGTGAACTTAGACTATCTCTCTGTCTCTCTCTCTGTCTCTCTCTCTCTATCTCTCTCTCTCTCTCCCTTTGTTCGATCTTCCATTGCAGATTGCAAAAGCCGCCTTCATCGATCGATTTCTCTCTCTCTCTCTCTCTCTCTCTCTCTCTCTCTCTCTCTCTCTCTCTCTCTCTCTCTCTCTCTCCTCCTGATTTCCTCCTCTGCGTTGTGGTCATGATGTGAAGAGGTATCCCATAATGTCAAGTGAAGCATTAATTCAAAGCTCACGTCAAGTTACAGAGCATAACAATGCACTGCCACAAGCTTCAGCTTATTGTTTTGAAGTTGCAATGTACTCCAAATCATGGGAGGCTTTTCGCTTTACCCTTCACAAATTCACTAAGAGGTGCTTCAGTGCAAACCAAAAGCTGCCGTTTTCTTTTTAATGTTTAGATTGTGTATCAATAACAACTTTCGTATTATGCTTAAGAAGAGATTGCGCTCTTTTATAGATACCAGTATGTAACGAGTGGATCTTATTGCTTTTCCCTTTTCCATATTATCGCTTGGATAAAAAAAAAGAAATAATAATAATAATTTAAAAAGATATGTATTGGTCATCTTGCAAAAATGAGAAAAGGCTGCTTGGAGCGGGAGGATCACGTGAACTTCATGGGAAGACATGTGATGCTGGAAGGGGAGAGAGAAGAGAAAAGGACGGCGCATTCTCGATGAGGAAGTTGAGAGGACCTGGCATTCTTCCTTCTGCGTTGCTGCAAATTCTATTATGCAACTGTATACACAAGCTCAAAACAAAAATAAGTTTGCCTTTACTTGGAGAAAGCAGTCGAGAAACGACAAGAGAAAAAGGCACGTTGTTGATTCCTTGAACTGCGAATCTGCTGCTAAGTGCATAGAGCATTCCTTTAGTTTAGCGCATAGTATTGTAACTCTACTCCAATGGATGATGGGAGATAGCCTAAACAAGTTCTGAACGGGGACTATAGCTGCTAGAGTACAAAAAAAGATAATTCGAAGAGCATGGTGAGCTCCGCAAATCAAGAACATATGAAGTAACTTCTCTCTAAAGAAGGCGGCTGATGGACCTATTCAATTGCAACAAGATTAGCGAAGAGCAGAAATTAGAGGTTTCACTATGCTTGGGCTTAAATTTAGGTCATTTCGTTGCTGCAACGATGACCTTTTTGTTCTTACGGTTTAATTTTCATGGTGTTTTCTTTTTATGTTTTATTACGTGTAATGGTATAACAGAGATACAGTACCCTTTGTTTGTGGGAAAATTCTGAAACATTATACAAAGGCCTTTTTAATAAGAATACAGTTTGTGCGATGTTAATTTTTGCAAAGTTTACCACGCTAACACTCAGATTTTACATGAAGGAAAGTTTCAATCATGAGAGTACGAATGGATTCCATGTTATCGTCTAAGGAATTGAAAAATATAGTATGATGCGGAACTTTTTGAGAACTTTTATGATAATGATCCTTTTTGTGATTGACAGTTTTCCTCTTTGTCTTGGAAACATCTTGAAATGCATGTTTTAACAGGTTTAAATATGATGGATGTAGAATTGAATGACTTTGTCGTTGTGCAATTACTTCTTGTGGATCAAATGCTTGATATGATTGATTCTAAACAAAGTTTGGAACTTGAACAATAGAAAGTAATACACAGTATTTGAGGAAATAGCCTACAAGGATCACTCTAATCATCATTTGGGCTTCCTCTTCGTATGCGATCTTTTGGTTTGTGATGCAAATCATGCGAATTTCCTTTTTCGCTTGCCGCAATGACGATAATTATTTCAGAACACTGATCCAGCAAATTTGTTGTGTCTTCGTATATGCTTCCTTAAAATGATAGACATCAGGTATTGTACGTGAAGAAGGACAAAATTTTTTGAAAAGATACAGGTTCTTAACATTTAAGGGGTGGAAAAACGAATCGATCTAAAGGTTTGACCGCATACTATTATCACTTCAAACATCAATTTTGCTTTAGTTCCGATTAGTGTGCTTCGTAACGCCTGGATATTGGAAATGTGGCTGGTGTGTTCACGTTGATTAATAATGTAATAAAAACTGGATTTCCATTATCAAAGCATATATAGAGTGGACCCTTTCAAAGTTTAAGTCTCTAAACTTTCTTCAATGACCTTGAAGATATGAGAAGTTTATTTTACAAGTTGATCTTACCTTTAAGTTGGTATCTTCATTGATGAATTGAGTTTTTGCTTTGAGTTACTATTCCTTCACCTAGACTTGAAAATTATGTCAAGAAGGATAGTCCACTTTAATTATTGGTTGTACATTTGAAGTGACTTGAAGGCTTTATATATCCAAGATGCTTTAAACATCCCTCCTTGTCTCGAAAATTCGACGACATACCTGGTGAACACGATGTGAAAGGAGGAGAGTGTAGATATTCTGATTCTAGTTTAGCCAGTAGTGCGGTTGAGAGTGCTCATTCTTCTTGGTCATTTATGGGCGACACTACGATGGATGTTATAACCCAACTCGTGCCCTTCCAGCAGGATGAAAAAAGACGGAGTGACATCTAGGCATTCCATGAGCGAGTGATCAGAGAAAGCGGGTATTTTAATGGCAAAAATATTACTCACTTTTGTAAGGAGTACAAATTGAAGGCACGATATCTTGGCATGGGTCTTACACCATTAAGTGACCAAGAACTAATAGATAATTTTATATACGTTTCAGAACTGCATCTGCGTGATTGACTAGTTGTAGATGCACCTCGACTAGTTGTAGAAGGGCAAACAAGATGGTCACAATATAAGATAATACGCACAAGGATGTTTGCACTTGATGACGATGATAAAGTGGCTAGGTCAACATTTCTAAAATGTATACATAAACCTAAAGATCAATCCATTTTAGACATAAAAAGGGAATTTGATCAGCAATTTGGGGACTTATCTAAATATGCTAGGAGGGCTTTAGTTCAAGAAAAGGTATCCTTCTTTCTCCAGGCTATAGATCCGAAAGCCCGAGAGGAACGTTTTCAACAATTACAACATGTAGGAACTGAGTCTAGTCTTACCGAAGACTGGGATAATATGGATGAAGCTATTAGAAGATACGTTGAAAAACAAAGAACTTTGTCTAAGTTTATGGAGAGCTGGTATGACGAGATGCAAGAAGAACAAGCCCATACTGTTCAACAACCTGTACAGAACCCTTAGGCAAACCCACTAGTACCAAAGGATGTTGTGCCCACTAATACAATGGAAGATATGTTTAAGAAATTTAGTGATCTTACGATCCAAAGTATGAAACAAATGATTGAACCCCAATCCTTACAAACACCAACACCTAAAAACCCAAAAGTTCCTGAAATCAAAAGATGCATTTGGTGTGACTCTTTGGAGCACAATAGATACTCATGTGAAAGCTTTCAAGAAGCATTGGCAAAGAATCTGGTGTTCATCAAGGAAAAGATGATTTATGACTCAAAGATCGGAGAAAAAGTAAACTTTAACTTTGTTCGGTGAGGCATGAGAGTGTTCTTCCCTAGCACATCTGAAAATGTTGCTTCCACATCGCATACGTATGCATGTTAGGTAATTGATGAAAATAATGATATAGAACCGTGGTCTAAAGTGATAAAGTCCCTAGATCGGGGAAAGATGCATCATGAAATCTTAAAGTCAGCAAGCAATGAGATCCGAGGGGTAAGTGGATGGAATGATCCTGTAGATACTCTCTCGGTTGTTACTTATCTATGCTCTTCAGTAGAGCATGAAGCGGTAGTGGAAGAGAAACGGAGGAGAACTAATGAGGGGGAAAGAGGAGAAAAGAAGAACTAGGCATCAAGTAGAAGCTTCAGAAGAACAATCTAAAGTACCAAATCAAAATCAACCAATACAAACAAACCAACGCACTTAAGTTATACCAACATCACAACCAACAATAATCCAACCAAATCAAATTCCGACTCAAGTTCAAAACCCTACTTCTGCTGAGATTCCAGTTCCTACCCAAGTTACTGTACCTCCTCAAGATCAAGAGATGAAACCTGTAAGGAAAGATCAAGGAAGAGTGAAAAATCCTTCATATATGCTAAAATCGCACATTGAGCAAGCCACAGATTTAAAACAAGTTCTCGAGAAAAGAGTGCTTGACAGTGTAATCGAATTTACACTAGGTGAGTTATTGGGGATAGCAAAACGAGAATTTCTAGAAGTAATAATTGATTTCTTAAGAAGAAAATGGCAACCAATAGCTGACATGCAAGAGATTGAGAAGATCGATGAAGAAAGTCCTGTTCATGCCATGCAAGCACTAGTACAAGAACTGAAAAATGTACTTGAACCAACTGAAACTAATGCACAACCATGTGCACATGAGGAAATATCCTTGGAACGGAATTCTTCAGAAATAACTCCTTCGAGTCATTATACTAGAGATCATTGGGCTCGAGCCACGACTGAGACATTGGTGCGATTAGATAAAATCATTACACCAGTCGTCGCTGTTATCGATCACGGATCTGAAGTTAACTTAATGTCCAGAGATCTCTATATGAAGGGAAAATGGCCAATAGATATGCAGCCAGGTTGGAGAATCAGGGCTGCAAATTCGATGCGAGGTGAGTTGTTTGTTGCATGTCTGCAGGTACTAGTTATAATTAGGGATGTTAGTGATTATCAAAATTTCTTTGTGCAAGACCATTCTAGTTACTCGTTGATTTTAGGGCAGCCATACCTTACTGCCTTGAGAATGGAAACAAGAGTCTTGGAGGATGGATCGGCCTATGCGCGAATCCAAAGTAAGGATGGAAAGAAGGTGGTCCAATTTATGACAGTTTGTATAGACCATGTCAGGAATAGAACTTCTCTTTGGACAAGATCTATTCCTAAAGAATTCGAGGATCAGAATTTTTAAATGGAGCTTTCATAAATCGGGACTATGAAAGCTTAAAAAGTGAAAAGATCCCGAATGTAAATATGTTTATATCGAGTTTCATAGCACTTTCTTCGACAAATTCATTTCACTTTAGTGTTTTTTCTGAGTTAAAAAAGTGGGAAAAATATTACATAACAGACCTTCAAAGAAACTTTTATGGGTGTAGAGTGCTTGACTTTGATGAGGAAATTTCCGGAGTCTTTGATGAGATATCTTTTGTAGACACACTATTTGATCTGCAAGAGTCGATTCAAGGAAGAAGGAGTGATTATGTGATTCAAACGCACTCTATTTCCATGTACAAGGAAATAACAAGATTTGAGCAAGATGAAATAGGGAAAGAAGTCTTCGTTGAAACAAAATATAAAACAATTGATAAAAAGATAAAGCCAGTTGCGGTTCCGCTTCCTGAAGATAGTAATAAACTTATGGATGGTGCAAAATCTCAGCCACCTCTTAGAGATAAAAGAAAAATAGGTCACGAGTTCACTAAAGAGACTCTTGAGCAAATTCAATTAGGAAAAGGATGTGTAGATCCATCTGTGGTGACACCTATGATAATTTTCACGATTGCACATGTACCTTGGAATCTTCGACCGATTCCGGTACCGAAAGCTCATATTTCAAAGCTAATTGACCTATTGAATGAGAAGATTAGAATGGAGATTCTTGAGCCATCAAGTGCTCCCTATTCTAACCGATGGTTTATAGTACCGAAGAAAAATGGGTCATCGAGATTCATCTAGGATCTACAGCGAGTGAATAAAGTGACAATTAGAAATATGGGAAGTGGGCCTATCGTAGATGAGTATGCAAAAGCCTTTGAAGGAAGATCTATTTACTCAATGGAAGACTTACACTCTGGGTATGATCCATTCTAGCTTGCTCTCGAAAGCCGCGACTTGATGACTATGAGGACTCCACTTGGGCTCATGCGTATGTGCACTTTGCCACAAGGCGCCACGAACTCGGTGGCACATATGATGAATGGTATGCATAAGGTGCTTAGGGATTTTATTCCGCATCTGACTATACCATTCATTGACGATGTCCCTATTAAAAGCTACGAGGAAAAAGATAAAGATGAGACTCTTGACGAGGATCGATGTAGGCAATTTGTTAAAAAGCACATAAATGATTGCGAATCCATTCTCAATCCGCTGCAAGAGGTTCATTTGACATTGTCTGGTGAAAAATCAGTATTTGGAGTGCAAGAGGTTTTAATTGTAGGAAGTTTGTGTGGATCTGAAGGAAGGAAGCCGTGTCCAAAGAAAGTAGACGCCATTGAACACATGAAAGAGGTCTGCTCCTCGATCAGTGAAGTGAGGAGATTTCTTGGGGCATGTGTTTTCTATGTTGTGTGGATTCCTCATTTTGCCCATGTTGCAGACCCACTCTATCAATTGCTTAGGAAAGGGTAAAGATTTCAATGGAAAGACATCCATACTCTAGCTGTGAGAAAACTAAAGAAGATACTTGCGAAAGCACCACTGCTTAGAAAGGCCAAGTATAGTGACAATAAAGAAATTTATATCACCATAGATACGAGTCTGATAGGTATAGGTTTGGCAATTGGCCAAGAGGATGATGAAGGAAAGAGGTATGCAATTCATTTTATGGCTAAAGTTCTAAATGTTCGTGAGAGAGTTTACCCTCAAATTAAGCGAGAGCTTTAGGGAATAGTGACTGCGCTTAAAAATGATAAAGAATATCTGATTAGGGCAAATGTGGTAGTGGAAACAGATTGCTTACCATTGTTGGGAATGATCGTGAATTGTTCCACTGCAGACATTGCCATGTTAATATGGATAGCACACATTAAGTCGCTAAATCCTGAGTTTCTTCATATAGCTGGAAGGAATAATGTGGTGGCTGATATGCTATCATGAGCTATATATGAAAATGAAGATTCGATGATTTCTATTGATGAAGAGATAGGTCTCGACTTTTATGCTTCACATGTACATACTTTGAGCTTAGTTGAAGCATCTACTGGGCTAAATAGGAAAGAGCCTCAGCATCAAATTGAAAAGCTTGGGACTCGTAGTGAGTCTTCAAGAGAAGCTCAAAAAAGCTTAGGGAGCGGAAAAGATAATAGAAGGACAGAAGAAAAACCTTACGAGATCCAAATAGGAATAACGGAAAGATTTAATGAAGACGAATATGAAAATGAGTGGAAGAAAATCGGGAGATATTTAAGTATGAAGTCTCCTCATCCTAGTTGGAGCAAAGAAAAGTTTTGTACCATTCGAAGAAAGTCAAGCAATTATTTTCTAAAAGATGGATTACTCTCGAAGAAAAATATTGGAATAGGTAAGATACCCCAGCGGGTTGTAGGATACAATGAAACGAGAGGTAGGGTTATGTGTGAAATGCAAAGATCACTATGGGCTGGGCATAAAGGCTTTCAAGGGACCTACGAAAAGATAAGGGAAAGATACTGGTGGCCTAGGATGTATGTGGATGTCCAAAATTATGTAGCCACTTGTAAGCCTTGCCAGATGTACTCCAATGTTAGACACAGAGATGAGTTACATCCAACATATCCTCTTAATATCCACTATAAGTCGGTTGTTGATCTGGTTACAATGCCATTAGGGGTGCATCAGATGAGGTATATTGTGCTGGCAAGAGAGGATCTAACAAACCATGTTGAAGGAAGAGCTCTGAGGACGAAAACTACAAGCAATGTATGCAAGTTTCTACTAGAAGACATGTTTAGTAGGTTTGGTTTTGTTGAGAAAATAGCTACCAACAGAGGTGAGCTTGATGCTCAGGAAGCCAAGGACTTCTTTGAAAAATATGGAATTCGATTATCGCTCACCACTCCTTACAATCCTGAAGCCAATGGGAAAATTGAGCGCGGAGACCCTCCGATTATTAAAGCTTTGGCTAAGGCTTGTGAGGGAAAGATAAAGAACTGGCCAAATTACCTTCCCTTTGCCCTTTGGGCAGACAGAATGACATGCACTAGGACTACTAGATATATGCCAGTAGAACTAATGTATTGTCAGAAACCTATTTTGTCGAGGGAGTCACATGCTTTAGCATGGACCTCCTTGCCTTGGGAAGATGAGATGTCAAGAGAAGATCTTCTTGCAGTGTGGATTCTTCAACTAGAGAGAGGAAGAAATCTAGTAGAAGAAGCTCCATTTAAGCTCAGAGCATCTAGAGAGAAAAATAAGGTTGCATTTGACAAGTCCCACATGTTAAGACCTAAAAAGTTTAATGAAGGAGACTGGGTACTTGTCTATGATAGCTGATTGGATATGCAATATGAAGCTCGAAGAAAACTGGTATAAAGATGGTTTGGTCCTTATGTGGTATGTAAAGTATTTGACAATGGAACATACTCACTTAGGGAATTAGATGGGACTAAGTTAAAGGATTTAATCGCTGGGAAGAGAGTTAAGCTCTTTAAAATAAGAGAGAATGAGGATTATGAGACGCTGATAAATGAAGATGAAGAAGAAGGAAGTGAATAAGAAGAAAGTGGAGAAGATGAAAATGAAGATATCGATAAGGAAAATGATTCAAATGAATTATATCATAAGACAATGTATGTATATAAGTATACCTATATATATATATATATATATATATATATATATATATATATATATATATATATATATATATATATATATATATATATATATATATATATATATATATATATATATATATATATATATATATGTGTCTATGTATGTATGTATTAAAAACATATAGATAAATAACAAGATATGAATCCATCTGGATGTAATAAATAAGTAAAGTAACAAATGAAATAAATGTATGTTTCTTACTTATTCATGAACTTCCATTAATGTTAAATTTTGTTCCTTGCAGGGTACTGGCAGAGATTTGTGATCAGTTTATTAAGAGGAAACCTTGTAGGTTTGATTGGGCTGTTTGACTATCTTAGATTCTAGAATGGACAGTGAAGATCTCAATGGTACATCCATCCCAAAGGGTAGCATTCCTGATAGGTTTAGAGAGACATCAAGGAGTGTACCTAAAGGAAGAACCTTAGATAGTTCTTTCATATGGACTTACTTGCTCCCCACACCCAAAAATGATGAAAGAGTTCCTGTTGAGGAGTTTGTTAAAGATCGCATTACGAGTGAGACTTTGATCCCATCATCAAATGAAGGGAGTGTTTTCAGCTATCGAGCGGCATGAACGTATGGAGAGAATGACACTTTAGTGGACCGTGAATCATCCTATATGACAGTGGACCCAATAGAACTCTTTGTTTATAGTCGCGACTTAGTGGAATATGCAGAACTTTTATAGCAACTTGCCTTGTTCCGTAGGGAACGTGAAGGTATGGAGCCGTCTTAAAGATAAATTAAAAAGCTATGTTAAAACTATGTGTAAATACCATTTCTTTTAAAAATGAAGTTAGTTTTTTTTAATTAAGAATAAAACCAAGAAAGAACTTCAGAAGTCAGCAAGGAAACCACTACCAATGTATATAAATAAAACTAGGTAATATTTTCCTTTTGAGTGATTGTTTCTGTATAAATTCTTGTGAAATAATCTTCTGTTTTATGCAGGATGACCAAGTTAGAGATGTTTAAAGAAAGAGTAATTGAAGACGACAAGCTCGAGCGGCTTCTGATTTTATATTAGTGAGATGTTATTGTTTCAATTTCCTTTTTTCCTCTTGTATATGTATGTATGTATATATGTCCATATGAAAAGACTACATGAGTTGGGCATATTACATGTAAAAGAATGCATAATTAAGAAAATTAAGTAGAACAAAAATCTCTCATACCACTAATAAGATTACATGTGATGTATAAGGGTTGGGATTATATGAGTAAGATTAGAAGATGAATTAGAACTTTCGCGAACAAGACCTAGGAAGGTGAAGGGAAGACCTAGACTAAGAATCTATATATACTAGTGCATTAGAAAAAATATGAGCCTTGCATGGGCCTTGTAAGGATTCATAATTTTTAGGGATTAAAATGCTTAATCTAGTGGTTTAAGGGAGCATACAAAACCACCAGTGGTATTCTGAAATAAAATACTATTTGCTAGCTTTTGTATTTGAATTACCAAATGGGAACATTTTGAGCCCTTGGATGTTGGAATTGAATGGCTTAGATTGATTCGAAGTATCTGTAGAGAGAGAAGGCCAATAAATTCGTGGGAGTTTGGACTATTCAAGCAGGCTTTTTTGGTCACTCTTTGCAAGCTTTTAGGCCCTTCGATCAAGCAAAATCCCACAGATTTCCGCGTTTGGGGCTGAGCTTCAAGGCGCGTTTGATTTCAGCCGTCCGATCATCTATTTATCCAAGGGACTAGGACAAAAGGTGCCTAAGATCTCCATGGCATCCATCTAAGCCATTGGATCAAGCTTGCATCCAAAGGCCATTATTTAAGGCGCTCCAAGGACCTGCTAATCAATGAGATCCATTAGATCTTAGCCCCAATCCAAGGCTCTAAATCAAAGGCGCCTTTTTGAAGGCTCTTTTCATCCTAGCCACTAGATTCAAACCAAATCCAAGGGCCAAAAAGCAAAGGTGCCTTGACTTTTGCCCTTCAACGCCTACCTTTGGATTTTTAAGCCAATCCAAGGGTTCTAAATCATTCTCAAGCATTTGAAAACCATTCAAATGAAAAAAACCACGAGTTTGAAGTGGTTTCTTGCTCTTTGACCACAAAAAAGCAAGGGAAGCCTATGCCTAGTCTATGTGATTAAGGGACTAGACTGTGTCCACCACCCTCCTCTCATTGCTCCATCACTAATCACTCCTTAATCCAAAAGGCCCATGCAGGGTTCATTTTTTTTCCTAATGGTTTATGAGCACTTGATGAGTGAGATACTTCGACTTCTACTCTTAATCTCTCGTATGATCTGACCTTCAAACAGATTTTGTCTTGAGAAAAGAATTCTTATACTAGCCAGATATCTATGTGTATGTGTATGTGTTGTTGGGCGCTGCGATGAGCTAGTAGGCGGGTGGAGCTACCCTGGTCGGGCAATTAGGGCCACGAGCTGATGCTAGTTGTGTCGTATGGCCTGACCTACATGTTGTTACGCGCTCATACGGGTTGATAGGCAGGTGGAGTCACTCTGGCAGGTGGTTAGAGCCATGAGTTGATTTTGTATGAGGCTGAGATTGTGCATCATGCGCTATGTCGGGTCGGTAGATGGGTGGGCTAAACCTGGCGAGGTGGTCAGGTCCACGAGTCGCATCCGATTTTGGCATGGGCCGACATGTATAGAAAAAGAATAAATAAATAAAAATATAAACAAAAATATGAAGGTTGAGCTAGGAAAAAGAATTAAAATAAAGAAAAATATAATAAAAATAAGAGAAAAATAAGAAAAGGTCTGATGGGGGTTTGGACGATGGGAGATCAACAAGGAAGGGAGAAGCGAGTCTCATAAATCGAGTTGATGAGGACTGGTATATGCAAATTCTTCGGATAGGCTACTAGATATGACCGGGTCGAGTTAACGAGAGAGCTAAGAAGTTTTCGATTTACTCATGTGATTTCTAGTCTAAGTGCATTAGTTTATTCCGATAAGTTGTATGGGATGCTTTTGTCTACCTTCTTCTCTTGATTAATGCCAAGTTTAATGCATATTCATATTTCATGCATCTAGCCGAATTTTCTTTAAGTTTAGTTTATCTGTCATGAGCACTTGATCCTTGCTTGTGCTTGATGTTGTGTATGCAGGTTCGTGGCGCATCTGGAGGATGCACAGGTTCTGAGGGGGTGGATGTGGTCATGATGTGAAGAGGTACCCCATAATGTCATATGAAGCATTAATTCAAATCTCACGTCAAGTTATAGAGCATAACAATGCACTGCCAGAAAGCTTCAGCTTATTGTTTTGAAGTTCGAATGTACTCCAAATCATGGGAGGCTTTTCGCTTTCCCCTTCATGAATTCACTAGGAGGTGCTTCAGTGCAAACCAAAAGCTGCCATTTTTTTTGAATGTTTAGTTTGTGTATCAATAACAACTTTCATATTATGCTTAAGAAGAGATTGCGCTCTTTTATAAATAAAAGTATGTAACCATTGGATCTTATTGCTTTTCCCTTTTCCATATTATCACCTGGATTAAAAAAAAAAGAAATAATAATAATAATGTAAGAAGATATGTATTGCTCGACTTGCAAAAATGGGAAAAGGCTGCTTGGAGCGGCACGATCACGTGAACTTCACGGGAAGACATCTGATGCTGGAAGGGGAGAGAAAAGAGAAAAGGACGGCGCCTTCTGGAGGAGGAAGCTGAGAGAACGTGGCATTCTTCCTTCTGCGTTGCTACGAATTCTATTATGAAACTCTATACACAAGCTGAGAAGAAAAATAAGTTTGCCTTTACTTGGAGAAAGCAATCAAGAAACGACAAGAGAAAAAGGCACGTTGTTGATTCCCTGAAGTGCGAATCTGTTGCTAAGTGCATAGAGAATTCCTTCAGTTTAGCGTAGAGTATCATAACTCTACTCCAATGGATGATGGGAGATAGCCTAAACAAATTCTGAACGGGGACTCTAGCTGCTAGAGTACAAAAAAAGATAATTCAAAGAGCGTGGTGATCCGCAAATCAGGAACGTATGAAGTAACTTCTCTCTAAAGAAGGTAGGTGATAGACCTATTCAATTGCAACAAGATTAGCGAAGAGCGAAAATCAGAGGTTTCACTATGCTTGGGCTGAAACTTAGGTCATTTCGTTGCTGAAACGATGAGCTTTTTGTTCTTACGGTTTACTTTTCATGTTGTTTTCTTTTTATGTTTTATTACCTGTAATGATATAATAGAGATACAGTACTCTTTGTCTGTGGGAAAATTATGAAACATTATATAAAGGCCTTTTTAATAAGAATACAGTTTGTGCGATGTTAATTTTTGCAAAGTTTACCACGCTAACACTCAGATTTTACATGAAGGAAAGTTTCAATCATGAGAGTACGAATGGATTCCATGTTATCCTCTAAGGAATTGAAAATTATAGTACGATGCAGAACTTTTGTACAACTTTTATGATAATGATTCTTTCTGTGATTGACAGTTTTCCTCTTTGTGTTGGAAACATCTTGAAATGCATGTTTTCAAAGGTTTAAATATGATGGCTGTAGAATTGAATGTCTTTGTCGTTGTGCAATTACTTCTTGTGGATCGAATGCTTGAAATGTATGATTCTAAACAAAGTTTGGAACTTGAACAGTAGAAAGTAATACACAGTATGTGAGGAAATAGCCTACAAGGATCACTCTAATCATCATTTGGGCTTCCTCTTCGTATGTGATCTTTTGGCTTGTGATGCAAATCATGCGAATTTCCTTTTTCGCTTGCCGCAATGATGATAATTACTTCAGAACACTGATTCAACGAATTTCTTGTGTCTGCATATATGCTTCCTTAAAATGAGAGACATCAAGTATTGTACGTGAAGAGGGACAAAAGTTTTTGAAAAGATACAGGTTCTTAGCATTTAAGGGGTGGAAAAAGGAATCGATCTAAAGGTTTGATCGCATACTACTAGTACTTCAAACATCAATTTTGCTTTAGTTCCAAATAGTGTGCTTCGTAACACCTGGATATTGGAAATGTGGCTAGTGTGTTCAGGTTGATTAATAATGTAATAAAAACTGGATTTCCATTCTGAAAGCATATATAGAGTGGACCCTTTCAAAGTTTAAGTCTCTAAACTTTCTTCAATGACCTTGACGATATGAGAAGTTTATTTTACAAGTTGATCTTAACTTTAAGTTGGTATTTTCATTGATGAATTAAGATTTTGCTTTGAGTTACTATTCCTTCTCCTAGACTTGAAAATTATGTCAAGAAGGATAGTCCACTTTAATTATTGCTTGTACATTTGAAGTAATTCGAAGGCTTTATATATCCAAGATGCTTTAAACTTCCCTCCTTGTCTTAAAAATCCGATGACAGCATTCTGGTGCGTGCGCCCGAATACGTCTCTCTCTCTCTCTCTCTCTCTCTCTCTCTCTCTCTAAAATTAGCGCTGCCATGGGACAACCACATCTCTCTCTCCTTTTGTCCCTTTCCTGAATCTCTCTGCGGGTCGTCGACTCTCAAAATCCCTCTCTCCTCCTAAATTCTTGCCAAACGACACTGCGTTCTACGTCGACAATAGCCGCTTACTATCTCCCTCTATATCCGCAGTGGGAGAGGGCTCGCAAATCTGTCTCTGGACACGTCATCTATGCATCTCTATCGCCATCAGACTCTTTCTCTCTGACTCTCTACGGAGCTGCAGGTCACCACAGCAACCGCCTTTGGACTCGTCTCTCTCTCTCTCTCTCTCCATAATCCTCCACGTTTCCTACGTTCTACGCCGACAGCAGCCCGACTCTGTCGTCTCTCCCTAACTTTTGCCTTGAAGTACGCGTCCCTTGATTTTCTGATGCACAACAGTCAACAACGCCTCCATTCTCTTCAAGGTGCACCGGCAACCAATAAGTTATAGTATGGAGATCTCTCTCTTCACCTCTGATCATTGCGCCATCATCGTCACAAGCAGAATCTCTCTGTCCATCTCCTCTCTCTCTACCATCTACAGCCGCGCAGTACTCTATCTCTCTCCTTGCATGTCGGCAACAGCGAGATTCTTCAGTGGGTTCTTCCCTTCTCCTCACTCTCTCAGTGCCGCCAGCTCATCTCCGTGCGCTGCCTGCAAGCTATTTCTGTCTCCCTCTATCCCTGCGCTGGCAACAGCCCACAACCGAGGGAGGAGGAAGAGAGATAAGCTCTCTCTCCAACGGGCGCAGTCTGCCTCTCTCTCCTGATTCTCTCTCTGACTATCTCTGTCATGCACACATCCAGCACCTATGGACTCTCTCACATCCATCCTCTAAGTGCAGACGGTCCTCTCTCTATGCACACTAATATGCTCACCATTCAAAACCTCAGAACCCTAATCAATTGATGTAAGATTCTTATGCTCAGGAGCTACATGATGGCCAACTACGAACATGATGTCATCACAAACGCTTACCATTTTTTAGGGGAGCACTAGATTGTGCTCTCTGACTACAGTAGACAAGATTTCGGAAATACACTTATGATTATGAGAACACCCACGTAGGGAAAATGATACAAGAATATACGACAGATACAAGACGTCCCACAAGCCGGGACCGATAGGTATGGAAAACTCGACTAGAGATGATACAAGAAATCCCACAACCCGGGATCGTAGGTAGGAAACAAGATATCTCAATTACAAGAATTCCCCTCAGGGATATGAACTGGATACAAGAAATAACTAGAAAGGATCTCGTACTACGAGATTACAATAGGACAAGAAAGGATGTCAGCAATACAAGACTAGACAAGACTAGAGCTAGAAACAAGACTAGAACTTGAACTAGAACTTGAAACTACTTACTTGGTGATCAGGATCCCTTGAGCTCCCAAGACTGGCATTGGCAAGACTGATTATGAATGTGGCCAACCCCTCCTTTTATAGGTTTTCAAGGACGGTTCATGAAAGGCGGTTACGAATTGATGATGTCATCGATGATGTCATCAATTCGAAACATGAGCTCTGGATATCCAAATCAGGCAAGTAGATAGTCGATCTTAGGGTTTTGGCACGCTTCGGACGCAATGGAAGCATTGGTTTCTCCCAATTCTGAGCCAATCATGAGATATAGAGTTCACATGGAATCTAAGGTCACGGATTTACTTTGCCCATGACATCACCTCCCCCTCAAGCGACGAGTTCCACGAGGAGCGGTCATGTTATTTGGTCTTGGCTTCGTTGGATTTCTCGGATGGAATTCTTGAGCCTTGATTGGTGTTCTTTGAAGGTTTTTTGCAGGTTCCCAAGTACGATCACTGATGTCGTACCCTTTCCAATGCATAAGGTATTCCAATCTTCCTCGGGATATTCTGGAATCTAGGACATGCTCGACTTCTAATTCTTCATGGTCATCAATCTCGATAGATGGTGAAGGACTAGGTCTCTCCCCCCTCAATGGTGACATCTGATATGGTTCTAACATGGATACATGGAAAACTAGATGTATTCTCATGGTACTTGGTAGCTCGAGCTTGAAGGTGACTAGGTTAATCTTGGCCAAGATGGTGAATGGACCAAATATTTGATGATCTAACTTTGCACAAGGCCTTGAAGTTTGCAAATTGCTTTGGAGTAAGCATTCTTTATCTCCAATTTGATATGATGGATTATGAACACGATGTTGATCTGCATAGTACTTATATTGTTCTTGAGCTTTATAGATCTCTTCCTTGAGTTCTTTGTGTATGTCCATCATGTACTGGGCCTTGTCTTTGGCTGCTGGGTTCTAGACATGATTTGAGAGGTTTATATCCATCCTTGGATGTTGTCCATAGTTTGCAAAGAAGGGAGTTTGCTTTGTAGATGCATGAACACTATTGTTATAAGCAAACTCTGCAAACGATAAAAGCTCAAACCAATCATTTTGATGGTAGTTGCTGGTGCAACGGAGATATTGCTCCAGGACTTGATTCACCCGTTCTGTTTGTCCATCGGTCTGTGGATGATTTGCTGTGGATAGTTTAACTTGAACACCAAGGAGCTTACAAAGACTGTTCCAGAAGCTGGATATGAACTGTGGACCTCGATCACTGACAATATCATCAGGCAATCCATGAAGCCTAAAGATGTATCTGAGAAAGAGTCTAGCAGTGGCTGCACTTGTGATTGCCTTTGTAGTTGGAATGAAGTGTGTCATCTTTGTGAATCTATCCACAATAACAAGAATGGCATCATACTTATCTGACTTTGGTAGATCTGTGATGAAATCCATAGATAATGAAGCCCATGGCCTTTCTAGAATAGGTAAAGGTTGCAAGAGGCCATGAGGCTTATGTCGTGGTACCTTGGATCTATTGCAAGTGTCACAGGTTCGGATAGATTCTTTGACTTCCTTCCACATTTGAGGCCACCAAAAATCCCTGGATATAAGTTCCATTGTTTTATTTACTCCAAAATGTCCTACTGCAAGGTTGTCATGACGTTGTTGAAGCACCTGGATCCTGGGTTTTCCTGGAGGGACATACAATAGGGTTTTATAGAACAATAAGCCATCCTTTTCCTTGAATTCATTTACTTCTTGGACTTTTCCTTCTTGAGTTTTTTGCTTAATATTACAAAATAGTTCATCTTGCGGTAAATTCTCACGAATCAAATGATTCAAGGCTAAATCTTCAGGATGGCTTGAAGAGATAGCTGCTAACTGGAGATGCTCAGGCTTGAGTAATACACTCTCTTGTTGATCAAAGGCCTCTTCACCCTTCTTTGGTACAAGGTAAGATCTTCTTGACAAGGCATCTGACTGACACTGTTGACGTCCTGGACGGTATGTGATGAAAAAGTCGAATCTGGATAAAAAGTTACTCCATCGAGATTGCCTTCTATTGAGAATCCGGGTGGTCATAAAATATTCTAGGTTCTTGTGATCTGAATACACAATGACTTTATGAGCTGCTCCTTCTAGATGATGACGCCAGGTATCAAACGCGTCTACTATGGCAAGAAGTTCTTTATCATGAATTTCATAATTAATTTCTTGAGGGAAAAACTTCCTTGAATGATATGCAACTAGATGTAGGTGTCCATCATCTCCATATTGGGAAAGAATGGCCCCTAGAGCAAAGTCTGATGCATCGGTCTCAAGGAAGAAGGGCTTATTGGAATCAGGATGAACTAGAATTGGGGCGGTAGTGAATGCTGATTTCAAGGTCTGAAAGGCCTTTTCTGCTTCTTCGGTCCATGAGAATTTGGAGTTCCCGATAAGCTTGGTAAGAGGTGTTACTATCTTGGAGTAATCTCTGATGAATATCCTGTAGAAATTGGCAAACCCCAAAAAACATTGTACATCTCGAACACATGAAGGTGGTTGCCAATCAAGGATTGTCTCAATCTTCTTAGGGTCCATAAAAATTCCTTTCTCTGATACAATGTACCCTAAAAATTCCACTTCTATCTTATGGAAAGAGCACTTCTCCAATTTCGCATGTAATCCTTTTTCTCTTAGTTTCTCTAAGACTATCTTTACATGGAATTCATGATCTTCTAGATTTTTTGGAAAATATCAAGATATCGTCAAGGTATATTACAACAAAATCATCTAAATATTCTCGGAAGATATCATTCATCATATGTTGGAAGAAAGCTGGAGTATTTGTGAGAGCAAATGGCATAACTACATATTCAAAATGGCCATACCTTGTCCGAAATACTGTCTTCCATTCGTCTCCTTCTCTGATCCTGACAAGGTTGTAAGCTCCTCGAAGGTCAATCTTCGTGAAGAATTTTGCTTTTCCAAGGTGTTCCAAGAGCTCGGATATGAGTGGTAGAGGGTATCTGTTCTTTATAGTGACTTTATTCAATCCACGATAGTCTACACACATCCGGAGAGTCCCATCCTTCTTCTTTACAAATAAGATAGGAGCTCCTGCTGGAGACTTTGAGTGTTTGATAAACCCCTTTGCTAGATTCTCATCAATGTTCTTGCGTAGTTCTATAAGCTCCTCTGAGGATAGTCTATAGATTGGTCCAAAGGGCGGTTGTGCTCCCTCTTGAAGTTCTATGGCACAATCAGAGGGTCTATGCTCTGGAAGGATGTCTGCATTCTTCTTTTCAAAAACATCTTCAAAGCCTTTGTACTGATTGGGTAACTAAAGCCTTTGTACTGATTGGGTAACTGCACTGGATCATCTTTCTTAGATTCTTGAGCTGGTATGGCATAGATCATATATGTCGGTTCCTTCCTTACTGCATGTATGAAGGCTTTGGCTCCGACATATGTTGGGTTCTTCTGGATATCTCGAGGGGTAATTTTATTATTCTCCCAATTAATTTCTGGATTATGTTTCTTTAACCATGGCATTCCGATGATAACCATATTTACTGGACTCGATATTACATTGAAATATATGTGTGAATCATGGTCACCAAGATGTACTCTTAGTGGTATGGTTTCCATGGTTATATTCCCCGAAGCTAGAGGCCGTCCATCGACTACCTCAGCTACTACTGGTCTATTCTTCTGAAGTACTGGAATTCCATGTTTCTTAATGAGTCCTTCATCAATGAAACATGAGGACGCTCCTGAATCTACCAGAGCCATAAGGGAAAAGGTCTTCTTAGACATGATTAACTTGACAGGGGCAAGACATGTTTCTACGGGTGTGGATGGAATTATGAGACCCTTTCTTACATCATGGTCCGGTTGTATGGTCTCTTTTACAACTGGACTTCCTCGTTTCCCTGCTCTACAAGGGTGGCTGCAACTTTGGAGTTCGTTCTCTTGTTGGGACAATTAACTGCAATGTGGCCAGGGTTTTCACAATATAGATATAATTTGTTATCCCTCCTTCTTTCTTTCTCTTGTGGTGTAAGAGGCTGGAACCTATTTACATCTATCTGCATAGGTTCGGACATAGGCTCATCTCTAGGAGTAGGCTGGAAAGGTTTCCATTGGCGAGGTCTTCCTTCTACTTGTTTTTCTTCTTTCCTTTCAAAAGGGCGGTTATCACATTGAATGGCTGTCTTCACCTCTGGCATCGTGAGTAGAAGGTCCTTCACATCATCCCTTAAGCCCCACCTAAATTGGCTTATGAAGTAATCTTCATGCCAAGTGAGGTCACATATCAACTGCCTAAATTCTGATGCATAGGTAGAGGCAGGGCGGTTGCCTTGACATAGCTTCCGAAGTTTTGTTTCTGCCACTCGACTTGTGTCTACATCTCCAAATGTAGCGATGAGCTCTCTAAGAAACCCCTCATAGTCATGAAGTATGGCCAGATCCTTCACCAGGATTGGGGCGAACCATGATAATGCTTGACCGTGGAACAAGGTTCCAACAAAACCGACCTTGGATGCATCATCAGGGTATCTATCAGGCTGCATACGGATGTACCATTTGACTTGTTGCAAGAATCCCCGGAACTTTTTGCGATGACCATCGAACTTTTTTGGCATGCAGATCTTCGGTTCCCTCATGAAGGATGTACTAGGTCGTTGATTTACTTGCATACTCCCTTGATTTGTCTGAAGACTCCCGATTCGTTCTTGTAATTCTTGGAGGAGTGCACCTACATGCCTTGCATCTCCCATCTCGATTTGTGTCTATCGATGAGTTAGTTCTTTGACTTGTTGTTGGAGACTCTGAAGTCTTGCTACAATCTGTTCATAAGCATTCTCCATGATGACTGGTCTTGGATTGAAGCTAGTCTTGCCAAAATGTCAGGGGAGCACTAGATTGTGCTCTTTGACTACAATAGACAAGATTTTGGAGATACACTTATGATTATGAGAACACCCACGTAGGGAAAATGATACAAGAATATACGACTGATACAAGACATCCCACAAGTCGATAGGTATGGAAAACTCGACTAGAGATGATACAGGAGATCCCACAACCCGGGATCGTAGGTAGGAAACAAGCTATCTCAATTACAAGAATTTTCCTCAGGGATATGAACTCGATACAAGAAATAACTAGAAAGGATCTCGTACTACAAGATTACAATAGAACAAGAAAGGATGTCAACAATACAAGACTAGACAAGACTAGAGCTAGAAATAAGACTAGAACTTGAACTGAAACTTGAAACTACTTACTTGGTGATAGGGATCCCTTGAGCTCCCAAGACTAGAATTGGCAAGACTGATTATGAATGTGGCCAACCCCTCCTTTTATAGGTTTTCAAGGGCGGTTCATGAAAGGCGGTTATGAATTGATGATGTCATCCATGATGTCATCAATTCGAAACATGAGCTCTCGATATCCGAATCAGGCAAGTAGACAGTCAATCTTAGGGTTTCGCAGGCTCCGGATGCAATGAAAGCATTGGTTTCTCCTAATTCTGAACCAATCATGAGATATAGAGTTCACATGGAATCTAAGGTTAGGGGTTTCCTTTGCCCATGACACCATCCTCAAGCATCATCTACATCTGCTATAGACGTAAAAGTAAAGCATGAATGTGAATAAGGGAGGGGTAAGAATCCTACTTGGAGAAGCGTTTCACAAGAGGTCCACGGGGTGAAACATATGGGCTTTAACCCCTTTTTATAGGTTCCCCTGCCCTTCTTCCCTTGGAACTATTCTCTAGAAGTTTCTAGCCTCCTTAGATAACTTTCTAATTTCAGACGACCTTGCATATTCATTTTCTATTTTGAGAAAATCATACTGCTTATTTCTATTTTTGATTTTTCTCCTTTTTATTTTTTCTAAACTAAGGTTTTGGTTTCACACTATATATACAAGATTAATTATTTTTAAGGGTTTGACCTAGAGTAAACGCTAATTCCAATGGTTTAAGCTAGGGTTTTTGGTCGAACAAATTAGGTTTTTGATCACAATCAAGTCAAACACATTAATCCAGGAGTTTCTTTACAGTTTGGACCTAAACTCCAAGGATTTCTAAGGGTACAAAATTCAAAATTATGGGATAAAATCGTGTTTTCAAGGGTTTTCATGGTCAAATCTAGGAGTTTTATGGATCTAAATTCAATCATTTACATGCACAGGTCTAACGTACATCTCCTACATGGTTTCCCATCTCACAGTCAATCAAATCAGCTAAAACACGTATAATTCTTACCACTTTATTAGCAAAAATACCACATAAAACTCATAAAATCAATCAACTTTGGAGAAAAACAGGCACACTTCCCTGCAGGATTTCATCCCGACATTCACTCCCACTAAACTTGCACATCGTCACCATGGGCGAACCTACAAAATTCAACAAAAGCGTATCAGGGTTCTTTTGCAACACTTTTTACTTTTTATATTTTTCTTTTCAAAAATCAAAATGTGATGTCATGTAGTACATGCAATTTTATAAAGATTAGTAGGAAGTTTAGAAAATTATGTAGATTCAAGCTTCACAAACATCATACTATGTTTCTGCATCTACAATCTGACAAGTAGCCATATGATTAAATCGTTGGCTTTCTAGATATTTTATTTGTTCAACTAGTTGAGATCCAGCAACTCATTCTAAGAGCTAGCATATACTTATGTTTCTACTAACTCAGTTTGTAGAATATACCTTGATCCCCACTATTTAGTCCCTACTGTCCTACTCTCAATCAAATCTTTTCTTTTTCTTTTCCTTTTTTATTTTTCTTTTTCTTTTCTTTTATTTTCACTTCATCTCAGCTCACTATTTTTCTTTTTATCTTTATTTCACAAATGGGCCTATGTCAAAATCGTGTGTGACTCATGGACTTGACCATCCAGACAAGTTTGTCCCACTTGTCTGCCGATTCGACATAGTGCACGACATACACAACATTAGCCCTACATGAAATCGACATCAGCTCGTGGCTTTGACCACCAGGCCAGAGTGATTCCACCCGCCTACCAACCCCTGCACGCACATGACAACAGACACGTTAGACCTATGACATAACTAGCTACGGCTCATGGCCTTGATCACCCGACCAAAGTGGTTCCACCCGCCTACTAGCCCATCACAGCGTACTAACAACATGCACACACATATAGGCTTGCTTTGAGTATGAAGGATTTTCATAAATCATGATACCTATGGAGGTAAGATCTTGCAAGAAACAAATAGTAGGACCCAAAGAATCCCACTTACTAAGTGTTCAAATCAATCGGCATATACATGCACTTAGTCTAAGCAAATCATCACATTCCCAAGATTTCACTCCCAAAAGTCTCTAGCTTGCTAACTGATTCATTCATATAATTTCTAGTCGCTCATGCTTCATGCAAACCCATAATAGATATTTGCTATCTTCATTCTACATAATTTTCTTAAATTCATACATATCTTTATCACACAAAACAATGCAATGCATATGCTCTATCAGAAAGAAAAAAAGAATCCGAATTGGAAACATTTCACATGGTCATTTTAGTCCATCCTGATTATTGATCGATCCAACTTCTCTTCAATTTCATGGTCTATCATTCTTCATCAGCATCAGCATGAGTATCATCAGCATCCTCCAACATCATCATCATCATCAATATCATTCATCATTCATCAATCAATGATCATAAACCATCTTTCATCATCACACATCAATCATCATTAATCATCATTCATTAATCATCATTGTTAAACATTTTCAACATCAATCATTATCTTTCCATCTTTCATCATCATCAATCATCATGAACATCATCATGCATTTTCATCAATCTTTATCCTTCAATAGCTCTTAATCGTTCCTATACATTTTCATTATGAATCTTTTTCAATCATCCTTCAATATTTGCAAATATGTCCAGAAAGGTAAGATTTCTACTTCTCTTATTCTTCTTCAAACTCTTAGAAGTCTTTAAAGTTGTCTTTATATTCCCCTCAATTTTCCCAATAATATCATCAAGCAACTATTTTTTTGTTTTGTTAACCCGTTTATCAGATTTCAGATCTTCTTGAGTTTCTTCTTTACTCTTTTCTAGTTCAATCTGTTTATCAAAGTTCAATTGAGACTGTAATTTTGTAACTTTCTGTTGATCAAATAGATTCTCATTACTCAAAAGTTTTGAATCAAATGATACACATACATCCTTATCTTTCTTTGGTTTCTCTTGAATCTCACTATCAGACTCTCCTTTATGATCTATTTCTATTTGCTCTTTTAATATCTGCTCAATTTGTTTATTTTCAACCTTTATCTGTGTACTTTTGGTTTCTTCCCTAGGTTTCTCTTGACTCTCAATAGATAGCATACTTGTTTGTTCATGAGATTTACTATTCTCAAGTCTTTTTGGTTTCCATATCTTTTGAGTTATCTTTAATCTAGTCTTGGTCTCTTCAAAATACTCCTTCATTCCACCTTTCCTACATTCAAATGCAAAGGTATTTGCTCTTGATATTTACAAATATTATTTTCATGTTCACTGACTAGTCTTTGTCTACATGCACTTTCATACGCTATGCAATCCCAAAACATATATCCATGCTTATCGCACCAAAAGCAACGTATATGGCTCTTCTCAGCCCAACTTGATTTCCTAGGTATCACTCTAGGCATGGTTCCTCTAAGACCTAATGACTCTTTTTGTGCAGATATTCCTTGGTACTTTACCACATGTTCATGGTCACATTTCAATGTTTGTAAGTCTTTAACTTTGTTAGACAAACGGTCAATCTTATGTTTCAATTAAGAAATCTCAGAATCCATTTCATTTTTTACGTCTTTAATACTTATGCCCATTAGTTGGATAGTGTCAGATATTGCATTTATTGTTTGCATTAGGATCATCACAATACTAAATTTTGATTTTATAGATTCACTCGCATTAATTTCCATTTCTCTAAATCGCTCTTCGTATTTCCTAAACTGTTCCTCAATTATTTTATTCCTTTTAGTTTCTTGTGCAAAGACGTATGGACTAAACAAGTGCAGATCGTGAATGCTCAAGCTCAAGCAACAAAACAATCTTTCTGTTCAGGGTGTGTATGTGGAGCAATGCAAATAATTCAAAGAACTTGAAATGCTGGTACCTGAAATGTCTGTCTGGCGCTGAGGTTCGTGTCTCTTTTCTCAAGGAGTGGGTGACATGTCAAGGATCACGGGGCAACCGCCTTGCTTCACGTCTGGTTCAGGTGTCAGGAAGAAGCCGTTTGAATGGGAAGGAAGTCAGCGCCTGGTTGGATCAAGCCCCGTATGTGCGCGCCGTTCCCACTGTCCTGCGAGCGGCATCTGCGTGCTGGGCACCTGCCCTCAAATCTCTGGAGTGTGGCGATCCTCGTAGTGCCCTATCCCTCTCCAAAGAGACGAGATGTTCGTGCGTACGCGGAAGACCATTGGCCTCTAGAGCGAGAAAATCCAAGTATTGCGGAAGAACAGGAAAATCACCGGATCGGTGTACACACAAGCACAATGATACAACTGAAGTTGTCCAATAAAATCTTAGTCATATAAAGGTTCCCACTATAGTGCAGGTCAGTGATACAGAAATCCGCTATAGTGTGGAATGGATGAATACAAATATATGCCGCCATTACACTGCGGATCGGCCATATATAACGTAGGCCTCATGCTACAGTGCAAGAAGTCACCCTCGAGTCTTGGAAATCTTCATAACTTTTTTCTTTTCTTGATCGGGTTTCGATCCAAACTTTACCTCTTATCTTCCGACTTCACTCAATGTGTTACTTCAAGTCTTCGTCAAATAATTGTCTTCACTTCATAAACTGCAATAGCCTCTGATCACTCAATATCCTGGAGAAGCGTTCCACAAGAGATCCACGAGGTGCTTTTTACTTCAATCTTCAATCACTTTCTATGCTTCATATAATCTCCAAAATCATCAATCTCAATACCTGGAGAAGCGTTCCAAAAGAGATCCACGGGGTGCTCTTTACTTCAATCTTCAATCACTTTCTATGCCTCATATAATCTCCAAAATCATCAACCTCAATACTTGGAGAAGCGTTCCACAAGAGATCCAGAGGATGGGGCAAAAAAATCATTAATACCTTCCAAGAGGAAATAAATAAAGATCACTTTAAAGTCACATTCTCTTTCCTCGTTCATCACACAACATGCTAGTTTATTAAATTTTACTTTATTTTGGAAGAACTATGATAATATTAAGTGTGGCTCATTATCTTAAAATGTGGATCGAAACCCCTTTGCACATATATTTCGGTCACTTATAGAAGTCTTAGACTCGAACAAACTCTGAAAAATTCATTAACATGTATCATGATCTTAATTCTTTATCATGTTGACGTATGCAACTCTTTTATAATTCGTTTCAGTTCACATTTTCTTTCTGTTCAATAGACTGTAATTAACGAAGTATTAAACTTCTCTTCATTTCTTATATATGTATTCAAGGTCTGAAACCTTTGCCTCAAAATCCAGATTTTTTAATATGTTCTTTAATCTTATCCTTATTTCTTATGGGCTTTTCGCCATGAATTGTAATTCAATTATGATTCTTCTCATTTTTAGTTCAAAAAAAATTAGAACTTCTATTTCAAATGGTTTGCGCACATCGAATCTCTTTAGCTCGTGTCAGCTATCTGTTGGATAAAATTCCATTTTTCTTCTTTTTCTCTTGCTGTTTTTTTTTTAAATGGAGGTTCGGCCAAGGCCTACTCCCCCGGACTTTAACTTTGAAATTACAACTGTACAAGGAAGGGCATAGTACACATGGGACCCCCCTTATCCCACAAGAACAGGGGTTTACAACTGGGTTAAACGGCGGTCACAACTACCGCGGGGATGATCAAACGGTGGGCAACAACCACCTACATCAGTTCCTGGGATTTATATGTCCCTACATGTTGCTGCCAGGGGTTGAACCCTCACCCCCACCTCAAGAGGCGAGAGGCTCAACCACCAGGCCAGCGAACTGGGACTTTTTTCTCTCTTTTTTTTTCTTTTTTTTTTCTTTTTTTCTCTTGCTGTTACCGTAATTTTTGGGAAGCATATTTAATGTATTGGATCTCTCTCTGTAACAGGCTTCCATCTCTGCATCTTTTGCAACATAACTCTGCCGTCCATATCTTTCGTGAACTTAGACTCTCTCTCTCTCTCTTTGTTCGATCTTCCATTGCTGACTGCAAAAGCCGTCTCCATCTCTCTCTCTCTCTCTCTCTCTCTCCCGATTTTCTCCTCTGTGATCTACTGTGTGTGCCCAAATATCTCTCTCTCTCTCTCACTCTCTGAAATTTAGTGCTACCATCGAACAACCACATCTCTCTCTCCTTTTTTCCCTTTCCTGAATCTCTCTGAGGGCCGTCGACTCTCAAAATCCCTCTCTCTCCTTCTAAATTCTTGCCGGACGACCTTGCATTCTACGCCGACAGCAGCCGCTTTCTATCTCCCTCTATATCCGCAGTGCGATAGGGCTCAAGAATCAGTCTCTGGACACGTCACCTATGCGTCTCTATCGCCATCAGACTCTTTCTCTCCGACTCTCTACACAGCTGCACATTTCCACAACAACCGCCTCTAGACTCATCTCTCTCTCTCCCCCCTCCATAATCCTCTAGGTTTCCTGCGTTCTATGCTGACAATAGCCTGACTCTGTCGTCTCTCCCTAGCTTTTGCCCTGAAGTACGCATCCCCCGATTCTCTAATGCACAACAGTCTAGGTTTCCTGCGTTCCATGCTGACAGTAGCCTGACTCTGTCGTCTCTCCCTAGCTTTTGCCCTGAAGTACGCATCCCCCGATTCTCTGATGCATGACAATCAACAGCACCCCATTCTCTTCCAAGTGCATCGACAACCTATAAGTTATAGTATGGAGATCTCTCTCTCCGCCTCTTATCATTGCACCATCACGTCAGCAATGGAATCTCTCTGTCCATCTATCCTCTCTCTACCATCTACAGTAGTGCAATACTCTACCTCTCTCCTTGCATGTCGGCGACAGCCAGATTCTTGATGTGGATTCTCCCTCTCTCCTCACTCTCTCGTCAATGCAAGATCATCTCCATGCGCTGCCTGCCAGCTGTTTCTGTCTCCCTCTGTCCCTACGCTGGCAGCGGCCCACAGCCAAGGGAGGAGGAAGAGAGATAATCTCTCTCTCCAGCGGGTGCAGTCTGCCTCTCTCTCCTGACTTCTCTCTGATTACCTCTATCGTGCACACATCCAGCACCTATGCGACTCTCTCACATCCATCCTCTGAGTGCAGACGGTCCTCTCTTTATGCAGACTAATATGCTCACCATTCAAAACCTCAAAACCATAATCAATTGATGTAAGATTCTTATGCTCAAGAGCTACATCATGGCCAACTACGAACATGATGTCATCACAAAAGCTTACCATCTTCAAGCATCATCTACATCGGCTACTCTCTTTCTCTGAGATGTAAAAGTAAAGCATGAATGTGAATAAGGGAGGGGTAAGAATCCTACTTGGAGAAGCGTTCCACAAGAGATCCATAGGGTGAAATATATGGGCTTTAACCCCTATTTATAGGTTCCCCTGCCCTTCTTCCCTTGGGACTATTCTCTAAAAGTTTCTAACCTCCTTAGTCAACTTTCTAATTTCAAACGACCTTGCATCTTCATTTTCTATTCACTACTTATTTCTATTTTTGATTTTTCTCCTTTTTATTTTTCCTAAACTAAGGTTTTGGTTTCATAGCGTATATACAAGATTAATTATTTTTAAGGGTTTGACCTAGGATAAACGCCAATTCCAAGGGTCTAAGCTAGGGTTTTTGGTCGGGAAAATTGGGGTTTTGATCACAATCAAGTCAAACACATTAATCCAAGGGTTTCTTTACAGTTTGGATCTAAACTCCAAGGGTTTCTAAGGGTATAGAATTCAATTTTCATGGGATAAAATCGTATTTTCAAAGGTTTTCAATGGTCAAACCTAGGTGTTTTATGGGTCTAAAGTCAGTCACTTACATGCACAAGTCCAACGTACATCTGTAACATGGTTTCCCATCTCATAGTCAATCAAATCAGCTAAAACACGTACAATTCTTACCACTTTTTTAGCGAAAACACCACACAAAACTCATAAAATCAATCAACTTTGGAAAAAAAATAGGCACACTTCCCTACGGGATTTCATCCCGACAATGGTCGGCATACCGACGGTCTACATCAGCGTCGGCATGACCTTCGGATTATTTTGGAAAACCACTTAGCCTCGGAACAATTGGGTCGGTATGAGCATCCGTATAAGCATCGGTAACTTCCTAGAAATTACCGACGCTCATACCGATGCTGGGTTTTAATCGGGCCCGATAGCAAACATTCGACATTTCGACGTTTTGAACTTAGATCTTTCTACTGTCAAGTTTGTGTTGTCATCGGGTTCACGCGTGCTTATGGGTGCACATAGGGTGCCAAGAAAGTGACCTTGACTCTAAAACACAGTAGTCATAGAAAAGAGGGGAGATCATGCCGATGCTTCTTTGCAACAAGACAACATATCTCTTTCTATTTCGAGAAAGAGATATGTTGTCTAGGCTATAATATAGTAGTATAGCATGTGGGGGACGTTAATTCCTTGAAGCATTGAAGACACAAGAGTAAATTGCGAGATTAGATTTCAAAACTTGAAGCTCTCTCATCACAAATGTTCTGAGTTCATGTAGTCTGGCACCGAAACAACTCATGAACTGGTTATAAAGTTAAGAAGTGGTTTTAAAGTTTTCATCATTTTCTTAGTTTGGATTTATCTAAGTAGTGTTGGATGAAAAAAATGACGGTACAAGTGCAGACATGTAGGGGAATACATGAATGCTTCCATGTGTTTCATCACGTTTTCCTTATGCTTTAACCACTTATCGTTCGAAACTCGTTCTAATTAGCTATATGATAAGAGTCGTATAGCAAAAGGATGAACGTTTCCCAAGATAGGAAGTTCATTACAATTTCTTATTTGCAAATGAACAAAGTTGTTGATGTTGCTTTTTCCCCTGTACAAACACCCTTAGCACACAAACAAGCTGTCACTGTTTCCATCACTTGTGAATGTAACAGAAATAAAAATACAAATAGCTATGTGAGTAGTGCCGATTGCATGATCAAAGACAAAAATACAAAGAAAATGAATTCTCTGTTTCACACATTTTTAGTGGTCTTCTCGTATGCATTTTCATAGAAATGACTCTCGTTAAACTCCGAATGTCTAGTGAATGATAAATGCGCTGCAATATAAATATCCACACAAGTAAATCGTACTGATCATATCGAAGAGTAAGCGCATCTTTTTCCTTAAGCAATACATTAACAAAGGTGAAAGAAATCAGTCACATGTTCAGCACAGAGATTTTTGCTCATTAGAATCTCAGATTAACTCATCGTAGTGTTAGCCGCTCGCCTTAGTTGTTTGACATTTAAAACATAAATGTATTGAAAGAAATTATGCACATGCTCTCCTAGGTTTGGAACTTCACAGAATAAAAAATATAGCTGAGCACAGTATCCATCAAGATAGATGAAGATTTACGATAAGTAGTGCTGTTGTTCCATGAAACTACTTCAATTTAGGTCAAAATCACTCTGATTCTTTCTCGTGAAACGATAGCTATATATATATATATATATATATATATATATATATATATATATATATATATATATATATATATATATATATATATATATATATATATATATATATATATATATATAAAGCAGTGAAAATCACTCAAGACTATACAGGTTCGTAGTCATCTGCTTCAATAAGCATGAAAGAGAAAGAGAGAGAGAGACGAGAAAAAAAGAAAACGATAGGCAAACTATATAGCTATATGCAAAATGTCCTGTGTACCTTCCGTTCTTTGCCTCTTATTTCTGTCACGAGATTTTCTTCTTCATTCATACTTATCATAGCTGCTCGGTAATCTGCAAATCCGCCAAATATTTCTCCCAATTGGCTGCTTATGAACATGCGTTCATGGCGAATAATTTTCCGGTTCTACATGTGCTCTCCTCAATGTTGATCTTCGTGCATCTAGATCTTTTCATATATGAACCTGTGGATTGCTGAATTTTTATTCACACATACCAAAGCTAATCTGACTTTGAATCATCTCCTCTGTCTCTTCCTTTCCTTCTATGAAGTTCTTTGTCTGCTATATGCTCTTCAAAAAACTTTCCACGACATCATTATTTTTCTGAGGAAGCTTGCACATGTACCTTTACTTCCCCAAGGTCAACGAAAATAAAATTGATCATGCTTTCACACTGAACATGCTGCTACAGTTATACTCAAATATCCATCTTCGTACACATTGTTTGGCAAGTGTGGCCTGAATATATGAGTACTTTCCTTCATAAATATTGTTAATATGCCTCCCAAGGACTCACTTTCGTCTTGTTTTTTGTTCTGTTATCCCGGGATTCCTGCATTCCATGTGTCCCTGTAGACAAACACAAACTCCAGCAAAACAAACAAACAGTCGACTATTCCCCCTCAGAAGGTTCTTCACCTACGATCAACACAATACTGTGGCATCTCAACTCATTTAGACGTAGCATCAAAGTATCCCACTTGTTCAGGACTTCCAACAACAACGTCAGCTACAGAGAGTGGCAAAACATTGATGAGGCAGCCCCATTTCTCTAGCTTCTCATTCCTTTTCTCATTGCCGCAACCTGTCCTCCCTACCTCTCTATATATTTCTTATTAATACTTATATATATCATCATCTGCCTATAGTGTAGTGCTCTCTTGCGGTGCTGCTCCACCCGCATCACTCAATGTGCGCTCCTCCTCTATGATTCACGACAAGATCTCTACCTCTTCCCCTGCACATCGAATGCGTTCCACACTCTTCTGCATGCAGCACAGCTCCGAGAAGGAGCTATCCCATCGTAGAAATCCTCCTCCCTCAAGTCAGACTGCGGCAAGGAAAAAAAGCCTGAACTCCTACCCTTCTCCGCAGTGTTCTCCCCCCGTGGTGCTGCCCAGGGAGCTCCTCCTTTCCTCTTTCAGGTCGTGCTCCCCGAACGGTGTCCACCTCCCTTTGTCATCTGTGTGCCCTCCATTCCTTTTTCTTCCATGCTATCCTCCACCAAGAAAAGAAAAACGAACAAAAAACCCCCCTCGATAAGCTGCACCTCCCTTTTCTTTTTAGAAACCCTTCCGATCCCCTTTGAAGCCACCGAGATCGATTTTTCTTCCCTCCAAAAATGCTAAAACTACACCTCTCCACCTGTGCAAGCGAGAGCAAAAAATGGAGCAGCAAAAATAAAGCCTCGTGGCCACCTCCAAACATGTCCCATCACGTGCTTTTCCTCAAAACAACCCTTTTTTCCATATGAAAGAAAATGGTCCGTTATGACAATGCGATCATTGAGAAAGAATCTCCACGACATCCACCCCCTCCAAACTTGTGTGGCCTCCGGACACACCACCACCAAGCTCTGTATCTGTTAGTTTATGAGAAATCCAAAGAATGAGTAAAATCAAGTGCATGGGCATACAAATCATTGTGTCTATGCACGTCCATATAGTGGGCCCTGTACATGCATACTCTAAGTGCATCAAAAACATAATGGTGCAATAAGAGAGGTATTTGGTGTTCGATGAGGAGGTTTCTCACTCATTCTAAAACTCAAAGTTTTTTCATGTATTTATAATTTTTTTTTAGGAGCCAATTGGACGTGCACTTATCAATTTGAAAGTACATGTGCATTTACATTATCAAACATGCATACTCTAGATGCAAGCATTAACAATCATGGTGAAAATATGGAAATGCTTCTCATGGTTTCTACTAAACAAATCTCTCCACTCCTAACTCCACTTTCAAATGTAATCACCCTTGTCCTCACTCAAATCCTCTCACTTTCACTCAAGTTTCAACATGCTTTCATTTATAATATTTACAAATATCTCTCATGTGCAAATGAATGTGTAGCTATGGGAATTAAATCATGTGCCCTTCTCAACTTACAATATGCACACTTTATATGCAATGCATCTCAAAATAGGTGCAATAAAAGATCACGGTTAAAGCAAGATAACTATCAAAAAAGATTTTCACAACTTCGTTCTTTCTTCATTATCTCCATTGTCTTCACTTTATCATTTCCTGCACTCATAAAACTAAACAAAAGATAAGAAACAATAGATCAAAATAACATTATGTACATGTGCAATCCATGAGAGGATTTCAAGAAAATCCATCTTCAATAGAACAGGAATTAGCAACTTGAAAGTTGTTTCCTTTCGTATGATCCACTCAAACTCAAAATCTTCAACCACTTCTAAATCAGCACCTGTACTGAGAAACTCATAAAAGATATCAAGACTATCATAATCAACATCATTATTTAAAAAATTTCCATTCATTTTCACACTAGGTGTATCTATTTGAATTGGATTAAATTCAAAACTTTCATTCAACATGCATTCACTTTCTGAAGATGATTTATTCAATTCATCTAAATTTTCACACTCAAAATCATGCAAACCCAAACTGGCATACATCAAATTAACAAAATCATCTTGAGTTATAAGATTTTCATGCATTCCCATTGAAAATAACTCTCCACAATCAATCAAACTCAAGCGTTTATCATACTCATCATCACTACACACTTGTTCACATACATTCATTTCTTCATCATGTAAAATATTATGCTTGGTAAAAAATTCATCAAGATTTTTATTTTCCTCTAGATCAACCTCACCTCTCTCACCCCCTCCTACTTCCTGAGGAGTACTAGTGAGAATATCCTCAACTCATGAAGAGTTAGTGACCAATGCCCCATCTTCCTCATTGTGGAAAGCCTTGACACCTGCTTCACTAACTACTTCAAAACACAAGTCACTAAGACTGTCAACATCACTCAAGTTTGACTCATCATATGACTTACTTGAATTTTTTCCCCAAATATCCTTTTGCTCTTCTATCAACTCAACCTCTCGCTCTTTCTCATCATCTCTAGTAATTTGATGCATGCACACAAAAACTACATCATCAAACTCAGTTTCTAATTTCTCATGATCTTTACTAGTGTCATCTTGATATATCTCTTTGTCTCTAAAAATGGAAATGGCTTTGTCACACAACTCCTCACTCAACTCCTCTCTTGCCTTCTCATCCTCAACTCTTGTATACCCTAAATCCACTCTAGATTGATGAGATTCATTAAGGGACACAAGGTTGACTCGATGTTGATTATAAACTAAAGGTCTTGTAGTAGGCATTGGGAAACTTGAGTATTCCGAGCTCTAGTTTGTACAACATATGACCTTCATCTCTTACGTCTCTAGAGCACCGATGTAGCCTTATGCACTCTACTCCATTCTCTAGTCAATCCTAAAGGCTCACTCAAGTCTTCCAACATGTCACCTAGCTCTTAAGACAAATGAGGGTCTACACTCTTAATGAAGAGCTCTACTTTCTCGTGTTTCAAAGCATCTTGATCATTATTACTCAATTCGTCAAATTGCTCTTCAAATTCTTCAAGTAGCTTGGTCATCCCAAGGCCTTCATTTAGAGTAGCCACCCACTCTCTAAATTCATATCATGTGGGCATGACTAAGTCCTCTAACTAATACTCTTCTCTATTCAAATTTTTAAATTCACTCCATGTACAAGATCGCTCTTGAAGAGCATAAATGCTATGTTTGATACTAGGCATTATCATCCTTGCAAATTTACTAAGCTTCATAGAAGCAGATACTCCATAAAAGCCCACTATGGTATCATAAATTTGCAAGAATTTGGTTACATCTCGGCCTTTAAGAATCCACACTCTTTTGAGATTGCCTCTAGGGCTCTCATCACTCCATCACTATTTGTGGCAATCCTCTGCGATTCAGTCAACACTTGAAGTAAAGCACTTAAGGTTCTCAGATCTAAGCCTAAGGCCTCCATTGTGGTCAAATCTTGGTCAAAACTCAAAGTCTTAGTCAAACTCAATACTCAAGCCCTCAAACTCTCATCCTCAGTTCTCTCACTCTAATGGTCAGCTCAAGTCATCTCAAGATCGATCTCTAAGTAAGCTCAAACTACATTCAAAGTAAAATCCATTCCCCTATGCGTTTCACGTCAAGTTCACAGTGTCGTCAGGTTCACATGCACTTAGGGCTGCACACAAGGTGCCAAGAAAGTGACCTTGACTCTAAAACACAGTAGTCGTAGAAAAGAGGGGAGATCATACCGATGGTTCTTTGCAACAAGACAACATACCTTTTTCTATTTCTCTAGTTAACACTCTTGTTGTTTCTAGGGTATAATATAGTATTATAGCATGTGGTGGACGTTAAGTCCTTGAAGCATTGAAGGCACAAGAGTAAATTCCGAGATTAGATTTCAAAACAAGCTCTCTCATCACAAATATTTTGAGTTCATATAGTCTAGCACCGAAACAACTCATGAACTGGTTTCAAAGTTAAGAAGTGGTTTTAAAGTTTTAATAATTTTCGTAGTTTAGATTTATGTAAGTAGTGTTGGATGAGAAAAATGACGGTAAAAGTGCAGACATGTAGGGGAATACATGAATGCTTCCATGTGTTTCATCACTTTTTGCTTATGCTTTAAACAACATCCATCAAGGTAGATGAAGATTTACGATAAGCAGTGCTGTTGGTCCATGAAACTACTTCAATTTAGGTCAAAATCACTTTGATTCTTTCTCGTGAAACGATAGCTATATATATAAGGAGTGAAAATCACTCAACACTATACAGGTTCGTGGTCATCGGCTTCAATAAGCATGAAAGAGCAAGAGAGAGAGAGAGAGACAAAAAGAAGAAAACGATAGGCAAACTACATAGCTATATGCAAAATGTCCTCCGTACTTTCCTTTTCTTTGCCTCTCATTTCTGTCACGAGATTTTCTTCTTCATTCATACTTATCATACCTGCTCGGTAATCTGCAAATCTGCCAAATATTTCTCCCAATTGGCTTCTTATGAACACGCATTCATGGAGGATAATTTTCCGGTTCTACATGTCCTCTCCTCCATGTTGATCTTCGTGCATCTAGATCTTTTCATATATGAACTTGTGGATTGCTGGACTTTTATTCACACATACCAAAGCTAATATGACTTTGAGTCATCTCCTCTGTCTCTTCCTTTCCTTCTATGAAGTTCTTTGTATGCTACATGCTCTTGAAAAAACTTGCCACGACATCATTTCTTTTCTGAGGAAGATTGCACATGTACCTTTACTTCCCCAAGGTCAATGAAAATAAAAGTGATCATGCTTTCATAGTGAACATGCTGCTACAGTTATACTGAAATATCCATCTTCGTACACATTGTTTGGCAAGTGTGGCTTGAAAATATGACTACTTTCCTTCATAAATATTGTTAATAGGCCTCCCAAGGACTCACTTTCGTCTCCTTTTTTGCTTTGTTATCCGGCGTTCCTGTATTCCATGTGTCCCTATAGACAAAAACAAACTCCAACAAAACAAACAAACAGTCGACTATTCCCCCTCAAAAGGTTCTTCACCTATGATCAACACAATACTGTCGCCTCTCAAATCATTTAGATGGAGCGCCAAAGTGTCCCACTTATTCTAGACTTCCAACAACAGCGTCAGCTACAGAGAGTGGCAAAACATTGATGAGGAAGCCCCATTTCTCTAGCGTCTCATTCCTTTCCTCGTTGCCGCAACCTATCCTCCCTACCTCTCTATATATTTCTTATTAATACTTATAAATATCATCATCTGCCAACATTGCAGTGCTCTCGTGCGGTTCTCCTCCACCCGCATCACAAAATGTGCACTCCTCCTCTATGATTCACGACAAGCTCTCTACCTCTTCCCCTGCACATCGACGCATTCCATACTGTCCTGCCTGCAGCACAGCTCCGAGAGGGAGCTATCCCATCGTAGAAATCCTCCTCCCTCAAGTCAGACTACGGCAAGGAAAAAAAAATCTCGAACTCCTTCCCTTCTCCGCAGTGTTCTCCCCCGATGCTGCCGCCCAAAGAGCTCCTCCTTTCCTCTTTCAGGACGTGCTCCCATATCGGTGTCCATCTCCGTCTTTCATCCGTGTTCCTTCCATTCCTTTTTCTTCCATGTTATCCCCCACCAAAAAAGGAAAAATGAAGAGAAAAAACCACCCTCGATAAGTCGCGCCTCCCTTTTCTTTTTAGAAACCCTTCCGACGCCCTTTGAAGCCACCGAGATCGATTTTTCTTCCCTCCAAAAATGCTAAAACTGCACCTCTCCACCTATCGAGCCGAGAGCAAAAAATGGAGCAGCAAAAATAAAGCCTCGTTGCCACCTCCAAACATGTCCCATCGCATGCTTTTCCTCAAAACAACCCCTTTTTCCATATGAATGAAAATGGTCCGTTATGACAATGCGATCGTGGAATAATGGTGCAATAAGAGAGGCATTTGGTGTTCGATGACGAGGTTTTTCACTCATTCTAAAGCTCAAATTTTCTTGATGTATTTACATTTTGTTTTTAGCATGCAATTGGACGTGCACCTATCAATTTGAAAGTACATGTGCAGTTACATTTTCAAACATGCATATTCTAGATGCAAGCATTAACAATCATGGTGCAAATATGGAAATGCTTCTCATGGTTTCTACTAAAGGAATCTCTCCACTCCTAACTCCACTCTCAAATGCAATCACTCTTGTCCTCACTCAACTCTTCTCACTTTCACTCAAGTCTCAATATGCTTTCATTTATAATATTTACAAATACCTCTCATGTGCAAATGAACCTGCACCTATGGGAATTAAAACATGTGCCCTTCTAAACTTACAATATGCACACTTTATATGCAATGCATCTCAAAAATGGTGCAAAAAAAGATTAGGGTTAAAACAAGATAACTATCAAAAAAGATCATAAGCTCGTTCTTTGTTCATTATCTCCATTGTCTTCACTTTATCATTTCCTACACTCATAAAACTAAACAAAAGACAAGAAACATTAGATCAAAATAACAATATGTACATGTACAATCCATAAAAGGATTTCACGAAAATCCATCTTCAATTGAACATGAATTAACGACTCAAAAGTTGTTGCCCTTTCGTATGATCCACTCAAACTCAAAATCTTCAACCAGCTCTAAATTAGCACATGTACTAAGAAACTCAGAAAAGATATCAGGACTATCATAATCAATATCATTATTTGAAAAATTTTCATTCATTTTCACACTAGGTGCATCTATTTGAATTGGATTAAGTTCAAAATTTTCATTCAACATACATTCACTTTGTGAAGATGATTTATTCAATTCATCTAATTAATTTTCACACTCAAAATCATGCAAAGCCAAACTGGCATACATCAAATCAACAAAATCATCTTGACTTATAAGATTTTAATGCATTCCCATTGAAAATAGCTCTCGACAATCAATCAAACTCAAGCGTTCATCATACTCATCATCACTATACACTTGTTCACATACATTCAGTTCTTCATCATGCAAAAGATTTCGCTTGGTAGAAAATTCATCAAGATTTTTATTCTCCTCTAGATCAACCTCATCTCTCTCACCCCTTCCTACTTCTTGAGGAGTACTAGTGAGAATATCCTCAACTTGTGAATAGTTAGTTACCAATGCCCCATCTTCCTCATCGTGGAAAGCCTTGACGCCTGCTTCACTAACTACTTCAAAACACAAGACACTAAGACTCTTAACATCACTGAAGTTTGAATCATCACATGAATCACTTGAATTTCTTCCCAGATATCCTTTTGCTCTTCTATCAACTCAACCTCTCACTCTTTCTCATCATCTCTATTAATTTGATGCATGCACACCAAAACTACATCATCAAACTCAGTTTCTAATTTCTCATCATCTTTACTAGTCCCATCGTGATATATCTCTTCGTCTCTAAAAATGGAAATGGCTTTGTCACACAACTCCTCACTCAACTCCTGTCTTGCCTTCTCATCCTCAACTCTTGTATACCCTAAATCCACTCTAGATTGATGAGATTTATTAAGGGACAGAAGGTTGACTCCATGTTGATTTTCTCCCTTCACAATCTCATTCATATAAACTAAAGGTCTTGTAGGAGGCATTGGGAAACTTTGAGTATCTTGAGCTCTATTTTGTACTACATAAGTGCTTCAGAGCTGATAAGTGAACCTCTTTAGCTCTCCAATGATACCATAAAATGACCTATGTACTTTGGAAATGATGTATGTAAAGATTGAAACTTTGAACTTCAAGCTTCGAAGCAAACCTTCTGTTTTTGACTTGACACTTGCTGGATCTTTTGCTCAGTATGACCAGTAGAGTAGGAATTGGAAAAATTCCTTTTAGGAGTATCTAATTGGCTTAGCAAGATAACTATTCTAAGTGGAATGATATAAAAATATTAACTATGCTCAGAGAAATCAACTTAGCAAGTAAACCTTTACCCTCAATTTTTTAGGACTGTTGTAGACTTTGACCAGTGATCACCTTGATGAGCTTTCCTCTGAAATTGCTGAATAGAATCACTTCAAATTTCTACAGCATGTAGATGAATTTGAGCTGGTTCCAAGAAGCTATAGATCTTTGAATTTGGTAAAGCAATGAGTGAGATATGCTCTCCACAAGTTGACAGACTTTCAAGTACTATGACAGAGAACTCAGAAACGAACAATGTGGATATATGTATTAATGAACACTTGTATATAATTTCGTAGGCATGAAGATCATTGCCTAATGGTGTAGATAGGTGTGGGCTAGAGTGTAGACCTCACACACACTCAGAATTGATAAAGATGAGCTCGGGAATGATGAGTCCTACTTGCGACTTTTTCATGATCACTTTTATAGTAGTTGTGTTAAAGTTTGAATTTGAATTCAAACTTTTGGCTCCCTATAATCATGCTCCTACATCCTAGGAGATATTCTATCAATCAAAGCTAACGTTTTCTATGAGTTCCTTTTGGTAGGTTTTAACAAAGATTCCAAGTCAAATGTGACTTTTAGAAAAAGAGTAAAGTGGTAATTAACCACTGGCATTTGTTCCTATGCTTCTCTATATGTGTATGTATTACAAGCCAAATGTGTAGGCTTGTGAATTGCACCAATAGCTCACCCTGAAGCCAACCACTTTGGCTTGGTCTTCATCTTCAGTCTTCATGTATATCCTGCAGTCCAATCATTGAGTTGAACCTGCAAATTTTGATTCCATCCAAAGCTTTAGTCAACAAATCTACACACTACATGTTGGTTGATACATAGGTTAGTTGAATGTCTTTGCTTAATAAATTCTCTCTCACATAATGGTAATGGACCTCTATATGCTTGGTCCTAGCATGATAGATAGGATTAGCTGCAAGGTGAAGTGAGCTTGTATTGTCTTGAAAGATCATTGGTGACCTAGTATATAAACCCAATTATGTATAAAATAGCTTGATCCATATGGCTTGTTGAGTGGCATTTGCCAATCCTCTATACTCTACCTCAGTAGAAGATAAAGCAACAGTAGGTTGCTTCTTTGAAGACCATGATATTGGTTTATCACGTGCAAATGAAATGTATCCAGAAGTGCTCCTCCTATCATCCTTGCATCTTGCCCAATCTGCATCTGAATAGATCTTGATATCAAGGTCTGAGGTGTACAGAAAATACAAACCATGATGTTGAGTGCCTTTGTACTTCAGAATTCTTTTGAGAGCTTCTAGGTGAGGTACCCTTGGCTTGTGCATAAATTGACTTAGCACACTAACTCCATATGCAATATCTATCCTTGTTAAGGTAGCATAGTTCAAACTTCCAACTATACTTTGGTAGCCTGTAACATCATCAATTTCATCACCTTCATGGGCACTTAGTTTTAGGTTTACCTCCATTGGAGTACTTGCAACTTTGGCATCCTGCAAATGAAACTTCTTCAACATATCATATATGTATTTTTTGTGAGTAATATAGATTCGAGAGTTAGTGTAGACTAACTCAAGTCCAAGAAAATACTTTAGTAGACCAAGATCACTAATTTTGAGCTCCTTCATCATCTAGTTCTTGATTTGTCTGATTCCATTGACATCATTACCTTTAAGTATGATATCAACAACATATACGCATAGGTATATTACCTCTGAGTTACTTCTCTTGAAGAATTAAGAAGTATCTGCCTTGCTCATGACAAAACCTTGGTCTTGAAGATAAGTGGTCAACCTGTGATTCCATGCCCTACGTGCCTGCTTTATTCCATAAAGAGCTTTATTCAATTTGCACACATATGTTACATTGTTTGGATCCTCATAGCCAGGAGGTTGTGACATGTATACATCCTCTAAAATCCATCCATTAAGGAATGCATTTTTGACATCCAATTGATACATGTTCCAATTTTTTTATGCAGCCACACTTACCAACACTCTGATGGTTGGCATCTTGGCCACAGGTGAGAATGTCTCTTCATAGTCAATGCCTTGGGTTTGTGCAAACCCCTTGGCTACCAATGTGGCTTTGTACGTGTTAATTGACCCATCATAATTTCTTTTGGGTTTATAAATCCATGTGGATCCAATTACCTTCATGGATTCTTTCTTTGGTACAACCTCCCATGTGTCACTTTCTTTGAGTGCTTCAATCTCCTCATCCATAGCTTCCTTCCATTCTGTCCTGGTGTTTGCTTCTTCATATGATCCTGGTTCTTCAATTGACAAGTCTTTGGCAAGATAAACAGAGTGTTTAGTAATAAGAGATGTATCATACCCATATCTGATAGGTTTTTTACTCTCCATTTGTGACCTTCTGATTGATTGATTTGAAGATTCATGTATGTCTTCAAGTTTCTTCATCTTTACTTTGCCTTTGGACTTCCATGCCTTGAATTCTTCAAGGTTGATAATATCTTCATCTTCTGAAGTAGTATCTTCATTCTGAGTAGGTTCCTCCTTACCAAGACTTGGAAACTCCTCCTCCAAGTCATAGGGTAGTTTAAACTTCTTGCATTCATTCTCATACCAAGAATCATTTCATCAAAGACAACATCTCTACTAACCATGAATCCCTTATTTGAAGGGTTGTAAAACCTGTATCCTTTTTTATTTTGATCATATCCAATAGAGATTTACTTCTCAGCCTTAGGGTCTAGCTTACCTCTAATCTGAGAAGGAATGTGTACATATGCTACACATCCAAATATCCTACAACGGTCTAGTGAGGGTTTCTTACCATGCCATGCTTCATAAGGAGTCATCCCATCAAGGGACTTAGATGGCAATCTGTTTATGAGATAAGTGGCAGTAGAAACACTCTCTGCCCATAGGTAGTTAGGTAATTTCTTTTCATTTAATATTGATCTAGCTGTTTCAACAATCAACCTATTTCTTCTCTCAGCTACCCCATTCTGTTTAGGAGTATACTTTGTGGTGATTCTCTTGAACCCATGCCTTGGATCCTCTCGAAATGCTCCAAATTGGTTGAATCTAACCTGCAAGCCTTTCTCCACAATCTGTCCAACACTCATCAAATTTTTGGTAATGGTTGGTGTCATCACCTATTTGTACTTGATGCTTACCTTTTGGTTCTTCAAGGTCAGAGAGTAGTGCTACATTGCCAGCCACATGATTTGAACATCCTGAGTCAATATAGAATAGGTGGTCATCATTTATATCTGGTTTTGAAGTCATCTTCATGATCAGAAGAGAATCATCTTGATCTCCCTCTTGACTGTGAGTATCCACCTCTTTGATATCCTCTTCCTCTTTGATTCTTATAATTACTGAAACACTCATCTGTAGTATGATTTGATAAACCTTAAATGTTGCATGGTGAGGAGTTATAGGATCTCCCCCTACCTTGCTTAACTCCTCTGCCCCTTCCTCTTGATGATCTACCTCTCCCTGCATAGTTGGCTTGGGAGGTAGTGCCTTCATCTTCTCCTTTCTTGTTCTTGCCTTTATCTTTAGACTTAATTTTATAAGTGTATAGGGAAGAAGAGTTATTACCTTTGGATGCATCTCCATTCTTGTTGAGCTTGGCTTCATGAGTGAATAATTGTCCCATGAGAGTGGTAAGGTCTAGAATTTGCATGTCCATGTAAAGGTCCATGGGAGTGCTGAAGCTTTCCCATTTGTCATCAACTTTAATCCCATTGATCACTTGCCATGCAATCTGCTTTTCTTCAATCTCTTCTCCTATGCTTGCTAACTGATGTGCTACATCTTTAATCTTAGTCACAAACTCTGAAATAGCCTGCTTAGGTTGCTTCCTCAATGTGGTGAATTCATTCCACAATTGATTTTCTCTGGCCCTTGTGTTGGAAGAAAAGTAAGATGACAAGGTTTCCCAAGTCTCTTGGGATGTCTTACAGTTTCTAATATGTGGAAAAAATAAATCAGAGATGGATTTGAGTAAAGAAGACCTTGCTAGTGCATCCTTAGCACACCATGTTTTGAGCTTTTCATGTTCTTCCTTTGTTGGTAGTCCTCTGGTTTTGAATGAGGGCGATTCCTCATCTTGTGAGATGTATCCATAGAGACTCCTTACTTGTAGGTATGTCTTCATCCTTAGAGATCATGCATGATAGTTGTTCCTATCTAATTTATCAAAAATGAAGGAAAACCATCTCCCATTTTACCTTAATTTGCTTTGATACCATTGTTGGGAATGATGGATGGACACTCCAAGAGAATGAGTAGGTATTGCAAAATCTTGCTTTGTACCAGCCTTTTGATGCTTCAGAGTTGATAACTGAGCCTCTTTAGCTATCCAATGACACCATAAAATGGCCTATGTACTTTGGAAATGATTTTTGTAAAGATTGAATCAAAACAAACATCTTTGAACTTCAAGCTTCCAAGAAAACCTTCTATTTTTTACTTGACACCTGTTGGATCTTTTGCTCAGTATGACCAGCACAGTAGGAATTGGAAAAATTCTTTTTAGGTGTATCTAATTAGCTTTGCAAGCTAACTATTCCAAGTGGAATGATATAAAAAGATTAACTATGCTCAGAGAAATTAACTTAGTAGGTAAACATTTGCCCCCAAATTTTTAGGATTGTTGTAGACTTTGACTAGTGATCACCTCCACGAGCTTTTCTCTAAAATTGGTGAGTATAATCCCTTCAAATTTTGGCAGCATGCAGATAACTTTAAGCTGGTTCCAACAAGCTATAGATCGTTGAATTTGGTGAAGAAATGAGTGAGATATGCTCTCCACAAGTTGACAAACTTTCAAGTACTATGACAGAGAACTCAGAAATGAACAATGTAGATATATGTATTAATGAACACTTGTATACAATGCCATAGGCATGAAGATTATTGGCTAATGGTGTAGATAGGTGTGGGCTAGAGTGTAGGCCTCACACACACTCAGAATTGACAAAGATGATCTCGGGAATGATGAGTCCTACCCGCGCGTTTTTCATGATCACTTTTATAGTAGTTGTGTTAAAGTTTGAATTTGAATTGAAACTTTTGGCTCCCTATAATCATGCTCCTACAGCTTCCTATGCTTCTCCATATGTGTATGTATTACAAGCCAGATGTGTAGGCTTATGAATTGCACCAACACAAAAGCATCTTGATCATTATTACTCAATTGGTCAAATCGCTCTTCAAATTCTCCAAGTAGCTGGGTCACCTCAAGGCCTTTATTTGGAGTAGCGAGCCACTCTCTAGAATCATGTTGTGTGGGCATGACTAAGTCCTCTAAGTAATACTCTTCTCTAAGCAGATTTTTAAATTCACTCCATGTACGCGATCGCTCTTGAAGATCATAAATGCTAGGTTTGACACTAGGCATTACCATCCTTGCAAATTCACTAAGCTTCATAGAAGCAGATACTGCAGAAAAGTCCATCTTGGCATCATAAATTTGAACTTGGTTACATCTTGGCCTTTAAAGAATCCACACTCTTTTGAGATTGCCTCTAGGGCTCTCATCACTCCATAACTATTTGTGGCAATCCTATTGGATTCAGTCAATGGAAAGGAAATATGTATTTAAACTACCAAAATACATTCTTTGATGCACAAGGATCTTTTTGAAATCAAGTCTTTCCTTAATGCAAACTAATGCTTGGAATGAGAAATGGATTAATTCATTATTCTAATCTAGACTTAATCAATTGAAATCTTGGCTATTTCAATGTGCATCTAGGATTAAGTGTAGAATAATGAAAACAAAATAAATCAAGCATTAAGGCCAAGGAAAAACTGGAAAATACTTAGCTTCACATAAAGCTACATCCTTCCCTTGATCCTTTGGAAGAGTGATTCTCTCACGACTTTGGTCCGAATTCAAAGTTGGTTTGACTTTGATCACCAAAGGCCTCTGGATCTTTACTCCATAGCTCCACTTCCTTTGAACTTTGCTCGAACTTTTAGCTTTCTACAGCTTTGATCAGCACAGATATGCACTCGAGTTCGGTTGGGGTAATGAGCAAACTCCAAAGCGTAAACAAAATGAGAACATCTCGGCTCGGGATTAGTAGAGCAGAGATTGGATTAGAACAGAAGATAATATGCAGAGATAGTAACACCAAAAGTCTCTACTTCAGTGGATAAGGCTTTGTAATCTCTCTGCAATGTCGCGGGATCGATTCCCGGTGCCCTCCTGATGAAACTTCAGCTCTTTTGGACCGCGTCTGCTTCAGCAGTATCTCACCATAAGAAGTACTCCGGCCGAATGCAGATCTCGAACAGCCGTCTGCTTCGTTGACAGGAGAGTGCCATCTTCTGTGAGAGACGAGGGATCAAATCTCGACGATGCTTTTCTATCTCCTTGATTATATTGTCTTCTTCTGCACGGAAATCAAATGAAATTAAGCTTCGGACGGTTGTGATCAGCTGCATGGCCTTGTGCATAGGCAAGCAGTCTCCCAAACAGGGAACATGTGTTCGATTCCCATGTGTGCTCACAGCAGATGTCCATGCGGCTTCTCTTCGGCTCTGTGCGAAGTCTTCTTTGAGCGCGTATATACTGTGAAGATAAGAAGCTCGAGAATTGGAGATCACGAACGCCTTTGGATTCATAGATAGGCCAGCGCATGACTTATTCTTGAGTCTATTCTTGAGATCTTTGGTCCTACAGACGAGTGACCAAATGGTATCCGATTTCAGATCAGTCTGAAGCCATCGGCTATTGCACCTCAAGGGTATGTTTTTATATCATAGTGCATTAGGACAAAGGAAATGATATACATGCATCAGGATTGCATGATATACATTCTTAGTACAAGAAAAAATCGTGCATCAAGCTCATGCATGATTGTTGTATTATTTTTTGGGCATGCAAAGAACATGCATGCATACGCATGTGAGCATATGCTTTTGCATGTAGATACATGCATTTGCATGATGGAATGGAATGCTGTTTGCAAGTAGATATGAGAATGTACTCTCTTAGTATTTAGCTTACTTTATGAAGCTCGCAGTTTGACATTAGGGAAGACCAAGGACTAGTTAGTTGCAAAGACATACTAGTTCTAGTTTGCAACTCAAGTAATTAGTCGATTTCTTCCCAAGTCGATACTCTGCTATCAAAGACAAATACTTAATGATAATTAAGTATGATAGATGTCTTGCTAGGTATAAGTAAGCACTAGGAGAAAGTTAAGTAATAAATTTTCTTGATAACCAAGAAAATTTAATTACTTGCAAACTCTTTTATGATGTATGATGATAATTAGAAAGTCATGCGGATAAGCTTTACTTGATTAGTTATACTTTATGTAACTTCTCAAGCATCCCAAGGTTGGATGAGAACGTCAACTATATTTCCAAGTTCCTTGAGTACTCTTCTATTTAGAAGATTCCGAAAGTTTAAAGAAGTTTCTTTGTGGTTTCAAGATTTGTATCTCATGATGAAACCTCGGTAAGTAACTTTTTGGAATTGAGATATGAAATAGTCAAGCCTTGTATTTCATGTGAGATCATTCTCCTACAATGTTCAAGATGAATTTATTTTTGGGAAGGTAGATGTTCCAAGTAGAGGAACTTAATTGATTCATGAACTCTTCCCAAAATACACATAAATTCATATTATGTGATAGGTCCAAGGAATGATGAAGGCAAAACCTCTTTAGGATATAAATGTTTTGCCAAGATATAAAGGTACCAATCTTTTATAAATGTTCATTTGATTTCATGAAGGGGTGATGGAAATCAAAGGTCAAACCTCAACATCAATTGATCCTTGACGTCAATAAAAGGATGTTAGGTTCTATAGTTGCATCTCTGGTAAATGATGCAACTAGCTAAGCAATCTTTAGGAAACTAATATAAGTCCCTAAGGACTTGAAGCAAGTGCGAACTTTTCATTTAGGAATAGAAAGTTCCAAGAAATGGATTTTCAATCCATGAACTTCTCCTAAACAAGTTAAAAAGTTCAAAGTTGTGTTCACAGTAACATTACTATTGGATCAATCATCAATAGATGCTTGGACTTTAAACATAATTTTGATTGGTGAAATATGTTTAAAGGACTCTAGTAACATCTGAAGATTGACCAATAATAATGAGTTTTGTATCAAACTCAAGAATAGAAGTCGATATCACATAAATGAAAGTTCAACTTAAACTTTCATAGTGGCATGGGAAACCATCTCCAAAAGGTGATATTTTGTCTCTAGTTTGATACTTAGGAAATGAATACAATTGAATCAGTAAATTTTTTGGATATTATTTGAAAGAATTTTTTTCAAATGTTCTTTTAATATTGCAAAAGATTCCAAGATGAATCATTTGCTCAAGTTATTCCTTAGAAGGAATCTCAAGTCTTTGAAGAAATGGCATTCTTTCAAGTATTGAGAATTAAATTCTTCATACTCTTTAAACAATAAGTAAGTAGTTCCCGGACATCCCAAACCACTAGAAGTGGTATTTCAAGTCCTATTTGTGATATAACCTAAAGTTATATCAAAGATTCTTAGCTTTGGAATCGGAGAGGCATAAGTGTATGCTTGGACTTGAGAAAGATCTCTAAAAATCCTGCAGGTAAGCAAAGAAGCTTTAGATAGTTTAAGAGATCTTAAAAGATAAAGACTAAGTCTTTATTTTTGTCACAAGTATCAACCAGACTTGATCAGATTTGGCCATGATTGTCCAAAGAATGTGCGATTGGAACTACTTTATAGATTGCCCAAGTATTGGCAATAAAATTCCTTTTGGGAATTATTCACTCAGGTTCCATTTATTCGATGGAAAGCTGTGAAAAAGAGTAAGTTGTTCCAAGTCAGAACAGAGTAAAGAAATTCCAAGAATGTAGTCTGCAACCGTGAAAATGGTAATTAAGTCTGTGGAAGGTAAAACATAAGTGTTTACCTATCCTTAAAGGGATTTTGGTACAAATCCAGAAAGCATGAGCGGATGCTTAAGACTTAAGCAGTAAAGAGATTCCTAAATAAAGTCCCCGGAGGTAGGTACGTAAAGCAACAGTAAACAAAGGAATCTAAAGACAAGAAGTCAAAATCTCTTGTCGCTACAAAATTGGTCAAGAATAACCAATTGAACTTGAATTTGAGAAATTCAAGAACTTGGAATTCTGATTGGTTTTCATTTGAAAACCGTAGTAAAAAGGATTGGAGATATTCTATTAAAGGTTTTTCAAGTTCCCAAGGATAAGCACAAGATCGTGAAACGATCATGTCAGAGGATTAAAACCTAGAATATCAAGATAGAGATAGTACCTGAAATTGCAAAATTCTTGTCAAGAATTAAAGCTAGAAGATACTCTATCAAGAGATGTTTAGACTTTAGGATAAGAATCACCCACACATTAATGTGAATATAAAATAGGGTGGTATGGGACACCAGATTTTATACTCAGATTGATGTAGGAAAGATGGTATGGGACATCGGACCGTGGGATGATAATTATCTTTTAGTCCTAGTTTGGATTTTTGAAGTTAGGTTTCATCCTCAAGGGAATTAAGACTTCAAGGAAAGTTTAATTCGTAAAGAATGAAAGTAGTATCTTACGATACTTCAAGATGACTTCAAGATCAAGGAAATTGAAGATATGAAGTAAGGAACTTCCAACATCTTCTTAGAACACTTCAAGCTTAAGTGTTATTGATCAGAAATATTTGATAAATTTCTGAAAGAAGTTGGACTTTGACTTTGAGTTGATCTTTTCAACTAAAGATTCAATTGACTAACTCAAGTATCAAGTTCCTAGTGTAACTTGATAAATTCACTCACTGAAAGAAATGCACAAGAATTGCATTCACGATTAGGAGTCGAAAAGACTGAATGTGACATGAACTTAGTCTCAAGTGAAGCATTATTTGAAAACTAAACTCATCGATAGAACCTCAGTGGGTCGACACACTGATGTTGGTTACCACACTAGTATCTTGTGGTTGGATGATGTTTTTGATTTTCTTTGAATCTTTTTGAGAATCCAACTTATTTCTCTTAAAGATAAAGACAATGCTTCAATATCCTGTTGAAATAGATCTTTGAAAAGTTGAAGTCCTGAGTCATCTAGTCTTTGACTCATAACAAATTTATGTTTGAATTGGTTGTACAGAGTCTTAGTTATTTCTTTCCGCTTTCCAAATCTTTTGAAATTGACTCAGATATAGTATCTGATTCCTTTTGCAACAGACCAGGGTTAGCCGGTTAGAATAAAATAACTAACTTGAACATCCTAGATAGATGTTATGTACAAGAACCTTTTCAATCTTCAAAAGGTGATAAGTCTAAGTGGACTTATTCATTTGAGTTTGCTTCAAGTTATAGCATAAATGATTTCCTGGAGTCTAGTATACTCTAGAATAGGGAAGTTAGGAATTGCTCATCAGATTGACAATTCCCAAGAACTTTCAGTTAAAAGTCTTTGAGAAAAGTGTCCTAAGTTGGACAATTTTCATTTTGAATTTGAATTGGTGAAGTTAGTATGGTTGATTCCACCGAAATGATAAACTTTCTCTTACAGTTTACATATGATTTTTTCAACTCATAAGTACAAAGTAGTCCTCTAGTCGAGTGAAAAAATCAAGTAACTGTTAGTTCAAAGTAAACCATTGTATAAACATCTATAGTTAGATGTATGGGACAATCAAACTTCAAGTTCTCCAAAACAAATTCAAGTGAATCAAGAGTTCTCAAAGTCTTGCGAGGGATAAGAATCCCACCTTCATTACTAAGCCCATGCACCAGTTATGCCTAGAAATGGACTAGTAATTTGAATCCACCTAGTTCACATGTTTGTGCCTAGATCGCACATCCAGAAACTATGAATTAGCGAGGGATGTCATTAGATCCACCCTCATTATTCTTCACTAGTTTGTACTTTGTCCCGTTCATCAAAGTACAAAACCAGATAGTGTTTTGAATCATTTGGGCAAGGATGCCACCACAGAGATGAGACATGTTCTTCCAGTTCTAGAACATGACCATGTTCTTCCAGTTTTAGAACATGAGGCTCGGGGGTTGCCTACAGTTATATATATAGCTTTATTTTCGAGGACGAAAATCTTTCCCAAGGGGGGAAGAATGTAATAAAGTAAGTCTATGATCTAGGGATCCGATGGCTTCAGACAGATCTGAAATCGGATACCATTTGGTCACTCGTCTGTAGGACCAAAGATCTCAAGAATAGACTCAAGAATAAGTCATGTGGTCTCATATTCAAGTAATCTACTTAGCCTAGAGGTTAAGTCTCATGGTTGTGAAGGAAGAGGTCTTGGGTTCAACTCCCATGGGGAGCATAGGAAGAGAGTTTTGCCCAAAGAGCTCTAGTGGACTTAACTCAAGAGGTGAGTACAACAACCACTAGTGGACTCTAGTGGAAGGTACTAAAGTGGTGGTCGTAATCCTTGTTCTCTTGCATTAAAGATGGTACCTTGTATTTTGACTGGAACTCCAAGGACCACTCCCATAGGCCTTACTATGCTTTGGTCTGCCATTGTTACAGTGAAGTTGGTAGGTCTTGAAGGGTATAGTCCAATCTTTTTCATGGTATATTCAGGCATCACGTTAATGCCAGAACCACCATCCACAATAACTCCTTGAAACTCATGACCTTTAATAGAGACTATTAGTCGAGGGCTCTTGTAATCTGTGAGGGGTGCTTCCCCTACACTTTTATCTGAATGCATAACAACAGCCTTTGCCACTAAACTTGTTGTGGACATTTAATCAATTATCTGCAAGAGTTCTGACATGAACTTCCCATCCATATTTATTAAATAAAAAATACTAACCTCCTTTTTCATGGACTTTAGTCTGGAAGCTTCTGATTCCTTAAGAGCCTGGGCTCCATTTGACTTATCAAAATCCTCATGAGCCCTATTGAATGCATGTCCAATAGCATCACTAGTACCTATGAAATTTTCTTTTTGCCTTGTGTGTGCACATATGGTGGCTTTGTTCTCAGACACACCTTTGTCTTTGTTTAATCCATTAATCATTGATTCTTGACCTATGTCCACTGGAGCCTTCCCCTTGCTTCTTGTCTACACTGTAAAAGATTCAAGTACTTCTAACTGCACCACCCTGGTAGATGGTGATGGCTCATTGACCTGATGTAACAGTTCTTCTTTGTGTACAGAAATCATTTGAATATGGGGCCCGGATGAAGAGGCTTGATTCTTAGGACAACAATTTGTATAGTGGTCTCTGGCCTTTGGGTAGTTTCTGCAAGGCGGGGCATTGTCTGGGAGAGTGCACCTACTTTGATACTGCCCACATACTCCACATCTGAAACAAATAATTGGCCTTCTAGGCCCATTTCCAAAATTATTCCTCTGTCTAGGGTCGTAGGTGTTACCTTGATTCGATGCAACAGCCATGACATTTGCTGGTGGTGGAGGTCCTCCTTGTGTCTAGTATGTTGTTGCAGGCATTCCCCTTGATTGGCATTCATGGGCCTCATGACCAACTTTCTTGCATAATTGGCAAGTCACACTTAACAGAGGACATTCACTTACTATGTGACCTTGCTTGCTGCACATGGAACACCAAAGTCCACTCTTGATGCCACCTCCTTTTAGTTCCTGCAACTCCTGTCGCAGCTGAGCCAATTCCTCTGCTTGGGCCTCCTCCTCTTTTTGGAGATTTAGTGCTTCAATCTCCCTTCTCAACTGAGCAATAGCATTCTCCTCCTCTTTGTAGGGCTTATTTCTTTTTAAGCCCTCCAGCTCCTTCCTTAGCTGGATCACTGGATCCTCCATTTCTGTACCATATGTTGGTTGGGAGGAAGTTGCTCCATACTGGTGTCTTATCTGCTCTAGGCGTGTAGCTGTGTTGATGAAACTCCTCTATGGAGGCTGTAGGTAACACTAATTCCTTTATTTTGCATTGGGTGGCCATTGGTAGGGGCTTGGCTAACCATTTCTTAACAAAAAAAGCATGTGGGGGATCTGGCAATTTAGCCATTAGTGCCTTGGCCCTAGTCACAAACTCTTGGAACTTTTCACTTAGACCCAATCTCAAATTTTCTAGTTCTTCTATGATAATCTCTGCAGTATTCCCATGCTCGAATTGATTTTTAAATGCATCTTTCATCAAATCCCAAGTTGTAAAATGGTTCTCAGCAAATTGGCTGAACCATTTATCTGCTAATCCCTCTAATGTGGCAAGGAAAAGTATCAAAAAGGCATCCTCCCTACCCATTAAGCCTCTAGTCTTAGATAGTTCTAAAAACCTTCCAATGTGTTCATCCGGATCCTCCTGAGCTAGGCCTTTGAAAGAAGGAAACTTTATATTTAATCTTGAGAGTAAGGTTTCCAAGTCTACCTGTCCCGCCATGCTCTTTACTGATGAGGTTAAAGATAGTGGACTGGAGGACCTTCTAACAACCTTCCTTCTTGTTTGCTTGCAAGTGACCCTCAATGTTTGGGACCGGGTTGCGGTCATGAGCTGCTCATAGTCCACTTAATGTGAGACACTTGATAAGAATATTTACCTTTTGGTTGATGAAGTAGCACTATAGTAGTGTTGACACTTGATCTCTTCTATACTTTGCACTTGGTTTCTCCGAAGCTCAAATCTCCTTCGAAGTCCCACCGTGCGTGCCAAATTTTGTTGGGGGATTCTTAGACAAGAAGGAGTTTGAGGGTTTGTAGGAGAAAAGGAAAAGGCCAGAAGAGGAAATACACCTTGAAAGCCTCTGCCGATTGATTACAGTAAGACAATTACAATGTTTGGAGCACAATAGAAACCAATACTTCTGTGCACAATCCCACAGAGTGCTCAATGAAAAATACCAAATACCCCAAAGTCTTCTTGCCACCGGCCTCCTCTGCACCAGACCTCCACCTGCTTCAAGCTTATCCTTGTGCACAACTTGCACCAAGCTTCCACTAAGGGGGAGGAATGAATACCTTCTGTCCACACTTGCACACTGCAAGGAGACCTTGAGATCCTTGGGGGACTAGCTTAGCACTCTCTGCACAATCCCTTAGTCACTCTCCATGCACTCCTTCAACTCCATTTCTCTGCGTCGCACACTGGTGACTCTTGCACTTCTCTCTCTTTCTTCACTTAGATTATGCTTCTCTTGCTTACTCCAGAATGGTCCAAGAATAGTCCTTGCCTTGATTTGAGTGTGTCGATCACGTACGCTCCTAACTACAATAGTATCTTGGTGCTCACTTTGATGTCCGAAGATTGTCTTCACAAGTGGCAGCCAAGGACTCACTGTTTTGTCCTGTAGTGACTTTAGACTAAAACCCAAAATTCTAATTGGGGGGCCATACCTTCCCCTGTGCGTACGCTGTCGCTTCACATACCTTTACATTTCCTTTAAAGTCTTCACTTTTTCACATAAGAGAGGTTCACCTAAACCTTCCAAAACACTTTAAAAAACACTTTGAACCTTAGGGAAATTAGAGAAAATACCTCTGCAACTTGCAACCCACTTTCTCCAATTTACCCTTTGTGGACAATTAATTGTGCACTACTTGTGCCCTTTGCAACCTGCACTTTAGCACTTTGACTTTGCAACTTTGACTTTGCAGTTGTTGACTTTGACCTTGACCTTGTTGACTTTGACCAGTTGACTTTGACCCTTTTGACTTTGATTGCAGTTGATTTTGATCAATATGACTTTTATGGGCTCAACAACAGTATCCATCAAGGTAGATGAAGACTTACGATAAGCAGTGCTGTTGTTCCATGAAACTACTTCAATTTAGGTCAAAATCACTCTGATTCTCTCTCATGAAATGATAGCGATATATATATATATATATATATATATATATATATATATATCAGTGAAAATCACTCAACACTATACAAGTTCGTGGTCATCTGCTTCAATAAGCATGAAAGAGAAAAAGAGAGAGAGAGAGAGAGAAGAAGAAAAAGAAAACGATAGGCAAACTATATAGCTATATGCAAATGTCCTCCATACCTTCCTTTTCTTTGCCTCTCATTTTTGTCACGAGATTTTCTTCTTCATTCATACTTATCATACCTCGTTTGATAATTTGCAAATCTGCCAAATATTTCTCCCAATTGGCTTCTTATGAGCACGCGTTCATGGAGGATAATTTTCCAGTTCTACATGTCCTCTCCTCCATGTTGATCTTCGTGCATCTAGATCTTTTCATATATGAACTTGTGGACTGATGAATTTTTATTCACACATACCAAAGCTAATCTCACTTTGAGTCATCTCCTCTGTCTCTTCCTTTGCTTCTATGAAGTTCTTTGTCTGCTATATGCTGTTGAAAAAAATTGCCACGACATCATTTCTTTTCTGAGGAAGATTGCACATGTACCTTTACTTCCACAAGGTGAACGAAAATAAAATTGATCATGCTTTCATAGTGAACATGCTGCTACAGTTATACTGAAAATATGAGTACTTTCCTTCATAAATATTGTTAATAGGCCTCCCAAGGACTCACTTTCATCTCCTTTTTTGCTTTGTTATCCGGCGTTCCTCTATTCCATGTGTCCCTGTAGAAAAAAACAAACTGAAGCAAAACAAACAAACAGTCGACTATTCCCCTTCAAAAGGTTCTTGACCTACAATCAGCACAATACTATCGCCTCTCAAATCATTTAGACGTAGCGCCAAAGTGTCCCACTTATTATGGACTTTGAACAACAACGTGAGCTACAGAGAGTGGCGAAACATTGATGAGGCAGCCCCATTCTCTAACTTCTAATTCCTCTCCTTGTTGCCCCAACCTGTCCTCCCTACCTCTCTATATATTTCTTATTAATACTTATATATATCACCATCTGCTGACAGTGTAGTGCTCTCTTGTGGTGCTGCTCCACCCGCATCTTAGAATGTGCGCTCCTCCTATATGATTCACGACAAGCTCTATACCTCTTCCCCTGCACATCGAACGCGTTCCATACACTTCTACTTGCAGAACAGCTCCGAGAAGGAGCTATCCCATCATAGAAATCCTCCTCCCTCAAGTCAGACTACGACAAGGAAAAACAATCTCAAACTCCTGCCCGTCTCCGCGCTGTTCTCCCCCGGTGCTACCGCCTAGAGAGCTCCTCCTTTCCTCTTTTAGGACGTGCTCCCCCATCGGTGTCCACCTCCCCCTGTCATCCCGCGTGCCCTCCATTCCTTTTTGTTCCATGCTATCCCCCACCAAAAAAGGAAAAAAGAAGAGGAGAAAAACCCCCTCGATAAGCTAGGCCTCCGTTTTCTTTTTAGAAACCCCTTCCGATCCCCTTTGAAGCCACTGAGATCGATTTTTCTTCCCTCCAAAAATGCTAAAATGGCACCTCTCCACCTGTGCAGCTCAGAGCAAAAAATGGAGCAGCAAAAATAAAGCCTCGTGGCCACCTCCAAACATGTCCCATCACGTGCTTTTCCTCAAAACAACCCCTTTTTCCATATGAAAGAAAATGGTCCGTTATGACAATGCGATTGTGGAGAAAGAATCTCCACTAGAGCGCGTGCGAGCACCATATCTCTGTTTGTCACTCTTTTTCTCTCTCTCTCTCCTTCCCTCTCTCTCTCCCCCTCCCTCTCTCTCTCTCTAAGCACACCTCTATCTTCATAGATCTGAAGTTTTGGTAAGTATATCGCACATACTGTAGCACTCTTTTTTCTTTATTTATTTATTTTTAGTTTCTAATATCTTCTCTCTTTAATTTTGTAGGAGATTTTGGGATCAAGTCTTTGGAAATTTGATGAAGGACAACTTCAAGTCGATTTTGACGACCATGTTTCAAACAATTACATCAATGTAAGTGATTGTTTTGTTTTTGATTGAAATAGAGAGATAGAGAGATACATATACATACACAGTCACATATGTATAAACACACACATGCATATCCATACACACATACACACATGCATATGCATACACACAATGCATATGCATACACACATACATGCATATGCATACACACATACATGCATATGCATACACACATGCACATGCATACACACATACACAATGCATACACACATACACAATGCATATGCATACACAATGCATATGCATACACGAATGCATATGCATACACACATGCATGCATATGCATATACCGAATGCATATGCACACACAATGCATATGCATACACACATATACAATGCATATGCATACACACATACACAATGCATTTGCATACACACATGCGTGTGCATATACACATACATGCATATGCATACACACATACACAATGGATACACACATACACAATGCATATGCATACACACATGCATATGCATACACACATACACAATGCATATACACATAGACAATGCATATGCATACACACATAGACAATGCATATGCATACACACATACATGCATATGAATACACACATACACAATGCATACACACATACACAATGCATATGCATACACACATACACAATGCATACACACATACACAATTATATGCATACACACATGCATATGCATACAAACAAACATGCATATGCATACACACATACACAACACATACACACATACACAATCGATATGCATACACACATGTATTCATATGCATACACACAATGCATATACATACACACATACAAAATGCATATGCATATACACATACATGCATATGCATACACACACACACAATGCATACACACATACACAATGCATACAGACATACACAATGCATATGCATAAACATATGCATATGCATACACACATACACAATGCATATGCATACACACATGCATATGCATACACACATACATAGTGCATACACACATACACAATGCATATGCATACATACATGCATATTCATACACACATGCATATGCATACACACATACATGCATATGCATACACACATGCATATGCATACACACATACACAATGCATAGACACATACACAATGCATATGCATACATACATGCATATGCATACACACATGCATATGCATACACACATACATGCATGTGCATACACACATGCATGCATATGCATACACACAATGCATATGCACACACAATGCATATGCATATACACATACACAATGCATATACTTACACACATGCATATGCATATACACATACATGCATATGCATACGCACATACACAATGCATACACACATACACAATGCACATGCATACAAACATGCATATGCATACACACATACATAATGCATACACACATACACAATGCATAGACACATACACAATGCATATGCATACACACATGCATATGCATACACACATACATAATGCATACACACATAAACAATGCATACACATATAGACAATGCATATGCATACACATATGCATATGCATACACACATACATGCATATGCATACACATGCATATGCATACACATGCATATGCATACACATATACACAATGCATACACACATACACAATGCATATACATACACACATGCATATGCATACACACATACACAATGCATACACACATACACAATGCATATGCATACACACATACATGTATATGCATACACACATACAAAATGGATTCACACATACACAATGCATATGCATACACACATGCATATGCATACACACATGCATGCATTTGCATACACACATGTATGCATATTGTAGAGGAGGTACTAGGGTATCTACTTTTAACAAGAGCATGCACCATGCACTACAGTACTTTGCCTACTCAAGGGAGGTTCTCCTTAGGGAAATATACCCTTTAACACTTCTGTGAGCAGGTAGATAACAATACCAACAATTGCACACACACATGCATATGCTCTTGTAATGATCTTGTAAACTCATGTGATATAATACATACATTTCAGGGTTCATATTTGTTGAATTCTCTGCTATGTCTTCTCAAAATAGTAATGTTTGCTTGATCATATCTGACTGATTTCGCATTCATATATAGTGTTCTATAGCTTGTTGAAATTCGCTCAAATTCTAGTTTAACCAGTCAAAATTTCAAAGGATTTGTTTCCACTAGTTGGGAGAACTGTGCATCGAAGTATGCTCTGGTCATTCTCTGTATAATTCCTAAAAATAGGGGGTGAAGCTTCAAGTGCTAAATGGATTTCTCAGTATATAGTTGATCATTTTAAGTGATTCCACTTGTAATAATTTTCTATCAAAGCTAATTAGATATCATCAAAAGGATTTTTATCAATTGCTATTGTACTGATAGCACTGCGCAAAATATCCAACAGGTGTCAAGACCAAAATAGCAAGTTTTGAGTAACTAGCTATGTGCAAAGCAATCTATCTTGATCTAATAGTTGGAAGAATCATCTCCAAAGTACATAGGTACTTATTTTGTGTCATCTACAAGCTAAGAGGGCCTACATGAGAACCCTTAAGTTAAATAGGGCAGGTACAAAGCAGGTATTGGCAGTACCAGCTCACTTCCTGGAGGTATCCATCCATCTCTTCCAAGAGTGGTATCAAAGCAAGTCGAGGTAAAATGGGAGATGGAACAACTATCAAGCATGGTCCTTGAGGATGAAGACATACCTACAAGGAAGGAGTATCTATGGATAGATATAAGGAGATGAGGAGATGCCCATTTTCGGAAGCAAATGTCAACCTACAAGAGAGGAGCTTGAAAGACTCAACTCGTGGTGTGCCAAAGATGCTTTAGCAAGGTCATATCTACTTAAACTCTATTTCTGACTTCCTTCTTCCTCACATTAGGAACTGTAAAACTTCCCAAGAGACTTGGGGTACATTGTCTTCATACTTTTCTTCCGATACAAGAGAAAAAATCAACTATGGATTGAGGTTACCACTCAAAGGAAGCAAACCAAGCAGACTGTGTGAGAGTATGTAACCAAAGTCAAAGATGTGGCTGACCAATTGGCAAGCATAGGAGAGGAGATTGAAGAGAAGCAAATAATGAAAAAAGAAATCAATGGCATGAAGGCAGATGATAAGTGGGAAGCTTTTACAACTGCTATGGACCTTTACATGGACATGCAGATTCTAGAACTTACCACACTCATGGGACAACTCTTTACCCATGAAGCCAAGCTCAACAAAAATGGAGAACCATCAATATGTAACAACTGTTTTGCCCTATACACATATAAAGGAAAATCTGAAGATAAAGGGAAGAAGAATAAAGTAGAGGATGAAGGTACTACTTCTCAAGCTAACTATGCAAGAAGAGGTAGGAACTTAAGAGGAAGGAGTAGAGGAGGTAAGCAAGGTAGGGGGAGACCTTTCAACTCTTCCCCATGCAATATATGTGGATGGTCTAATCACACTACAGATGAGTGCTATAGGACCTTCAAGAATCAGAGAGGAAGAGGATATCAAAGAGGTGCCTACTCACAATCAAGAGGAAGATTCAACCATAATCAAGGCTACAACCATGGCTACAACAAAAATTACAATAACAACTATCAAGGAGGATATAAATCAGAGAAAGACTTCAATAATTACATAGAGGATCAAGAAGATTCTCTTCTCATTATGAATATGACATCAAAACAAGGTATGAATGATGAAAACCTCTTCTATATTGACTCAAGTTGTTCAAACCATGTAGTAGGCAATGTAGCCGTTCTTTCTAATCTTGAGGAACCCAAGGGAAATCACCAAGTGCAGACATGTGATGACACCAAGCATTCATTGGTCAAGGTAGGAAATGTCAAAACTTCTGATGGGAATCGAAATCTGTTGAGCAGGCTTCTATATGTACCTACTATAACCAAGAATTTGATGAGTGGTGGAAAGATAGTGGAAAAAGGTTTTCATGTTAGGTTCAACAAATATGGAGCTTTTGTGGAGGACCCCCAACATGGATTCAAGAGAATCGCCAAGGGAGAGAAAACAGGTAGACTATTTACATTTGAACTTGAGGACACTAGAAACATTGCACTTTATAACTACAAGGATCAAACATTGTCTGAGCTTGAGATTTGGCATAAAAGATTAGGGCATATTGGTGAGAGAACCTTGAAGCAAAATATTTAAAGATCAATGTGTGCTTCTGATACCTAATGTATCCAAGCAACATATGATCTATAAATGTGGTGCTTGTCAGTTTGGTAAATCACACAGGTTACCTTTTACAAAGAAAGGCTATATGCATGCAGATTACTTGGAAATTGTCCACACGTATGTGTGGGGACCAAGCAAGGACACTTCAATTTCAGGCTCAAGGTATTATGTTTCATTCATTGATGATTTCAATAGGTGGACTATCTTATATTTCATGAAGCACAAAGCTGAAGTGTTCAGGTGCTTTAAGAAGTATCTTGCACTTGTGGAAAATCAAACAGAAAGATGTGTAAAGAGTTTAAGGTGAGATGGAGGAGGTGAGTACTTCTCCAATGAATTTGATGCATTTTTGCAAGATAGAGGTATGAAAAGGGAGACTACTACAAGGTATACCCCTGAGCAAAATGGGGTAGCAGAGAGGAGAAACAAGTTGATTGTGGAAACAGCTATATCAATGCTTAATCAAAAAAGGTTACCTAATTATTAATGGGTAGAGAGTGTTTCTAATGCCACTTATCTTATTAATAGGTTTCCATCCAAATCACTTGATGGGATGACCCCATATGAAGCATGGCATGGTAGGAGGCCATCACTTGATCATCGTAGAATATTTGGATGTGTTGCTTATGTGCATGTTCCATCTCAAATCAGAGGTAAGCTAGACCCTAAGGTAGAGAAGTGCATCTTCATAGGGTATGATTTAAATTAGAAAGGATACAGGTTTTATAATCCATCCAACAAAGGATTTATGGTCAGCAGAGATGTATTTGATGAGAATGATTCTTGGTTCGAAAATGAATGTAGGAAAGTCAAATTTCCATATGACCTGGAAGAGGAGTTTCCAAGTCTCACCAAGGAAGATCCAAACCAAATTGAAGACATCAGATCTGATGATGAGGACACCATCAACTTGGAGGAGTTCAAAGCAAGGAAATCAAAAGGCAAGGCCAAGATGAAGAGGTTGGAAGACTTACCTAAATCACCCAACCAAACTCTAAGCAGATCACAAAGGGAGAGTAAGAAGCTAATCAAATATGGGTATGATACTTCATTAGTCACTAAGCATTCCATTTATCTTGCTAAGGATTTGTCACTTGAAGAGCCTTCTTCATATGAAGAAGCAAAGACTAAGGTAGAATGGAAGGAAACTATGGATGAAGAAATAGAAGCACTCGAAGAGAATCATACTTGGGAACTAGTACCCAAGAAGGCATCAATGAAGGTAATTGGTTCTAGATGGATTTACAAAATCAAGAGAAACTCACACGGCTTAGGGTTTTGCACAAACCCAAGGAGTTGATTATGAAGAGACTTTCTCATCTATGGCTAAAATGCAAGCCATCAAAATATTGGTAAGTGTGACTGCTTCTAGGAATTGGAAGATGTATCAATTGGATGTAAAAAATGCTTTTCTAAATGGCTAGATTTTAGAGAAGGGTTACATGGCTCAAAGTCCTGGTTATGAGTATCCAAGCAAGATAAATTATGTGTGCAAATCTAACAATGCTCTTTATGTTTTGAAGCATGCACCTAGGGCCGACATACCTTCAAAATAAAGGATTCATGATGATCAAAGCAGATCCTTCTTTCTTTGTTAGGAGAAGTAATTCAAAGATGACATATTTATGTGTGTATGTTGATGATATCATACTTACAGGTAGTGGTGCCAATGGCATCAAACAAATCAAAACTCTAATGATCCAGGAGTTCAGAATCAGTGACCTACGGTTTCTAAAGTATTTTCTTGGACTTGAATTGGTCTACACAAATTCTTGAATGTGCATTACACAAAGCAAATATGTGTAGGACACGTTGAAGAAGTTCCACTTCAAGAATGCAAAGGTAGCCAACACCCCTATGGAAGTAAATCATAAATTGAGTGCTCATGAAGGTGATTTGATTGAAGACATTGCAGGATATCAAAGCATAATTGGAAGTCTAAACTATGCAACCGTAACAAGGATTGACATAGCTTATGGAGTAAATGTTTTAAGTCAATTCATGCATAAACCTAGAGGACCTCACTTAGAAGGTGCCAAAAGGATTTTGAAGTATCTCAAGGGTACTCAAAATCAAGGGTTATACTTTCCATACACATCAGATTTAGACATCAAGCTATACTCAAATGCAGATTGGGCAAGCTGTAAGGATGACATAAGGAGTACTTCTAGTTATCTTTCTTTTGCAAGGGATAATCCCATTTCATGGTCTTCCAAGAATCAACCTATTGTTGCTCTATCTTCAACTAAGGATGAATATAGGGGATTAGCCAATGCTACACAAGAATTCATATCGATTAGATTGCTATATTTAGATTTGGGACTTCACACTCACTCACCTATGATCCTTGGTGACAATACAAGCTCTTTGCATCTTGCAACAAATCCTATTTGTCATGCAATAACCAAGCATATAGATGTACATTATCACTATGTTAGAGAGAAGTTATTGAGCAAGCAGATTCAACTTGCATATGTGTCCACAAATATGCAATGTGTAGATTTATTGACCAAAGCACGTGATGGTACTAAAATTTGTTGGCTCAAAGCTATGATTGGATTGCAAGACATTCAAGAAGATTCATGAAAAAGTACAAGCCAGGATATTTGGCTTGAAGGGGAGTTGTTGGTGCAAGTCCAAGCCTTCACAATTGGCTAGACCTTGAAGAAGATTTTGATGGCTCATATGAACCATACCTTGTATTAGCTTAATGATTTACCATTGTAAAAAGGTTTATACATTTGAAGAATCTTGTAAAAGGCTACAAACTCGTGGAGGTAGATAGAACATTAGTTACAAAATGGGATTGAGAGAATATCTCCTAGATCAATGGGATCACTTTTTAGTGAGAGCCAAACTTCAATTCAAATTCAAATTTGGAAGAAGATAGTTAAAAAAGGGCTTTGAAAACTCATGGTTGTGGTGCCTCTTCTTGGAGGTCATTTACCGATTTTTTGTAGAGCTTGAGTACCATACACAATTTCTCACTCATCTCACTATCATTGGGCTCTATTACATTGCCAATGATCGTGTAAATGCATGTGATATAATACATACATTTGAGTGATCATATCTGTTGACTTCTCTGCTATGTCTTCTCAGAACAATGATCTTTTCTTGATCATATCTCAGTGATTTCTCAACCACTTTTAGTGTTCTATAGCTTTTTGAAATTTGGTCATAGTCTACTTTAAGTTATCAAAATTTTAAAGGATTTTCTTTAGCCAATTGAGAGAAATCCACGTCAAATTACTCTCTGGTCATTCTATGTACAAACCCTAAAAAGGCCGGGGTAAGGCTTCAAGTGCTAAATTGATTTCTCAGTGTATGGTTGATCATTTTAAGTGATTCCACTTGTAATCATCATCTATCTAAGATAATATGATAATCTCAAAAGGTGTTTGATCAATTGCTACTATAGTCAGAGCATTGATCAAAATATCCAATAGGTATCTAATCCAAAATATCAAGTTTTGTGTAACTAACTAGACGCAAAGTAATCTATTTTGATCTAATTGTTTGAAGCATCATCTCCAAAGTACATAGGTACTTAGTTTGTGCAATTTGCAAGCTAAGAGGGCCTACTACATAATCTTAAAGTTAAATAGGGTAGGTACAAAGCAGGTATTCGCAATACCACCTCACTTCCTAGAGGTATCCATCCATCTCTTCAAGCATAGTGGTGCAAGGGGTCTATTGGGCAAGAGGCTGCAATGGAGGTGCACATCGAGGCATCACATATCCCTACATGTTTCGCATAGCATTTGTTTTCATGATATCTACATAACTAGTGCTAGCTTGAGAAGACTTGGGGTCTTGTTACGCCATAGAATAAACTTTGTTATGTATACTGGCCATTTCCTTAAACATAGATGATTGCATTGTCATAGGGTTCTCTATTTTATTGCTAAGGATCTAAAGTTGAAATTCCACAGGTGAGCAAGATATGGATGCAACATTAGTAGTAGCTTATGCTGCAGACACATTCGGAATCACTTGGATAGATGCCTCTCTAGGCGATAATGGAGTTGTAGTAGCTGATCTATCATATATATAGCCTATCATTTCCTCATCTAGGCAAATGCTTCTACTTCTTTCCAAACTTTGGCCCAATCTTCCATTAATCCAAACCTTTTCCCAGGTTCTTTGATCCTTCTCTCGACCCCAGTCCTATCCTCAGGACTTAAAATCTTGAGAAAGGAGATTACTATATTCGACTTTAATGAGTCCAAGTCAGCCTAAGGAAGTCAGGCATACCTCCTCAGAAACCCATTTAAGAGGTGTGTAAGTGATGCAGTGGGTGTTGGGGTATGAAACCACCACAAGAACCCTTCTCTACTATGTTGGCATAAATCCTCTAAGTAGAATAACTTATGTAATTCCTTTCTAAATTCAGCGATGTCTTTCTTATGTGAACTTTTATGAATGCCAAGATCGATCCCGAGGCTAGCCGAGTGAAGTAATGGTAAACATTTCTTTAGATAGCCCATAGATCTGAGCTTGGTCTTCAATCACATCTAGATATCAAACACATCTTTAAACACTTCCTTGATCTCTCTTCTCTAGCTTGTCCTAGAGCGTAGGACGATATCCAGAGTAAGGGGCTCAACTATTTCTCTTACTTAGAGTAGAGCTTAGAGACGAGACTAGGTGGGTCACAAGCGAGGAGGTGGAGGTCGGTCTAAAAGCTCTCTATGTAGGCCAACATTCAGTTCTATACTTCAAGTACTTTTATATGATGCCTTAAGCCTAATTAATTGATCTTTTTTGTCTCTTGACTTGATTTTTACTCTACTTTTGAACTTGAATTTCTCTCTTGATCTTGATCTTGATTTCCTCTTTCTTAAATTGATTTATCACTTGAATTATTTCTTGATTTTACCTCACTTATTTTTTTTCTTGATTTTCTTTTTAATTTCAAGGGTTTAATGTTTTTTTGAGTTTTGTAAAATTTTCTTCTTTCGATGATATTTTTCTAGCATTTCTAATATTTTTATCTAAGCTACGAATGTGGCAGATTTCTAATCTAAGCAAGAATAGAAGAGTGCATAGGAATATTATCTAAAATAATGAAAAATGTGATGATCCAACTCAAGACAAAAAAAGAGTCCACCTCTTTATGTGTGTGGATCAATGCTAATATTCAAAGAACTTTAAATGCAAGTACCTTGAGATATCTATTTGATGCCACGGTTTCTGGTTCTCTTCTAAAGGAGTGGGTGCGGAGTTGAGGATCTCCAATTACTAGGGCAACCACCTTCCTTCACATCGGGTTCAGGTGTTGAGAAGAAGGAGGTCATGATGTTGGAGGAGATGGTGGATAGTCTTCAGAGATGAAGTGGTGTTGCTTGATCCTGCTTCACACATGCTAAGAATGATTACTAGAGAGTGTATTGGGCCTCTTCAGCTAGCTAATGATCATAAATAATCATATATGTTACTTGGAACATGATCGACTAATCAATGGATCAAAACACATAGGTTGAAGCTGATCGAAGAACAAAAAAGTTGCTATTTTTGTTCCTACACATGTTCAATGTTTTGAACACTTCTTTGAGCACAGTAGCCATTGGTTTAATTCCTTTGGGAAACGCTAATTTACTAAGTGTAATGATCATGTAATAAATCATATACAAATCCAATGTCATTGGAAATCATACATTGCCCAATGTATCAGAGGTGAATGAGCTATGAGAAAATGAATCTTTCTCAAAATGATCTCATAGGCTCTAGATGCACGCGGGTCTTTTTGATCCTCTTCTTATAGTTGTACTTGGAGCCAAAGTTTGAATTAAAATTCAAAGATCTACCTTAAAGGGAATCCTAAATTATAGGATAGATTCCCTCATCACTCAACAACTAAAGGAGTCATAATTTTAGAGCTTCCTAACTCCACGTGGATGTGTACCACTTTTACGAGGGTAAATGAGAAGAACTTTTTACAAGAGGTTGATCATATGAAACGTTGCATATGTTATCTCAATAAATCAAGTATGAGCTAATCAACCAAGTATATGGGTTTGGTTTTAGTTGCACCAAAAGCTCTTTCTCAAGCCTAACATGCTTGGTCTTCATTCCTCCTTGATTTTCTTCAAGCCAATCATCAATTTGAACCTGTTCATCTTTGTTCCATCCAATGACTTTGTGAGTATATGTGCACATTCTAAATGAGTTGATGCATAAGATAGTTGAATATGCTTCCTAAGAAATTTCTCCCTTATATAATGATAGTGCACTTCAATGTGCTTAGTCCTTGCATGCTATACAAGATTAGCAGCCAAATAAAGTGAACTAGTGTTGTCTCCAAAGATTATTGGAGTATAAGAGTGTACCTCCTAATCTGCATATAGTTTCTTTAGCCACATAGCTTCTTGATTTGCATTTGCTAAGCCTCTATATTTTTCTTATATGGAAGATAATTCCATAGTTGCATAACCTGTTTTGTCTTCATCTTCAAAACCTCGTGGTTGTGCCATATAAACTTCTTCTAATTTCCATCCATTTAAGAATGCATTCTTGACATCTAAGTGATATAGATTCCAATTTTTAGAAGCACGAGTACTTACCAAAACCCTAATTGTTTGCATCTTTGCAACACACGAAAAGGTTTCTTCATAGTCCACTCCATGAGTTTGGGAAAATCCCTTTGCTACCAACCTTGCCTTGTACCTATTTATAGAGCCATCTGAGTTTCTTTTGATTTTGTATATCCACCTAGATCCAATTACCTTCATGCTTGGTTTCTTGCTGAGTAGTTTTTTCTATCCAATTTCTCAATGGAGGATGGAAATCCATCTCCCATCTTGCTTCTTGTTGCTTTGATACCACCATTGGAGGAGATTGTGGATAGTCTTCACAGATAAAGTGGTGTTGCTTGTTCTTGAATCACACCTACTAAGAATGATTGCTAGAGAGTGTAGTGGGTCTTTTTATCTAGCTAATGATCATAAATAATCATATATTTTACTTAGAACATGATCCACTAATCAATGGATCAAAACAAATATATAGAAGTGGATCCAAGAACAGAAAACTTGCTATTTTTGTTTGTACATGTGTTCAATGTTTTGAACACTTCTCTAAGCACAACACCAATTGGCTTAATTATTTTTGGGAAACTCTAATTAGCCCAATAATCTATCAATCATGAGTGATTTCATAAGAAATGATGGACTACACACAGAGAAACATGTTTAGCAAATCATAAGACCATCCCGACAATTTCAGGGTTCAACAATCAACAAACTAGTGAGCAAATATGATTTAATATTTTATGCCCCAGAAAAGCAATGCTAATGAAATTTTGTAGTCATATACTAGAAATTATGCTGAATCTATCGTGATTTAAATAATGACAAATGATAAATCATGCAATGAGAACAAGCTCTCAGAAGATCACTCTTCTGATGCAGTTATAGCAGAGAAGTGATACGAGAATGTAATGATCATATATGTATCAAATCATATATAATACATTGTCATTGACAATCATACATTGCTCAGTGTGTGAGAGATGAATGAGCTATGAGATAAGCTCTCACTTGACAATGAATCTCCCTCAAAATGATCTCATAGGCTTGCGATGCACGTGGGTCTTTTTGATCCTCTTCTTATAGTTGTTCTTGGAGCCAAAGTTTGAATTCAAATTCAAAGATCTACCTAAAACTGAATCCTAAAGTATAGGATAAATTCCCTCATCACTCAACAACTAAATGAGTCGTGATTTTAGAGCTTCCTAACTTCATGTGGATGTGTACCACTTTTACAAGGGTAAATGTGAACAACTTTTTACAAGAGGTTGATCATATGAAACCTTGCATAGGTTATGTAAATAAATCAAGTATGAGCTAATCAATCAAGTATGTGGGCTTGGTTTTAGTTTCAGGAGCACATGAAGGGGGTGAACGCCTTGGCATGGGGTTGGATTAGGCCCAACTTTGTAGGCTTGAAAGCAACGGCTGGTGGTCCAAGCCAACTGCTAGAATTATGGCGCACATGGGTGCTTGGAGCAATCTCAAATGTGTAGAATTGACACTCAAAGGGAAAATTTAAACTCATAAAAATAATCAGTTGCTTAGATAGTGTAGGTATTTATTTGGTGCATAGAACTTTGTGTCAAAGAGTATGCCAAAAATGCAAACTTGTTCATGTTGTTGCAAAACAATAAAACTTAGTTTAACATCACCTCTCTCTCTCTCTCTTGGCATCGTAGCCAAAGATGGTGAGCTTGAGAGGTTATGATCATAGAGAGAGAAATGCAACATTGTATTTGTAAAGCATAAATAAGAAATGATAAAGCATGAACAAGAATAGTAAAGAATGAGCAAGAAGAAGGTCAATAAAGAGTATCTAGAGAAAATCCATGGGAAAAAGCAAATGAGCATTGGTAATCTATTTATAGCTTTGCCCAAGTTCCTCATTCTAGAACTCTAGAATCTTCTAGCATTCTCCTTTCCATTTTTTGAGAATCTTTTTGTTATCCATTCTATTTTAAGAATCTTCTTCTTTTCTATTCTTTTCTAAATTTGGAAATGAAATCTTTTGTTTTTATTTTGGTTTTTCTTTTTCTTTCTATTTTTTTCTTTTTATTTTTGTAACTTTTATTTTTCTATTTTTATTTCTTTTTCTCCTTCTTTTTTATTTTCTGACCAAGATTGTTTTGCTTGCACACTTTCATACAAAAAGTCTTAATTAAAGTTAAGGGTTAAGGTAAGGATAAAAGTGATTGTAAGGTTCGAAACTAGGTCTTTTGTCAGGGATAATGTAGGGTTTTGTTTTGCTAGGGCAATGCACATCAAATCAATGGTTTGATTTACATTATGGGCTAAAATCCTAGGGTTCCTAAGGGTTGAAGTTAGGTTTTCGAAGAGGTGAAGGTTAGTTTTTGAGGGGTTTGAGACATATTGCTAAGGGGTTAAAGAAATTTAAACAAATAAATATGTAATCCCAATATAAACTTTTAATCAATCCAATCAATCAAACATTTAAACAATATATGACTATTTTTATCATTCTACAATCAAAACATCAATTCAAAGTAAGAAAAACAGTGAACTAAATTCAAAAAATTTCTTGATGCGCATTCCCTATGGGATTTCATCCCGACAGCCATTGTGCAAAGAGGAGGGGAGGCAGGGTGTGGAGGGTGCACAGAGAGGCTGGGAGGTTGGGAGAGAGAGAGAGAAAGAGAGAGAGAGAGGAGGGACAGAGAGAGAAGGTGGGGATAGCAAAGTGTGGGCTCAGGGTCACGAGTGGGAAGAGATTGAGGGTGGCAGGAAAAGAGAGAACGGGAGAGGAATAGAGGGAGAGAGGATGGAGAGAGAGAGAGAGGGAGAGAGGTGTGGGGATCACGAAGTGTGGTTGGATGGCCCTAGGTGCAGGTGAAGGCAGGGAAAGATAGAGAGGGAGAGAGAAAGAGAGGGACTGGAGGGTGGGGGAATGATGGTGAGAAAGAGAGAGGGCATTTGCAGTAGCCTCTAATGGTTCTTCTCCCTTTATAGAAAAGAAAGTGAAAGAGAGACCCTCTGTGCCACTCACATTGCTAGAGAAGTGAAAGTGAGATCCTTTGTGCACTCCCATTGCCAAAGAACCAAGACAGTCAAGATTGATTTGTTGTACTTCATTGTCATAGACATTATTGTCCCACGGGGTTCCTAACCACTTATTCCCTACTCTACTGTAGATTTCATGATTTTCATGATTTTCTATAGAAGCATCCTTATTTCCTATGTACTCCTATGCTATGATTGAGTGAGAGAGAGAGTACCTTATCTCTCTAACCTCTCCCCTCCACTCCATCAGTGCATAGAGAGAATCTCTAAAGAGAAATAGAAAGGCTATTGGGGACTCAACAAATCTTGGTGGAGTGGTTTATATATTTCTCAGAATAGAGAACTATCTCCTTCGTGATTCTCACATATCTCTTCTATTTTGTTTCTCTCTAACATCTCGTGATCGAGAACTATACTGTCGTGAGCAATGGAAGATGGGTTCTATAGTACCACCAACTAAAACCTATGGAGGCAGGGTCCCATTCAAAGTAACCCTTACATCTGATCCTAACCTTCCATTAAAAATGGTCGAGCTATTGCAGATTGTAATGTCACACACACACACTCAGAGAGAAATGGTTTCATACTATGCTATATAGAGAACTTTAAATAGAGAGTCACTCTAGTAGAGAGAGAGAGATAGAGAGAGAGGTGGAAGAATTCATGCACAAATTGTAGACGAGAGAGAGAGAGAGAGAAAGATTGATTCGTGTGATTTTTATTGAATCAATCCTACATAGATCATTCTGAGAGAGAGAGAGTTAGAGAGAGAAAGAGAGGACAATAGTCATTGATAGTGTTTCGTTTAGATAAGAAGCTATGTATGATGGCATCCAAAATAGTGATGAATAGAATGGTATTCATACTTGATCACAGGAGGAGGAGAGGTAATCCTTCAAGAAAGATCTTGTCATATCATCTAGTGCAACCTTCTCAAATTGATTTGATAGCTATTTGTACCTTCTTGGATCCTTAGAGAATACAAAAGAGTGACCAAATGAGTCACAAGTACCCACATAACTAAGTTTTAGATAGAGTTAGTCATTTGCTACAAAAATTATAAAGATGAATTTGAATTATTCTTTCAAACACAAGATTTATGTCAAGATAGAAAATATTGCACATTTATCAGAGTAGAGCTAAATGATAAGGCTAAGCACTCAGAATCTACAACATGAAAAGATCAGCTATATGCACAATCAAATGCAATTATATAGAAAGAATTTTGTATGATCTATGATCAAAGATTTTTTTGCTCCCTTGTCTCATTATGAGTGATTGACACAAGGAGTAGAGCTATTTAGGCTCAAATAATTAGACACAAGAGAGATGGAGAGAGAGAGATAAAGAGAGAGGGGGGTAGATGTTATTGTGCTCAAAGATCTAAATTGGATGAAGGGGAGAAAGAGACAGAGAGAGAGAGGGGGCGGAGAGAGAGGGAGAGAGAGAGAGAGAGAGAGAGAGAGAGAGGGAGAGAGAGAGAGAGAGAGAGAGAGAGAGAGAGAGAGAGAGAGAGAGAGAGAGAGAGAGAAAGAGAGAGAGAGAGAGAACCACATAAAAAGAGGGAGAAGGAACTCAACATATTCTATTCCATAGAGAAGCAATCAATGGTGCATGCTAGAGAGAGAGAAAGAGGGCATCCAAGAGAATTCGGATGGGGATAAACTCTCGATTTGCATAGTCAAATGAGGGGATTCATAGGGAAATAGAGCACATGGAGGATAGAGTGAGAGAGAGAGAGAGAGAGAGAGATTGTGTAGAGAGATAGAGAATGTGAGAGAGAGAGATAGAGAGATTAATAGACAGAGAGAGCCGATGGGAGAGAAACAAAGTTGATTTTATTCATTTGGATGACTGTATATGATTTCAATTATTTATAGACTAATTGCTTAGGATGTAGGAAAATGATACCATATAAACCAAAGTTATATAATTAAAACGTTTAAATAATAAAATTTATATTAATTATTAAGAAGTAATTGTAAATGAATGAATAAAATAAAATTAAGTAGATAAATAAAGAGTATGATAAAAAGGGATTTCTTAAAAAGAAAAGGTAGCTTAATGAAATTAAAAAAGGAAAAGAAATGAGAAAATATAATTGTAATTAAAAAGAAGTAAAAGGGAGTATAATTTAAGGTAATTAGATGCATAAAAAGAAAACAAAAAAATAAAATTACAAAATGGGAAAAATAGAAATGTTTTATAAAGAATATAAAAGCAAAAATATAAAGAAAAATAAAAAATAGAAATGTAAAATTAAGGAATAGTTTTTCACAAGAGTGCTTTTTTTTACATTTAAAATAAATTAATTGATTGAAATAATTTCCAATGAATTTTCAATACCCAAAAAATTAAAGTGAAGAGGAGTAATTCTGCCTAGCGCAACTACATCATCATGATGAGAGCCTTTTCCGATCATAGAGTTTGATGAGTAGAGTTTTTACTTGTTGAAGAGTTTGGATATTGAAGACCTGTGCCACTCTTAGAGTCTAAAGACCCTAACATCCTTTTTTTGTTCTTAGTTTTGTATTATCTGGTGTCACTTGGATAGTGACCTTTACTTTGTATCTAGATTATCTGATCAATCCCTTCATGATTAGCTATGATGTATTAGTCCAATATCAAATGATCTCATTGATTGTATACATACTATCTAGCTATTGTATAAGGAAGTGTTGATGTGTAAGGTCTTTCTACTTTGTGTTTTCTCTACTTCCATTTTAGATTCATCCACGAAGAACTATTCCATGGATTATGTCCTAGTGTTCTACTCCCTCATGAAGCAGAAAAAGCCGACTTGTCACCAAACTATCCCTAGGAAGGTGTCTAGCATGCAAGCACTGATTATAGCTCTAGGCTTGAGCCAAGCCATGCATTTGTCCCATCGTGAACCACCCTTCTCTTGTAGAGTGCTTGTATACTTACTAATGTGCCCAATAGAAATCTATACAAATAGGTAGATGATTTACTTCTTCACTAGTACACTTCACTTGAGCTTTTTGATGTGCCCTTCAATTTAAATGAGTAGATCTCCTTCCTTCAAGACCTTACATGGATCCCTCTAGTCCTTGTTCAATGTATTTGTGTGTCAAATGTATGATACCATTGATGGGAGAATGTAAACATTTCCTATGAAAATTTGAAGAATACATCGCTTCACAAGTATGCTCAGAGATACCTTTGTTAACGTATAATCATGCTTCTCTAAAGTCTTTGAGGATAAAACTTAGATATTTTGCACACTCAGTCTATGAGAATTTTGTAATTCAAGTTATTTTACTTAAAGTTCTTGCTTCCACTGTGAGTACCCATGCCTCCAAGAAAGATCATTTGCCACTTTCACTAGCAATGGAAGTACAGATAGTTTTTCACTACAAAATCAATGTCTTTGAAGATATGGATTTTATATGTGAAATTTTAGAAGAATTTATAAGACAATAGTAGCTATCTAAAAAAGTCAAATATTACATGAAGTGGATACAAAATGATCACGAAACTATCCTCATGATTAGCAAGGGGTCTATTAGATTATTAAACTCCTGTGAGAGAAAACACACATGGTATGTACAAAATTTGAAGTAGAATGTGTGTTTATAAGACATTAAAAAGATTCCATAAATTATAGGGATCTCTTTTCCTAGAATGTACTTTTAATCAAACCCAAATGTGGTAGGTGGCTAATTCATTGTTATGAGGGGGAAAGTTCAAATTTGAGTAGAAGTATTTGTTCTTTTCATGTTGCCTTACATTGCTCGAAATGTCATCCATCAAGCGGTTCATAAGCTCCGAAGGCTGAAGTTTGATTTAAAAAAAAAAGTGATGTTTGGGGGCGAATAAAATAGAGAACTCAATTGGAGGCAATAAATATCTTGTAACCCTCATCAGGGATTTTTTAGGGATGACATGGCTCTACTCAATGAAGCATAAATCTCATGTCATTTATTATTTAATGAAGTAGAAACCTAGTTTAGGAATGGATTGTGATATGTACATCAAATGTCTTAGGTCTGATGGAGGTTTAGAACACTTGTCTCATGAGCTCTATGATTATTTGGACTCAAATGGAATCAAGAGACAAATCACATGCAGCTATAAAACATAACAAAATGTTGTTATAGAAAACAAATAATAGGTACACTATAGAATGTGCTAGTGCTATGATGAAGGAGATGGGAATGCTGAACTACTTTCAGGCTGATGTAAGAATCATGATTATATACATCATGAAAAGAGCACTCACATCCTCTATACATGCCACAACACCCTATGAAGCTTGGTATAATAGAAAACCATTTGTATCAGAGTTGAGAATATTTTGTTGTACGTGCTACATGTGAATACCAAGTGAATTAAGAAGCAAAGTTGATGATAGATCTTAAATATGTGTGTTCATAGGGCATGTAGGTGTAAAAATTTGGATAGTTGCTACAACCCCACAATCAAGGAAATAAAGGTAACAAGGGAAGTGAGACTTGATGAACTTTTACCTTGGCATACTTGAATGTATCAATGAAGGCAAATGAAGATGAAGAGGGAAGGACTTCAAGAGGATAATATGAAGAAGGAGATAGCATAGTTCTCAGTGGACCAAAGTAATCAAGCAAACACTCATCATGGAATCGATATAGTCCTCCATAAAGTCAAATTAATGATGCAAGGAACAAATCGAAGGAAAAAATCGTACGCATATAAGAAGATGAAGACTTCTGGATTGAGCTCACTACAATCCAGTTGAGATGCTTACCTATGATAAATTGATGGGTAGGCAGTATGCATATATCAGTAATGTTGTTAAAGAAAAGACATGATTTGAAGAAGCAAACACATAGAGAGAATGTCAAGATACTATGATAGATGAGATAAAGGATTCTAATCATAATCAAACTTGGACATCAATGTGAAGGAAGAAATGTAGGAAGGTCACTCAAAACGGGTGGGTATATATGGTAAAGAAGCACTCAAGTGGTAGCATTTCTAAGTATGAAAAGGGATTGTAGATAAAGGCTTTTCTCAATCATATGAATTGGAATACGATGGCTACCATGAGAAGAATCATTGTATTTAGTGCGATCAATCATTTGAAGATGTAGCAACTTTATGTGAAGAATGCTATTCTAAATAGAGAGGAAAAGCACGTAGTATACATGGACCAACCATTTTGGTTTGAAGATTTAAAGAAGGCACTCTATGGTTCCAAGAAAGCCTCACGGCATGGAATGAAAGGTTTATAGACTACTTGATTAGTTGTGGATACAAACAAAGCAAAGTTGATCCATCATTATTATAAAAACCAAAAAGTGAAGCATCTTTCTACTTATGTGTGAAAGTAGATGACTTTATTATTACACGTGATCATGAAAAAAACATCAAGGAAATAAAGGAAAGGTTTGGGAAGTAGTTTAAGATCTTAGATCTAGGAGATCCAAGACATCTTTAAGGTACTAAAATTACATATAAACATAATGGTATCTAGATCATGTAGAAGAAAGACATCTTTGATATGTTGAAGAAGTATGCACTTCAATGTTACAAATCATAGACAAATCCCATGGAAACCGATATGACATTGACTTCAGTGGAAATTCATAAATTTCAAGATGCACTTTTACGTAGTTCAATATTGGAATCTTTGAAGTATGCCACTATCACTAGGTCCAACCTAGCATATACACTTGGTGTGATATCTAAATGTATCCACACATATAGGGTTCCGCATTTACTTGCAGCTAAAATATCTCTTAAATATCACAAGGATACCTTGAATGAAAGCCCTTTTTATACTTTTGAGAATGATTTGTAGATGAAGGCATATACAAATGGTGATTGGTTTGGATCCAAATAAGATAGGAGAGGAAAAATCAGGCAGGTTATGATGCTAGGCAAGAAAGTCATTTCATGGATGGCAAAGAAGCAAGGTATCAAATTTTAGATGTGAGCTCATGTTTGTCAAGGATCCTATGTACATCAATTTAAATTTAAATGTACATCAATTTGTAATCATGTGTGACAACATGAGTAGTGTGTACCTATCTCCCAATCCTATGTTCCATGCAAGGTGCAAATATATGGAGGTACATTACCATTACATCAGAGAGAAGGTCGTGGTTAAGGAGGTAGAAGTCCATCATATAACTACCAATGATCAAACTATTCAAATTTTAAAAAACACATTGGAACCAACCAAGCCAAACCGATTCAAAAGAGACATTCTCATAATGGAGCTAGGATGAAGACTTAAAGGTTGTAGCTTGAGAGGGATTGTTGAAAGTCAAGCTCCAACCTTAGAACGATATGAAGTTTATAAAAAAATTCCACTAGGAGCATTGTGAACGAAAGATCCGAGCACTAGTACCCGTTCTAAAAGATCAATTTGCATCCACCTCGTAACTCACAAATTAGTTACCTATCATACTTAGGTATGATAAAGTCTCTATTACACGAAAACATCTTCTTATCATATAGGGAGTCTTTCCAAAGGTGTATAAAGACACTATGTAATTTGAATTAGTCTTATCCCATGTGTGTTATCACTGAGACAAACTGAATAAGCTAGTAGACCCCTTGCTTGTTTGAGGATTTCCTTCACACTTTGTAGGAGCTAGTTAGCTTTGATTGTTGAATAGATTTTTCTATGGATATGATATCCATTTCTTCTAATCCTTGGGTTGTAGAAAGATAATGTAGTCCTCTAAAGTTGACTCGAAGCTCAAGCGTGATCTCTACATGTGGTGAAAGAAATTAAGTGTGGAGTGAACAATGCTCTCTGTGTGCATGTCTAGGGAAGGTAATACATAATATGTCTTAGAGGCAGTGATTCTAGGAGTAGGGGCACACATTTTATGTGCGATAAGCTCTAGTGGGAGGGTATCATAGTCTAGTTTGATCTTCTAAAAATGCTTGGGTTCATATTGTTGGAACTTATAGAGTAATTAATCTAAGTGAACAGAGGTATGTGTGAACATACATGTGAAGCCATCCATGCTTAAGTTGCATAGGAAAAGTTTAAATTCTCCCATCACCCTTTATTTCAGCCCTAAGCCCTTTAGTTTAGCCAATTTTTCACAATTCTCTAAGGTGGCCCTTCCTTCTACCTTCTTGCTTGCTTGTTGTTCCTTGAACTTTGGGGAATCACTTCAAGTGATTGTGTACCCTTTGAAACTTTATGGTATCCCTTCTTTGGATACTTCTATTCCTTTCCCTCTACAAATTTTTGGGAAGATCATTGGTAGGCTTCAACAGTCTTTGAAGTCTTCATCTTCTCAAATTGGTCTTCAACTTGATGGAAACCCTCTCCAAGTTTGGTCGTAGATGTCTTCAAATCTTACAACCCTCAAACCTTGTTTAATTTGTCTACATCTCTTTGAAATATTTAAGAGTCTTCCCATGGAAATCCTTTCTTTGACCACCTTCAGCTAGGTCCTCAAAATTCATGTCTTCAAAACTTAAAATACACACATTATATGTAAAAAAGAAAATTTATTTTTAGCATCTTCCTTCATTTTCATCTACAACAGACACCACATCTTAAAGAATTTAAATAAGGAGAAATGTGCACAATATTTTGTGTCTATTTATTTATCCTTGCATCTTATCTCTGATCATGACCTTCCACTTCTTATCCTTTGTCCTTCCATCGCCTTTGGTGCGTTTTGGTGCTCCAATTCACTCTATAAGGTTATAGTGGTGCCTTTTTTGTGTAGTGAAGTGCGTAATGAATATTTTAAGTTTATCCAAGCCATAAGAAGATAAAGTTTCACTTTTATTTTCAACACTCTCCCTCATGGTAAATACATAAGCTTGATATAAACACGTAAATAGTGAAGAGATAAATCATGACATATGATTATTTTTCAAGCCTATCAATTGGATCTTATAAAAGGTTCCATAACCTTCAACATGTTGTGCGGATTTGCATCCCCATCTATCTCTATACACCGTTTATCTATGCTTAATAGTATATGGAAATCCATGAGCACATTCTTCATATTCAATTCTAATAGAATCAAATTCCATCATAATTTGTCCATCAGAATCATTTCATTTAAAAGTACAGATTTATATGGACATAAACCTTAGACTTAGTCATACACCATCTACACCTTCCTTGCTTCTTTACTTCAATTTCGGTGTAACCAATGAGATTAAATAAAGAAATAAAAAGCCTAAAAAAATCTAACAATGAAATCAAATAAGTAGTAAAGCTGTTAGGATAATACATAGGAAGAAAATTTTTGTTTATCTTCTACTTCCTTTGGTGTTATTTCTTAGTTGTTAAACAACATTATTTGAATTCTAGAAATAGAAACTCCTTTGAAAAAGTGAGAAAGAATTGGAGAACATGCTCATAAGCTTCCTATCCCCTTTACGAGAAACCCATTTATTTTCTAGCATATAGTCTTCTCAAATGAACACCTTGTGGTGTCTTATGGGGTGGGGGCTAATAGAAACATGGATATGCCTATAGAGAACCCATGAAAATATTTTGGTCAGACACTATTCTTTAGTGTTATTGAAGTTGACTATACATATTCCCTTCCTAACCTTTGAAAGTTCCTTAGGTATTATTCTATTCCACAAAGAAGGGGAGCAAAAAATAGCTTCTCTACTTTGAATTAAATTGATAAAGAAACATTAAGAGCTTAGTTAGGAACTAGAACCTCTAGATGCTTGAGGGATTGAATATCCCATGTCAACTTGTGTTTGTGAAAGAGTTGTCCTTTACTCATTGGTGGAGATTCTAAACTGATGCCAAAGTCTTTTTAACTCTATCTTCCATCATGCATCATCTTGATTAGACGCTTATGTTGCCAAAATATCACGGAAGAACTAGAATATGCCCGCTTACAAGAACCAAAAATAGTTTTTAGATGTTATTTTGATTAAAAGATCACAAATAGAAGAGAAAACAAATAATAATATTTGATTGTTCTCAACACACCTACAAACTTAGAAACATAGACATGGACAACTTGACATTTTAAGATACCAAAAGTCCCAGAGCCCAAGATGATAGATATCAGATGAGATATTAGTATTGCAAGAAGTACATTGAGGAAGATGAAATAGATACAAGAATGAATTGGATAGGACCTCATGCTAAGAGATAATGGGAGGACAAGGCTTACTTTGTAGAGACTATACTAGAAACGAAAAAAAAGAGGTGCTATAAATGAAAATTAAATGCAGCTTTGAAAGTTTGCAATTTAAGAACATGACTCCTTGAGGTCCCAAGATAGACATTGGTTAGATTGAAAATCTACGTTGCCAAGATTTTATAATGTGCGTGTTCAAAGGTGTGGTATTACCCCAATTATGAATTTATGATGTGATTGATGGTATCATCATTCCCAACAAGGTTTCCAAACAAGCTAAGTAGATAGTTGATCATACATATTTGGCACGCTTAGGGGGTGATGTGGATGTTAGAATTCCTAAATTCTTGACCAATCCCAAGTTAGGATACAATATGGCTCAGTTCTGTCCATGACACATGTTTGTTTTTCCTTTTCTTTTTTTGATTCACAATAGCTTGTGATGTGTTCAACTCATGGAGTTGAAGTCGATGATCATAATTTGGTTTCAAAAAATACATTTTCTGTAGTTAATTCAGGGATATCTTTAGTGTTAGGCATATTATAGATAACACGGAGACTAGAATAAAAAATAATCTTCAAGTATGGACCATCAAAACCCCTTGGAAGTTTAGATTAAGGGTACAATGTAAAGGGAACAAAAGTGTTGAAGAATGCAGAATTGTATTTCATAGGTAAAGCTAATTGTGTGTGGATGATAAAGAAAGTGATTAAGGATGAAATAAACGAATTATGGTAATCAAGTTTCGAAAATATTTTACTTGTTTACATGTTTGCTCCGATCTTATCATAGGAAGAGACGAATAAAGGCGAAAAAGACACATATATTGAGCGAAGGAAACATTCATAGAGGGAAAAAGATGAAAAAGAGATGTACGGATATATAGTAGATGTAGACTATTAAGGATAAGAAATAATGGTCTACAATGTAAAATTACTTGGATTCTAGTTCCAAATCAATGTGAAATAAGGTAAATCACTGACAATCGGTTTTCAAATTAAATGACATCGTGATTATATTATGAGAAGATATAAAGCTAGATTTGTAGCAAAAGGATATGCATAAATTCAAGATTTGGACTATGGGAAAACGTTTTGTCCCTATGGAAAACATTGTCACAATGAGAAATTTATTGTAGTTATCTACCTAAAGTATAGGAGATATAACACGTACGTGTAAAAAATGAGTTCATTTTAACAATAAATTAAATAAGGCTCATTTAAGCCATGTCTTTGCATGTCAAGGTTCTCCGATACCTTTCTTAACTTAAAACAATGATACTCTAAATTCCTATGGAATGAACCCAATCTCTTTCATAAAAAATGATGGCTCCTATTGTGAGAATCAATGCCTCCAAGAGAGGGCTTACAACTTTCACTAGGCATGCGCACAAAGATCATTGTTTACTCAAGGGTTGATTTCTCTTACAAGATGTAGAGATCATGTTTAGCTTCAATCGAAAATTATGAGACTATAATAGCTTTATATCAAACCAAAGTGATCATCAATCATATCTAACTAGCTCCTGCACAGAGAAATCAAAGTGTGAGCTTTGGCTACGCAAACTATGAAGAAAATACTCAAGAAAGCAAGGGGGTTGCTTCGAAGGGGATCTACTAGGTTATTCAAATACTATGTGTGATAACACACACAAGATCTACATAATTTGAAGTAGAGAGTATGGTTATAAGGTTTTGAAAGGATTCCCTAAATGAACTGTATCTCGTTTCCTAGCATATAGGCTTTATTAAACCTAAATGTGATAAGTGATTGATTTGCACGTTATTAGGGGGGGGGGGGGGGCTTTAAACTTCAAAATGAACATGCATACTCGTGCTTGGATCCTTTCTTCTCATTTCTCCTTGTTTCATCAATCAGAGAAATTCAAATGATCCTAAGGTTGGAGCTTGACTTTCAACAATTGGCAAGATTGAGGATCTATGTAGCCAATATTTTGTTATATTGGTGCTCAAAGGTGGTTGCATTAAGGCAATTATCAAAGTATTATTTCGTTGATGGTATCATGAAACCCAAATAGGCTTTTCAAACATGGCAAGTAGTTAGTTGTTCGTAAGGTCTCGGAATGCTTAGGAGGTGATTTTGATGTTAGAGTACCCAAAATTTTCACCAAACCTTAGCTTTGAAACGTTTCACAAACTTTAAGATGCAAGATGGTTTAATTGCGTCCATGACATGAGTTTTTTTTCTTTGATTCTTTGTAATATGTATTAGATTCCTAGAGTGAAAGATGATCAAAACATGGTTTCAGAAAGTACATGTTATCTATTTCACACAGGCTTGTCTCTACGGGAGATCATATTATAGTTTACTAAGAGAACTGGAATAAAAAACAACGATCAAGTATGGACTATCCACGCCCGTAGGATTTTGGATTAAGGCTACAATTCAAAGGTAATTAAAGCGCACTAGAATGCTGTTTTCTAGTTTATACATAATATAATGTGTGCAGGTGATAAATGAAGTGATTAAGGATGAAATAAAATAATTATGGTAGTAGAATTTTTAATTTCTATGGATTTTCTATTATGTTGTGCCAATGGAATCATATGAAGAGTCATACATAGAGGGAGAAAGACGAACTGGAGAAGTAAGGATCTATAGTAGAGAACTTCTAAAGATTAAACATCATGAGAAAAAGTGCAAACGAAAGACAAGATCATTGCTCATTTGAGGACACTTCACAAGAAAGAGAACAATCTTTTGCTGAAAAAAAACCGAAAAGAATATCCAAAACCATATGACCATATGATGACATCACCTCATATAGAAAAGGGCTCTCAAATAGGTGGGTTTTGTGACCTCGAGGGTGCAGAAAAGGGTTGATGATTTGGAATCGTTTGAGGTATCCTCATTGATGTAATGGTAACATTTTAATATAGTTGACATATTTTTGTAACAAAAAATGTCTATCTCTATCGCAAAATATAGAACCAATAGGGCATGTTTTATAGAAGTATAAGTAGAACACTCATCATATTATGTTCCACCTTGGTAAAGGAAAAATAGGTAATTTTATTTTTTCAATAATCATCCACTCTTTCTCTACTATTGTTATGACATTTGAATTGCAATGCAGATGATTTTTTTTTTGTCTGCATTATCTTAAAAATAACGAACTAATAGCCTTAGTATATCCTAAACATGGAGAAACTAGTCTAATAACCTTTATAATCATTTAAATTCGTTCATTGAAGTACATTAATATAATAATTAGCATAAGATAGTTTAACTAGTGATGAGCCAATCCTTGTAGATAAAAGAAACTAGTATTCGAAGAGTTGGTGGTCAAACAAAATTATTTACATTAGAATAATCACCATATTCTGATCATAAAATTTTCATATTGTGTTCCTGAAGTATTTCAACTAAGAAATGAACTAAACTCATTCCCCTATCTCTTGTACTCCATCCTTGAGCTGGGCATATACAAAACAGAAACCCTTTGTTACAACTACAGTATTCTAAATTGCAATGTGAATTTCGCGTCATCGTAATAACCAATGAATTCAAAGCTTATCAACGTAAGGAACATTGATTGCCCTCTAAGTGTCTAGGATCATTTCAATTTAGTTTTGAAGGGAGACACAACATCTAAAAAATTCTCTACAAAGGTACTTCCAACAATATATTTATGCTGCTTATCAACGTCATGGTTCTATTAGTATTGAGAGATATCACATCAATAATCTAAACGCATATGGAAATATCTGAATGCATAATGTTTTGTACACTATCAATAGCCTTTTACAAACATCGTTTTTGTGTTCTTTCTCTTTATATAGGAATTCAGCTCACTATAAATGGCTATGAAGGTTTTATTAGTTTCACTATCATTTGCATCTCCTATGCGTAAAGACTGTGGTCAACATTTTTCGTACATATCTATCTCATTTAAACAAATATACGCATACATACATATACACACATACATAGAAAATGCAAAGAGAGTCTAGAATGCAATCATTTTCAGGTATCGATCGATGCGATTTCAATAAAACTTTTAACATTTTAAGAGATTCCATGTTCCATTGTATCACGTGTTTAATGTCTAAACATTTTTTGTAAAAGTAAGATAGTTTTCATCCATCGTCAGACATATTATAGTCAAAGAATAACTTTTTTTTTTCATTATGATATTGAGTGATCTATTCAGAAGGCATCATTCAATATCATACATAACTAAAGATCATGAACACACATTTAAGTCTATTTCTTGTATTTGGTTATGCTTGCAATGCGAAAGATAATAAATCATTCATGTTTCATATTTGGTCACTATCCATAGTCTAAAGTGTAAAAAAAAACGACAATATTTAGTCTGCAGTCCATGGTTGCAACTTCAAAGACAAGAGTCCCTACATCGCATGATTGCCATACTAGGTTTCAGAGTTTTGTCACTCATCAAGATGAAGAAAAATTATATGAGACCTACAATGCAAGATGGCTCTATTTGTGTCCATGACACATGCTAGTTTCTGTTTTGAATGAGAATAGCATGCCATTTGTGTCAATTTAAAGAGTTTATCAACATCATTATTTGTTTTGAGATTTTTTATATTTTATATGTGATATAGTTATCCCTTTGGCGGAACGCAAATAAGAGCCACAAAGGGCAAGAGGGTAGCATAAAATACTCAAATTATATGGTCAACTGATGCCCACACAATTATGTAGTTAGAGTACAATGTAAAGAGAATGAAAGTGCATGAGAATACAAAACTCCGTATCATGGGAAAATTAAGGACAAAATTAAGCAATTATGTTAGTTGCATTGTTTATTATATTTCAAATGATTACGTGTGGAGTGTCAATAAAAAAACAGGATGAGAGAATTGAAGGATAAGAACGCTTACATGTTGAGCGCAAATGGAGAATGAAGCACAAGAAAGTTTAAGAAATATAGTAGAAGCACACCATTGAGGATAACACATACCTAGATAGTGAACAAAAGAAAGGATAAATCATTACTCGTTTCTAAAAACCTCATAAAAAAAATCATGGTCTTGGGTTTAGAGGATAACGAAAAAGAATATCTTAGAACATAGAGAAATCATTTAATAGATTTTTTTCATGGCAAAAAGAGATGTAGTCTAGGTAGGTATTATGATTTCCATGGTGTAGAGAGGGATTGGCTCCTTATAATCCTTTGATGATTCCTCAATGCTGTAATGCTCTTATGTGACGATAATTTTTGTATGTGTGTCACAAGAAACTAATATGCATTTTGCAAAGTGTAGCACCAATAATATTGCATGTCCTATATACGGTCTCCTCTATATGTTGTATAATTGTGCTCCTGTATAGAAATGATGTAAGCGACCTATGAGGTGAGCACCTACTCTTTTTCCAATATCATTATGGAACTTCACTTTCTATGTCATTTTCATTGTTATAACGTAATAATTGCCTCGATACATCTTAAACATGCAAGAATATCTTGACTTGCTTTGATGATTGGTTTCGATCAAGTAATCGAAATATATGTCAAGATATTTTAATGTAAATTTGTCTAAATTTTATCTTTTTTGTCCTTGTCAACTGAACAAATTAGTATTGAAAGAGTTGAAACGGTGAAAATTATTGTTTTTCATTACCATCATCACCATATGTTTCTTATAGAATCTTATACGTGGAGTAGCTGTACGAGTTAAAGAAAGCAATATCCTTAAGCCATTGCCCTATATCTTTTACACTTAACTTTAGGTAACCATATTCATGATCACGAACACTTTGTGACGACTACACTTATACATATTGTAACATGATATGTTTACTATCGTATAACGAGATGATTCCAACATAATCCATCCAACCATCATTTATTTCCCTTTAAATGGCTGGGAACTTCTCAATTCATATTGTATGGAATTTTCAAGCTCTATGGAATTCCCTAGGGAAGGGTATTTGGGACAATGTTAACCAGTTGATTCAAAGCTAATCAACCCAACGATCATCTATTGCCCTTGAAATGGCTGGAAACGTCTCAATTTGTATTGTATGCAAGTTTCATATTCTTCGGAAATCCTTGGGAAAGGGTATTTGGGACACCATATTTATGGTAACTCACATCTTTAGGGTTCTACTAGGAATATCTTCAGGGTTCTACATCAAGAACATAAATGCTTCTGGAAGTATCTGAATGCATACTTATAATATACAAGATGGTGTACTACCAATAGCGTTATAGAAACGTTATTTTTATCTTTATATTTTTTATATAGAAGTTCAGTTCACTATAAATGATTATAAAGCCTTCTTGCTTTGAACACATGGCGTGGCTTTACCATCTATAAAGAACTTTATTAAGGTTTTTGTTACATATATATCGCGATCAAACAGACAGAGACACGCACATACACCCACGCTCTTACCTAGAAAATGCAAAGAAAGGTATTTGTGGTTTAGATATACGCAATGTTTACGAAACTTCTGAAACTCTACGACGGTCTTCGTTGTATTGCAACCTCTATTGGAGGTCTACTCATTGTTGTAAGATTTAATATAATATTCATCCATCATTAGACGTATTATAGAGCAAGAATTCTATAAAGGATTGTGATATTGAACAAGTTATTCGTAGGGCACAATTGGGCACTATCCATAATAAAAATCATTAAAAACTAATTTTCGACTATGTCTGCTTGCAAATGGAAATATATAAACTCGTTCAAGTTTCAGAGTTGTTAAGTGTCTGCAAATAAACGATACCAAAAAATGAAATTATCAAGTCCTGTATTAAAGATAGCACTATTAAAGATAACACATCATGAGAAAGAGAGCAAAAGAAAGACACTTGACAAGAAGGAGCACAGCCTTGTGCTCAAGAAATAATGGAAAAGACCATTTGGTGACATCGACACATATAGAAAAGGGCTCTCAGGGGTTTTGTGACCTTCAGGGTCCAGAAAATGGTTGATGCTTTGGAATAATTTGAGGTCTCCTCATTGACGTAATGCGAACATTTTTTTATACGCGCTATTTTTGTAACGAAAAATGTCTATCTTCGTTGCAAAGTATAGAACCAATAGAGCATGTTCTCTAGAAATTGTATAAGTAGAACAATCATTATATTGTATTCCAGCTTGGTAAAGAAAAAAGATGTAATCTAAATTTTCAATATTTATCCAGACTTTTTCTGCTATTGTTATGGCATTTGAATTCCAATGCTGATGTTTTTTTGTGTGCCTTGCCTTAACAATGAAAAACTAGTAGCTTTAGTATATCGCAAACATGCAAAAACTAGTTGACTAGCCTTTATAATCATTTGAATCCGCTAACTGAAGTAGATTAACTGGAAAACTAGTGTAAGATTGTTTAACTTCTAATGTGGTTGTCTTGTTAGGTAAAAGAAACTAGTATTGAAAGGGTTGATGTGGTAAAAAAAAAGTGTTTCGATTAAAATAATCACCATATTTTGAGCATAAAATCTTTTAGGTTGAGTACTTGTACTAGTTCAAGTAAAAAATGAACTAAATTAATTCCTCTATCTCTTGTACACCAGCATTGAGCTACGCATATTAAAAACATGAACCCTTTGTGACATCTATAGTATTGTATATTGCAATCTGAGTTTCTTAGTATCGTAATAACCAATGAATTCAAAACTTATCATCATAAAGATCATTGATTGCACTCTACGTATCTAGGATCTTTTCTATTTAATTTTACAGGGAGTCTTAACATATAGCTAATTCTCTGAAAAGGTACATATCTATCTCATTTAAACAAATATACGCATACATACATATACACACATACATAGAAAATGCAAAGAGAGTCTAGAATGCAATCATTTTCAGGTATCGATCAATACAATCTCAATAAAACTTTTAACATTTTGAGAGATTCCATGTTCCATTGTATCATGTGTTTAATGTCGAAATATTTTTGTAAAATTAAGATAGTTTTCATCCATCGTCAGACATATTATAGTCAAAGAATAACTAATTTTTGTTTCATTATGATATTGAGTGATCTATTCACAAGGCATCATTCAATACCATACATAACTAAAGATCATGAACATTACGTCTAGGTCTTGTATTTGGTTATGCTTGCAATGCGAAAGATACTAAATCATTCATGTTTCATATTTGGTCACTATCCATAGTTTAAAGTGTAAAAAAATAAACGACAATATTTAGTCTACAGTCCATGGTTGCAACTTCAAAGACAAGAGTCCCTACATGACATGATTGTCATATTAGGCCTCAGATTTTTGTCACTCATCAAGATATAGAAAAATTATATGAGACCTACAATGCAAGAAGGCTCTATTTGTGTCCATGACACATGCTAGTTTCTGTTTTGAATGAGAATAGTATGCCATTAGTGTCAATTTATAGAGTTTATCAACATCATTATTTTTTTTGAGATTTTTTATATTTTATATGTGATATAGTTATCCCTTTGGTGGAACGCAAATAAGAGCCACAAAGGTCAATAGGGTAGCATAAAATACTCAAATTATATGGACAACTCATACCCACACAATTATGTATTTAGAGTACAATGTAAAGGGAATGAAAGTGCATGAGAATACAAAACTCCGTATCATAGGAAAATTAAGGACAAAATTAAGCAATTATGTTAGTTGCATTGTTTATTATATTTCAAATGATTAAGTGTGGAGTGTCAATGAAATAAGAGGATGAGAGAATTGAAGGATAAGAACGCTTCCATGTTGAGCGCAAATGGAGAATGAAGCACAAGAAAGTTTAAGACATATAGTAGAAGCACACCATTGAGGATAACACATACCTAGATAGTGAACAAAAGAAAGGATACATCATTGCTCATTTCTAGAAACCTCATAAGAAAAATCATGGTCTTGGGTTTAGAGGATAACCAAGAAGAATATCTTAGAACATACCGAAATCATGTAATAGATTTTTTTGATGCCAAAAAGAGATATAGTCTAGGTAGGTATTATGATCTGCATGGTGTAGAGAGTGATTGGTTCCTTATAATCCTTTGATGATTCCTCAATGATGTAACGCTCTTATGCGACGATAAATTTTCTTTGTGTGTCACAAGAAACTAATATGCATTTTGCAAAGTGTAGCACCAATAATATTGCATGTCCTATATACGGTCTCCTCTATATGTTGTATAGTTGTGCTCCTGTATAGAAATGATGTAAGCGACCTATGAGGTGATCATCTACTCTTTTTCCAATATCATTATGGAACTTCACTTTCTATGTCATTTTCATTGTTATAACATTGGAAAAATGAGGACAATGTTAACCAGTTGATTCAAAGCTAATCAACCCAACGATCATCTATTGCTCTTGAATTCGCTGGAAACGTCTCAATTTGTATTGTATGCAAGTTTCATATTCTTCGGAAATCCTTGGGAAAGGGTATTTGGGACACCATATTTATGATAACTCACATCTTTAGGGTTCTACTAGGAATATCTTCAGGGTTGTACATCAAGAACATAAATGCTTCTGGAAATATCTGAATGCATACTTATAATATAAAAGATGGTGTACTACCAATAGCGTTATAGAAACGTTATTTTTTGCTTTATATTTTTTATATAGAAGTTCACTTCACTATAAATGATTATAAAGCCTTCTTGCTTTGAACATGGCGTGGCTTTACCATCTATAAAGAACTTTATTAAGGTTTCTGTTACATATATATCTCGATCAAACAGACAGAGACACACACATACATACACCCACACTCTTACCTAGAAAATGGAAAGAAAGCTTTTTGTGGTTTAGATATATGCAATGTTTACGAAACTTCTGAAACTCTACGACGGTCTTCGTTGTATTGCAACTTCTATTCCAGGTCTACTCATTGTGTAAGATGTAAGATAATATTCATCCATCATTAGATGTATTATAGAGCAAGAATTCTATAAAGGATTGTGATATTGAACAAGATATTCGTAGGGCACAATTGGGCACTATCCCTAATAAAAATCATTAAAAACTAATTGTCGACTATGTTTGCTTGCAAATGGAAATATATAAACTCGTTCAAGTTTCAGAGTTGTTAATGAAGGGCTTTGGTGTGCAGAACAAGAGGAGGAAGGAGGAGATGGAGGGAGAGAGAAGAGAGGAGAGATGCGCGGACATGCATGGGAGCTTCGAAACCCACATAATGATCTCTCTTGAGGCAATGCTCTATATATGATGTATATATATGAATATGGGGGTAAGGTCACATGACCATTACATCCCCAACAATCTCCCACTTAAGGGTTAATGTGAGCATAAGTGGAAACACATACAAAGAATGATGTAGGACTATACAATAATGTACAGGAAGAGTCCGGATCTCTACCCATACCAAATCAGCCTACACCAACTGCCTCGAACAAGGTGTATGCATGCACCTCAAACTGCTCTAAACTCATATGGATATGAGTCGAGCTCATATCTGACCGATGCAAGAACTGATGAAGTTCTATGCCTATGTCAATCATCGAACGACTAACAACTCCAATTGCAAATGCTCCAATAGCAACTGCAAGATCTGGTCTCGAGCATAATAACTCGTACATCAGACTCCCGAATGCTAACGAAACATGTGCTATCTTGGCTAACCTAAGTATGTCAGCCATGTCTGTATCCAAGGCATCCAAAGCACCATCATCAAGATCAACATGTCCTGACACATCTATGTCAACATCTGGCAATCAGCCATGCTCGTAACCAAGGATGTATCTAGTTGTGCATCCTGAGAGCTAGTATGCTCTACCATACACTGTGTACCATCAGAGAAATCGTGCTCTACCACACTAAGTGTATGATCATGCTCCACATGAGCTAACTGCACAACATCAACACCAAGGTCAAACTCATGATCACACTCTAAATGAGTATCATCACAATGCTCTACATGAGCATCCACATCATGCTCTAAAGCATCCAACTGATCATCCAAAGTGTGCTCTGTAAGAGCATCAATATGATCAACAAAATCATGCTCTACATAAGCATCATGAGCATCCAAAAGATGCTCTACATGTGCATCCATCGGAGCATCTAAATCTTGCCATACATGTGCATCATGAATGTCAATAGACGTATCTGTAGGTAGATAAAATGAGACATGACGAGTCTCAGATTGCACATAAGGCTGAACTCCCACTGAGACGAGACTGTCTCTCACATTAAGTACCTGCACTACAACAGATCGATGGTATACCGAGGTTTTTACCAAGGAAAATGAATGCGGTTTTATTTGCCGCCATGCCGGTGTAAAAATCGGTGTGCACGTCGGTACCAAAGCCTCGGTATAAGCGTCGGTATAGAGCCTCGATATAAGCGTCGATATTTGCGTCCGTATTACCAACGCTCATACCGAGGCTTCTGCTGGAGGTACCATCGCCTATACCGAGGCCTGCCGGGTGTACCGACGGTTATTCCAATGACACTACTGGGAGTATCGTCGCGTATACCGATGACCATACCTGCAAAATTTGTTTTGGGCAGAATGTTTTGTATGTTGCTACAGCAACATTACCATGATGTTGCTTAACAAAAGACAATACACTCTGCCCAAAAAAAACGAGTACATGTGATGTGTACTCTAATGACAACCGAAATATGCTTTCATGAAATAGAGTATTATTGGACACAAAAGAGATAATCAGAATGAACAATGAACCATGTACAAAAGAAGTTATATATTTCAATAATGAAGCATGTACAAGAGTGTGGCAAACCACTGTCATATATGACGCTTTTACAAAATGTGGCAGAGCAATGTATTGCCATATGAAAATCAAATACAAAATATTGGTCTTCCACTCCCATACACATGCAAAGAAGGTGTGTGTGTGTGTGTCTATGAATGTATGTGTGTGTGTGTATGTGTGTATGTGTGTATGCACGTGTATATATATGTGTATGTGCATATCTATTATGTGTTCATATGTGTATATGTGTGTATGCATGTGTGTATATATGTAAAAGCCAAAAACCCTAACCCTAACCCTAAAACATGCATATGTGTGTATGTATATGTCATGTGTGTGTATGTATGCATGTGTGTGCATGTGACTCTCTCTCTCTATGTGTATGTGTGTATGTATGTATGTATGTATCTATGTATGTATGTATGTATGTATGTATGTATGTATGCATGTCTGTATGTATGTATGCATGTGTGTGTATGTATGTATGTATGTGTATGTGTATGTGTATGTGTGTGTATGTGTATGTGTATGTGTATGTGTATGTGTGTGTGTATTTGTATGTGTATGTGTGTATGCATGTGTATATGTGTGCATGTGTGTATGTATTATGTGTGTATATGTGTGTATATGTGTAAAAGTAAAAAACCATAATCCTAAAACCCTAACCCTAAAACATGTATATGTGTGTTTGTGTGGATGTATATGTGATGTGTGTATGTGTATGTGCATGTATGCATGCCTGTCTGCATGTATATCTGTGTGTGTATGTATGCATATGCATATGCATATGCATATGTGTATGTAATATGTATGCATCTGTGTGTATGTAACTCTATGTCTCTCTCTCTCTCTATCTATATCTCTCTCTTTATCTCTCTCTCTCTCTCTCTCTTTCATCTCTCTCTCTCCCTCTTTCTCTCTCTCTCTCTTATTCTCTCTCTCTCTATCTCTATTTATAATAAAGAACAAAACAATCACTTACATTGATGTAATTCTTTTGAACGCTCTCGTCAAAGCCCAATTGACCTCATCTCTTGTCAAATTCCAAAGAATCAATGCCAAAAATCTCCTGCAAAACAAAAGAAAAGAGAGATTCAAAAACCCTAATCCTAAAACCCTAACCCTAAAACATGTATATGTGTGTATATGTGTATGTATATGTGATGTGTGTGTATGTGTATGTGCATGTATGCATGTGTGGGTATAGATATGTGAGTGTGTATACATATCTGAGTGTCTATTAATATGTGTGTGTATGTAATATGCATGTGTGTATGTATGTATGTGTGTGTGTACATGCACATGTGTGTGTATGTATGTATCCATATGCATGTGTGTATGCACATATGTGTGTGTATACATATGTGAGTGTGTATGTAATATGCATGTGTGTATGTATGTATGTGTGTGTGTACATGCATATGTGTGTGTATGTATGTATGCATATGCATGTGTATGCACATATGTGTGTGTATACATATGTGAGTGTGTATTTATATGTGTGTGTGTGTATGTAATATGCATGTGTGTATGCATGTATGTCTCTGTGTACACGAAAATATGTGTGTATGTATCTCTCTCTTTCTTTCATCTCTCTCTCTCTCTATATCTCACTCTATATCAATCGAAAACAAAACAATCACTTACATTGATGTAATTGTTTGGAGCATTGTCGTCAAAGTCCACTTAGTGTTTTCCTTTGTCGAATTCCAAAGAACTGATGCCAAAATCTCCTGCAAAACAAAACAAAAGAGAAATTCATAAACCCTAACCCTAAAACATGTATATGTGTGTATGTGTGTATGTATATGTGATGTGTGTGTATGTGTATGTGCATGTATGCATGTGTGTGTATACATATGTGAGTGTGTATATATATGTGTGTGTGTATGTAATATGCATGTGTGTATGTATGTATGTGTGTGTACATGCATATGTGTGTGTATGTATGTATGCATATGCATGTGTATGCAAATATGTGTGTGTATACATATGTGAGTGTGTATTTATATGTGTGTGTGTATGTAATATGCATGTGTGTATGCATGTATGTATGTGTGTGTACATGCAAATATGTGTGTATGTATCTCTCTCTCTTTCTTTCATCTCTCTCTCTCTATCTCACTCTATATCAATCAAAAACAAAACAATCACTTACATTGATGTAATTGTTTGGAGCATTTTCGTCAAAGTCCACTTAGTGTTTTCCTTCGTCGAATTCCAAAGAACTGATGCCAAAAATCTCCTACAAAACAAAACAAAAGATAAATTCATAAACCCTAAGCGTAAAACCCTAACCCTAAAACATGTATATGTGTGTACGTGTGTATGTATATGTGATGTGTGTGTATGTGTATGTGCATGTATGCATGTGTGTGTATACATATGTGAGTGTGTATATATATGTGTGTGTGTATGTATGTATGTGTGTGTACATGCATATGTGTGTGTATGTATGTATGCATATGCATGTGTGTATGCACATATGTGTGTGTATACATATGTGAGTGTGTATGTAATATGCATGTGTGTATGTATGTATGTGTGTGTACATGCAAATATGTGTGTATGTATGTATGCATATGCATGTGTGTATGTATACATGTGTGTGTGTACATGAGTGTATGTATATGTGTGTATACATGTATGTATGTATGTGAGTATGAGAATGAATATGTGTGTGTATGTATATGCATGTGTGTATCTAATATGCATGTGTGTATGTAATATGCATGTTTGTATGTAATATGCATGTATGTATGTATATGTGTGTATGCATGTGAGTATGTAATATGTATGTGTATGTATATGCATGTGTGTATGTAATATGTATGTGAGTGTGTATGTAATACGCATGTGTGTATGTAATATGTATGTGAGTATGTCTATGCATATGTGTGTGTATGTATGTATGAATCTCTCTCTATCTCATTCTCTTTCTATTTCATCTCTCTCTCTTTCACATTCTCTCTATCTTTCTCTTTCATCTCTCTCTCTATCTTTCTCCTTCTCGCTCTCTCTTTATGTTTCTCTAGATCTCTCTCTTTCTTTCATCTCTTTCTATCTCACTCTATATCAATCGAAAACAAAACAATCACTTACATCGATGTAATTGTTTGGAGCATTGTCATCAAGGTCGAGTTAATGTTTCCCTTCATCGAATTCCAAAGATTTGATGCCAAAAAGCTCCTACAAAAGGAAAGAGAAGAGAAATTAGAAAAGGGAAAACACAAAGAAAGAGAAAGGGTGCTAGAGTATGTGCAATTCTTACCAAAATTTCAGATCTAGAGAAACAGAGATGTAGAGAAAGAGAGAGAGAGAGAGAGAGAGAGAGAGAGAGAAAGAGAGAGAAAGAGAGAGAAAGAGAGAGAAAGAGAGAGATGTGTGTACACAATAGGTTCGGAATGTAGTTCTTGCACGCAAACTCGACAGTAGCAAACTTTGGTTCAAAATGCAAGCAGATGTGGAATTTTTGCTCTCGGGCCCGGTTAAAAGTTACCTCGGTATAAGCGTCGGTATGAGCGTCGGTATAAGCATCCGTATAAGCGTCGGTATAAGCGTCGGTAACTTTTAGTAAAGTACCGATGCCTATACCAGAGCTCATACCGACGCCGTCTATATCGATGATTAAATGACCGTCGGTATTGCATCTGTGGTTTTTCAAGCATTTTCAATGGTCATACCCACGTCGACGGGTGATCGTCGGTATGGGCAACGTCGGTATGCCCCTAATATGTTGTAGTGCTGTAGTGGATACCTGTGCCCAATCTTGGCACCTCTGACAAGCATAAGCTGTCCCAATTGCAATTGAAAATGATGCTCACCAAGGAATGCATAACATCTGCTCTCTTGTAACTGGCTAACTGAAATCAAGCTCATAGAGAATGAAGGCACATAACATACATGTCTGAGCATAAGTGATGCTCCACTAGGTAGCATAAGGCATACATCCTCTGCACCCTCAATGTCATATGCCGTAGCATCAAGCAAGTACACACATCCACGACTCTCACTTGAGAATCGACAAAACCACTCACGATGTGGAGTAACATGAAAACTAGCTAATGCATCAAGCAACCAAGCCATATGTGTGCTATCCAAAGAACAAGAGGAATCTTGAGATGAACCATAGGAGAAAGTGATATCACCATCACTGCCATAATCAACTGCCATAGACTCTCCTGAAATCACTACCTGACCTACATCACGTGCATATCTCTGATGTCGTTGTCGCATCCTCCTGAAGCAACGTTGTAGAATATGGCCCTCACGATCACAGTGCCAACATCGAAGCTGTCGTGATCTATGTCTCACATGAGTCAATGGACTCACATACATATCATGTAGTCTCTACCATAATGCACTACTGGTCTCCTCATACATAACAGACTCATATATAGAATCCACAAGCTGTAACCAAATAGTGGAGCTGGCCAATGCATCCATATCCATCCATACGTGGTCGAGCATGTCACGAGGCCTCTGTGCATCTCTATGCACATACATATGTAACCGTGCATGAACCAATGTATGCCACATCTGAGCTTTCCATCTCGGAAAGTCAGTGCCATCAAACCAAGAAGACATCATGCTGGCAATCCAAGAGAGTAGCAATGTAACAAGATACTATAAACAATACTCTATCGTCAATAGGATCACACCTACATATACATATGCATAAATCACATCACATATGTCTCTGCGGAGAAGAAAAGCATGTGAACGACCTATCACATAACCATGCATCTAGCATGCACATAAAACCCTGAGCATAAGCATGCTCACCAAGTCTCCAAAAAAGATCAAGTAGATGTGAAACAATCCTGGAAAAAATTTGACAAAGTATCCCCTGTAAACTGTGCAATCAAACAAGATAACCAATAACAAAAGAACAATGAGTAACTTGTCACCACCTCTCAGTGATCCAACCAAAGATCATGGAAACTACATATGCCAAAAACTAATAGCAATACATGCCAATACAATGATGATCTATCTCCCACTCAAGAATGAATCTTTGCAAGATGGTCCAACCGGTCACAAACAACGTGTGACCAAGTCCAAGTAAATGGAGATCAACAATGATCCAAAGCTATCACACAAGCTTCAAGATCCCCTAGAGTTCTCTTCTAGCATAAAAGCTGTCGGAATTTCGGCAGCATCTCCTCTATAAAATGGACTCTAGAACCAAAATAACCATGTGGAAATCACCATCCATATATGCCAAGAATCACATTGGCAAATAGATATCCATCAATGACCAGATGCTAATAACGGTGACAAATGAATGTGTAACTGAGGCTCCAATCTGGATCATGTACCTGCAAAGAAAACAAAAGATACAAGTACCAACCAAGATCCATAATCAACTCTCATAGAATTGTGTGCAACCCGTAACTAAATCCATAACCAAGTGGCATAAGCAAGATATAGACCACAATGCCACTATACATCCATGATCAAACTCATGATGTCATAAACCTCAAAAAAGAGTATACCACAATGTCATCTTACATGCCAAACACATGACAAGATCATACTCCACTCTCATATGGAGGAGCTACCACAATGATCATACATGTACAATGTCTTGAAGCTCTGAAAATAAGAGCTTGCACACCAAAAATTCTCTCTCGAAGAAGTTCCAAAGCAAATTCAACCTCCAAGCGCTCTTAGGGTTCTTACGGCAAAAATGTGATGCTCTATGTTTTGCTATGACAGAGGTGATAACCTCTGAATCTGAACTTTTAATCTTCAGCAAACCTGAAGGTCTGATTTTTGGCTACGTAACGAGATAAAGAACACCTCAATCGAAGGTGTGTAGCTCAAGATATGTCCAAAACAAGCACTTGCTGTCAATTTCACCTTCATCTACAATATTGCTACTCTGTATTTTGCAGTTTCGGTGATCTTCCACTAAGAATCTAAATCTAAGTTCTCCTACAACATTGTAGCTATCTTTCCAAGCTACAAGCAGCAAGTTGAATCATTGGATTCCAAGCTGTAGAACTCAAGTTATGATGCAAAAACTGACTTGTTATCATAGTGAATATAGATTCGCTTTCTATAGCAGTCTACGTTTTTCGAATTTTGGGCACTTTAGAAGTCCGAACCAGGTTCTGTGCCATTCTATCAAGTTGTAACCCTTTGTGTTAGCTACACACAAAACTTTAAAACACATCAATCTGAGCTTTCTAGATCGTGTTATGACCAAAATACTGAACAGTGGTCAAGAGATGCCGACGTGCACTTCTACCCCTTCTGACCTAAGCTTTCATTGAAGCTTCTTGCACACAAGCCTTCAACATGCTCTGATACCAATGAAGGGCTTTGGTGTGCAGAACAAGAGGAGGAAGGAGGAGATGGAGGGAGAGAGAAGAGAGGAGAGACGCGCGGACATGCGTGAAATCCTCGAAACCCATATAATGATCTCTCTTGAGGCAATGCTCTATATATGATGTATATATATGAATATGGGGGTAAGGTCACATGACCATTACATCCCCAATAGTTAAGTGTCCGCAATTAAACAATACCAAAAAATGAACTTATCAAGTCCTGTATTAAAGATAACACTATTAAAGATAACACATCATGAGAAAAAGAGCAAAAGAAAGACAAGATAACTTCTCACTTCAAGACAGTTAACACGAAGCAGCACAGCCTTGTGCTCAAAAAATAATGGAAAAGACCATTTGGTGACATCCATACATATAGAAAAGGGCTCTCAGATACGTGGGTTTTGTGACCTTCAGGGCACCAATAGATCCCTCTCAAGCATAGCATCTTGGCTCGGTCTTCTTCTTCAATCTTTTTGAATGTCCTGCAATCTAATCATAGACCTAAACCTGCAAAGTTTTGTACCATCTAATGCTTTAGTCAATAAGTCTGCACATTGCATATTAGTTGATACATATGCCAACTGAATTTCTCTGCTCAATAGCTTCTCTCTCACATAATGATAGTGGATCTCTATATGCTTGGTACTAGCATCATAAATAGGATTTTCTGCAAGATGTAATGAGCTTGTATTACCTCCAAAAATCATTGGAGATGTGGTATGAAAACCCAAATCTATACATAACAATCTTATCCATATGGACTCTTGAGTAGCATTGGCCAATCCTCTATACTCTGCCTCTGTAGAAGATAAAGCAATAGTAGGTTGCTTCTTTGAAGACCATGATATACGTCTGTTAGCTGCAAAAGATAGGTAACATGAGGTACTCTTTCTATCATTTTTGCAACCTCCCAATCTGCATCTGAAGATATCTTGATGTCCAAATCTGAGGTATAAGGAAAGTGTGATGCTTGATTTTGAGTGCCCTTAAGGTACTTCAAAATCCTCGTGGCAGCTTCCAAGTGAGGTGCCCTAGGTTTGTGCATGAATTGACTTTAAACACATATTCCATAAGCAATATCAATCCTTATCAATGTAGCATAGTTTAAGCTTCCCACTATGCTTTGGTTTCCCTCCGGGGGAAGAATTGTAATAGGCCTCTTTTCTAGTGAAATAATTCATTTTGAACTTTCCGAATTTCATTGTGGGGATAATGCTTAGAACGAATAATTAGGTCATTTTATGCATGTAGGAAAAATTTTGGGTTGACAAGTTTCATATTCTCTCTCTAGACCTTAATTGCATCATGTCTTCCGGTGGGATTTTGAAGGTGAAGATGAAAGAATTAAGGAAAACTCTGTATGAGGGAAAGGTAGAGCAAGTAGAAGAGAATAAAAGTGCTTGTGTGAGATTTTTGTGAATCATGTTCTAAGTACCTTGTTCACGGTCCTACGTTTAGTTCATTGTAAGAAAATGCCTTGATTTTACTCTCTCTAGAATTTTAAACCTTGCAGGGCTCAAAAGTGGCATTTGGAGGTGGATTTGGACCTCGGACATCTCTAACACTATTGTGCAGATCAAAAAATTGAATAAAAGTGTCTCTCACAAGCTTAACCTAATTCCTCATTGTTTTTTAGTATCAGGGCTTTGAAAAGTGCCGTTTTTTCCAACACAAAAAAAAAATGAGGGCTTGTCTAATTCTATTCCAATCCGTGATTCTCATGCTCACGTGTCACCATGTCTAATTATGTATGTTTTCGGATATGTCTTCTTGGTGTTTTTTTGCTATTTTTGACAGGTATGCTAAAGAAAGGAAGTACACTACGATCGCATGGCTTTTTGCGAAAGTTTTGGAGAAACTCGACTTTTTCTAAATTTGGTGGATCACACTCTTCTTTGGGGAGCACGACTGCGATCAAACGGAAAAAAAGATAAGAAGGCCTGCACATCAACACGGAGGACACACAGAAATCTGAGAATTACCTTGTGATTGAGAGTGTGATTGAGAGTGAGAGTGAGAGAGAGTGTGATTGAGAGTGCGAGTGAGAATGCGATTGTGATAGCTCGGGGGTGGTCGGGAGGTAGAGGCTTCGTCAAGAAGCTATTGTAACCATTGATTCACATCTATAATATCAGAATTCTTCCTTCTCTGCGTCATATTTGTTCTGCTCTTCCGCATCAGATTTTCTTTTACCTTGTGCAATCTCTGCGTTCTTCTCTCCACTGTTATTTCTGAGTAATCGAAATATTGTGATTGGGGATAGATTGTGATTGAGGAAACGCTACAAGTGGTATCAGAGCAGAATCAATCCGCGAGAACGATGGAAGGTCTAACACAAAAGGTTCGTGAACAAGAGAAGCTTATTCAGAAACTTCTTGGTGAATTGCGCAAAGAACGAGGGGGAAAGCAACCAGAAGGAGCAACAAATTTGTTTGTAGAGCTGAACGATGAAATAGATGAAGGTGCGGGACCATCTAGTGTACCTCGTAAAAAACAAAAACGCAATTCTAAAGATATGGAACCAGGTGAGTTTGCCCTTAACCAAGTCTTCAAGAAGGCAAAGTTAAATGATTTTGATGGTGAGAAGAAGAGTGGCGAAGATCTTCAGGCATGGATTGAAGAACTAGAGGATTTTTTTGACCTTCGACAATTTAGTGAAGAGTCCAAGGCAAAATTTGGGATTTTACATCTGCGTGGGATTGCGAAGCTATGGTGGAAGTCATATATGCAGACTCCAACGCATTCTAGTCCTGTTCTATGGAAGGAATTTAGAGAACAAGCTAAAAAACGCTATTGTTCTCCACAGTATCATATGGAGAAGAAGATGGAGTTCTACAATTTCCGACAACACGAAAGTGACAAGCATAACTTATCTGTTGATGAGTACAAAGAGAAGTTCCTACGTCTTCATAAATATGCACCTATTTTGAATGCTTTGAATATGCATTAAAAATTTTGCGATAATTAATTGTGAACAAAGAACGATCACTGTGAAGCTAAATGATGAATCTATTCATATTCTAGGTGATGTCTTTAATCCTAAGCCTCTTCTTATTTCTGCTATGCAGATAGTTAGAGGTATACGTGATGGCTGCAAAACATTTGTAGTGTATGTGAACAATCTGCATCAGGAAGGTAATGACGAAGATATTCCAGATTACGTAGGAAATCTCTTGAAAGAATATGCCGATGTATTTTCAGAAGACTTGCCTGGTATACCCCCACCTAGGCAGATTGACCATGCCATTGACCTATATCCAAGGAGTGAATCATATTCTAGAGCACCCTATAGATTTAATATTGATGAACTAAAGGAGCTTAAGATTCAATTAGATGATCTTTTGAAGAAAGGCTTAATAAAACTGAGTGTCTCACCTTGGGGTGCGCCTGTTTTATTTCAGAAGAAGAAAGACGGCTCTTACAGATTATGCATAGACTATAGGGGGTTGAATAAAAGAACAATTGAGAATAAGTATCCACTCTCTCACATAGATGACTTATTACGTCAATTAAGTGGAGCGACCGTATTCACAAAGATTGACTTAAGATCTGTATATCACCAGATTAGGATCAAAATAGAGGATATTCCTAAGACCGCTTTTTGAACACGATATGGTCACTATGAGTTTACGGTTCTACCTTTTGGTTTAACAAACGCTCCTGCCACATTTATGTGCTTGATGAATAATATTTTTCGCGATTACCTAGATGAATTCATCTTAGTCTTCCTTGATGATATATTTGTGTACTCTAAAGATGATTTAGAGCATGCGGTACATCTCAAGAAGACTTTGCAAACTCTTAGAGAACACAAATTGTATGGGAAAAAGAGTAAGTGTTTCTTTGCTAAGGATAAACTTGTGTATCTAGGAAGAGTAATATCAAAAGAAGGAATCCTTATAGATGAAGATAAAGTAAAAACAAAAGTTGATTGGCCGATTCCTAAGACGGTAAGGAATGTTAGAAGTTTTCTTGGGTTGGCACAATATGAAAGAGCACATATTAAGGATTTCTCTAAGATAGCTACTCCCCTCACCGAATTAACTAAAAAGAATGTAGGATTTGCGTGGAGTGATGCCTGTCAAAAATCATTTGAAACATTGAAAGAAAAAGTCGTTGAGAATTGTGTTTTGAAAATACCAGAAATGGGAAAGCTTTTTGTGGTTGCATGTGATGCAAGTGGTAGTCAGATAGGATGTGTTATTTCACAGGATGGCAGGGTGGTCGCATATGAGTCCAGAAAACTAAGAAAGCATGAACTTAACTATCCTACTCATGATTTTGAAATGCTTGCTGTTGTGCATGCACTTAAGCATTGGAGACATCTATTGTTAGGGGTTAAGTTTGAATTCAAAAAAGATCATCAAAGTCTAAAATACATCTTCACTCAACCATTGCTTAACAACACGCAGAAGCGTTGGATTGAATTATTAAGCGAGTATGATTTTGACATTAAGTATCTTACTGGTAAGGAAAATAAGGTTGCTGATGCATTGAGTCGGATACCTTTGTGTAATCTTGTTTCTGTAATAAATTCTGATTTTCTCAATCAAATTCAAGAAGAGATAAAACAGGATCCTTTTCATGCACCTATTTTGAATGCTTTGAATGCGAACAGGGGATCGACGTATGAGGAAAAATTTCATTTGCAGAATGGAACACTGTATTGTAACAATCGGCTATGCTTATCTTCTGAATCTCCACTAAAAGTTATAATACTGCATGAATGTCATGATGCACCTTTTTCTGCACATCCAGGTTATTCAAGGATATATGTTAAAACAAAGTATTCTTACTTTTGGTCGTGTATGAAGCGGGATATTAGAAAATATGTAAATGAATGTTTGAAGTGCCAACAGGTGAAATGTGAGTTTAAGAGGATGCCAGGAAAGCTTCAACCTTTGGATGTTCCAAATCAGAAGTGGGAGTCTATTTCTATGGACTTTATCACTAAGCTACCAATGACCAGAAGTAAGCATGATACCATATTTGTTGTAGTCGATCGGCTTACCAAGATGGCACACTTCTTTCCTATGAAAAAGACTGATACTGCTTTGAATGTTGCAAGAATCTTTGTAAAAGAAATATTTCGATTGCATGGGATGCCTAAAAGCATAATTTCTGATAGAGATTCTAGATTTACGTCAGACTTCTGGAAAGCAACATTTGAATCCATTGGAACTCAACTTCGTATGAGTACAGCTTTCCATCCACAAATTGATGGGGAAACCGAGAGGGTTAACAGGGTAGTTGAGGATATGTTGCGTATGTATGTGAATGAAAAGCAGGATAATTGGAGTGAATATATACCCTTGGTTGAGTTTGCATACAATAGTGCATGGCATGCATCTATAAAAATGACTCCGTTTGAAGCTATGTATGGTTATAATTGTTTGACTCCACCTTTGTTTTTGGGTTTTCCAAATAAAGTAGAAGTATCCAAAGAAATGCTTGATAAGATGGATGAAGAACTTGGAAAAATTAAGAAACATATAAGAGAAGCTCAGAAAATAGAAAAGAAGTTCTATGATTTAAAGAGAACACCACTTGAATTCCAAGTTAATGATATGGTATTTCTTAAAGTTAATCCTGACCGATCTAACTTGTTGCTAGGGAAGGATCATAGACTTTCTCCTCGATATGCAGGCCCTTGTAAAGTTTTGAAAAAGATCGGATCTCTTGCTTATTTGCTGGAATTACCTAAATATCTAAATGTGCATCCTGTATTTCATGTCAGCTTACTGAAAAGATATGTGTCTAATGTTGCTTATGTTTTGCAGGAAAATTATAAGCTGAAAGACGATGGCTCTTTTGAGCTTCAACCGGAAATAATATTAGATAGGAAGGAAAGATTTCTTAGAAATAGATCTATAGTAGGCATTCATACCCAGTAGAAGATTCGAGTTGGGTGAATTTAGATGACTTTCTAACACATTATCCTTCTTTCAGTCTCTGAGGACAGAGTTCTTAAAGGGGGGAAGAATTGTAATAGGCCTCCTTTCTAGTGAAATAATTCATTTTGAACTTTCTGAATTTCATTGTGGGGATAATGCTTCGAACGAATAATTATGTTATTTTATGCATGTAGGGAAAATTTTAGGTGGACACGTTTCATATTCTCTCTCTAGACCTTAATTGCATCATGTTTTCGAGTGGGATTTTGAAGGTGAAGATGAAAGAATTAAGGAAAACTCTGTATGAGGGAAAGGTAGAGCAAGTAGAAGAGAATAAAAGTGCCTGTGTGAGAGTTTTGTGAATCATGTTCTAAGTACCTCGTTCCGGGTCCTACGTTTAGTTCATTGTAAGAAAATGCGTTGATTTTACTCTCTCTCTAGAATTTTAAACCTTGAAGGGCTCAAAAGTGGCATTTGGAGGTGGATTTGGACCACGGACGTCTCTAACACTATTGTGCAGATAAAAAAATTGAATAAAAGTGTCTCTCACAAGCTTAACCTAAATCCTTATTGTTTTTGAGTAACAAGGCTTTGAAAAGTGCCGTTTTTTCCAACACACACAAAAAAAAAACAAGGGCTTGTCTAATTCTATTCCAATCCGTGATTCTCATGCTCACGTGTCACCATGTCTAATTATGTATGTTTTCGGATATGTCTTCTTGGTATTTTTCTACTATTTTTGACAAGTATGCTAAAGAAAGGAAGTACCCTACGATCGCATGGCTGTTTGCGAAAGTTTTGGAGAAACTCGACTTTTTCTAAATTTGGTGGATCGCACACTTCTTTGGGGAGCACGACTGCGATCAAACGGAAAAAAAGGTAAGAAGGCCTGCACATCAACACGGAGGACACACAGAAATCTGAGAATTACCTTGTGATTGAGAGTGTGATTGAGAGTGAGAGTGAGAGTGAGAGTGTGATTGAGAGTGCAAGTGAGAATGCGATTGTGATAGCTCGGGGGTGGTCGGGAGGTAGAGGCTTCGTCAAGAAGCTATTGTCCAAAGCTACTGTAACCATTGATTCACATGTATAATACCAGAATTCTTCCTTCTCTGCGTCATATTTGTTCTACTCTTCCGCATCAGATTTTCTTTTACCTTGTGCAATCTCTACGTTCTTCTCTTCACTGTTATTTTTGAGTAATCGAAAGATTGTGTTTGGGGATAGATTGTGATTGAGGAAACGCTACAAGTGGTATCAGAGTAGAATCAATCCACAGGAACGATGGAAGGTCTAACACAAAAGGTTCGTGAACAAGAGGAGCTTATTCAGAAACTTCTTGGTGAATTGCGCAAAGAATGAGGGGGAAAGCAAACAGAAGGAGCAACAAATTTGTTTTTGGAACTGAACGATGAAATAGATGAAGGTGCGACAACATCTAGTGTACCTCGCGAAAAACAAAAACGCAATTCTGAAGATATGGAACTAGGTGAGTTTGCCCTTTACCAAGTCTTCAAGAAGGCAAAGTTAAATGATTTTGATGGTGAGAAGAAGAGTGGCGAAGATCTTGAGGCATGGATTGAAGAACTAGAGGATTTCTTTGACCTTCGGCAATTTAGTGAAGAGTCCAAGACAAAAGTTGGGATCCTGCATCTGCGTGGGATCGCGAAGCTATGGTGGAAGTCCTATATGCAGACCCGAACGTGTTCTGGTCATGTTCTATGGAAGGAATTTAGAGAACAAGCTGAGAAACGCTATTGTTCTCCACACTACCATATGGAGAAGAAGATGGAGTTCTACAACTTCTGACAACACGAAAGTGACAAGCATAACTTATCTCTTGATGAGTACAAAGAGAAGCTCCTAGGTCTTCATAAATATGCATTAGAGGTTAGTGGTAATGCTCTAAAGAGTAAATTTATTGAAGGGCTTCGTGAGGAACTTCGCTATCAAGTCAAGGGATCTGGATGCAATGATTTTCTTGATGCTGTTGCGATGGCTGAGAACTTTGAGAAGATGGAGAAGTTCAATTTGCAGAAGGCAATTAGAAGCAGATTCATTGCAACGGGACATAGGCCACAAAGACCTGTTGCAATGAACATGAACAATTCAAAGAAAACTCCATCTTCTAACGACCAAGGTAAGAACCCTGCTCGGCCGGTGAAAAATCAAAGGAGGCGTCAACCAATTGAGTGGCAACAAGACCCTAATTTTATTGAGAGGGCAAAAAGACTTGGTCTGTGTTTTCGTTGCGGGGAGCAAGGGCATCCGACATATGAGTGCCCGAACAAGGCAGTCTTTCGACCCGCACAATCAAAAGCGATAAACATCATCGAGGAGGGTACAATTATTGAGGAAGCAAATGATGGGGGTAAGTGTGCTGACTGTACTTTACGTTGCATGGTGGCTAGCTCTTTCCCAAAGGCTTCTGTAATCACGATTCCGGGTATGATTTCTGCGCATAAAACCAGATTTTTGATCGATTCTGATAGTACCCATTGTTTTCTATTTTTCAAATTGGTACAAAATCTAGGGATAGCCCTAAATATGCAGATAACCAGACCTGTAGAGATGGCCAATGGACGATTACACTACACGAAAGGATATGTTGAAAACCTTGAATTTACTCTTTCTAATAGATGCTTTTCTGGAAGCTTCCATGTAATTGAGATGAAACAGAGTGATGTAATCATAGGTATGGATTGGTTATTTAAAAATTTTGCGATAATTAATTGTGAACAAAGAACGATCACTGTGAAGCTAAATGATGAATCTATTCATATTCTAGGTGATGTCTTTAATCCTAAGCCTACTCTTATTTCTGCTATGCAGATAGTTAGAGGTATACGTTATGGCTGCAAAACATTTGTAGTGTATGTGAACAATCTGCATCAGGAAGGTAATGACGAAGATATTCTAGATTACGTAGGAAATCTCTTGAAAGAATATGCCGATGTATTTCCAGAAGACTTACCTGGTATACCCCCACCTAGGCAGATTGACCACGCCATTGACCCACAATATTAAAGAGCACATATTAAGGATTTCTCTAAGATAGCTACTCCCCTCACCCAATTAACTAAAATGAATGTAGGATTTGCGTGGAGTGATGCCTGTCAAAAATCATTTGAAACATTGAAACAAAAAGTCATTGAGAATTGTGTTTTGAAAATACCAGAAATGGGAAAGCCTTTTGTGGTTGCATGTGATGCAAGTGGTAGTCAGATAGGATGTGTTATTTCACAGGATGGCAGGGTGGTCGCATATGAGTCCAAAAAACTAAGAAAGCATGAACTTAACTATCCTACTCATGATTAAGAAATGCTTGCTGTTGTGCATGCACTTAAGCATTGGAGACATCTATTGTTAGGGGTTAAGTTTGAATTGAAAACAGATCATCAAAGTCTAAAATACATCTTCACTCAACCATTGCTTAACAACAGGCAAAAGCGTTGGATTGAATTATTAAGCGAGTATGATTTTGACATTAAGTATCTTGCTGGTAAGGAAAATAAGGTTGTTGATGCATTGAGCCGAAGACCTTTGTGTAATCTTGTTTCTGTAATAAATTCTGATTTTCTCAATCAAATTCAAGAAGAGATAAAACAGGATCCTTTTTATGAACCTATTTTGAATGCTTTGAATGCGAACAGGGGATCGACGTATGAGGAAAAAATTCATTTGTAGAATGGAACACTGTATTGTAACAATCCGCTATGCTTATCTTCTGAATCTCCACTAAAAGTTATAATACTGCAGTATTGTCATGATGCACCTTTTTCTGCACATCCAGGTTATTCAAGGACATATGTTAAAACAAAGTATTCTTACTTTTGGCCGTGTATGAAGCGGGATATTAGAAAATATGTAAATGAATGTTTGAAGTGCCAACAGGTGAAATTTGAGTTTAAGAGGATGCCACGAATGCTTCAACCTTTGGATGTTCCAAATCAGAAGTGGGAGTCTATTTTTATGGACTTTATCACTAAGCTACCTATGACCAGAATTAAGCATGATACCATATTTGTTGTAGTCGATCGGCTTACGAAGATGGCACACTTCTTTCCTATGAAAAAAGACTGATACTGCTTTGAGTGTTGCAAGAATCTTTGTAAAAGAAGTATTTCGATTGCATGGGATGCCTAAAAGCATAATTTCTGATAGAGATTCTAGATTTACGTCAAACTCCTGGAAAGCGACATTTGAATCCATTGGAACTCAACTTCATATGAGTACAGCTTTCCATCCACAAACTGATGGGGAAACCGAGAGGGTTAACAGGGTAGTTGAGGATATGTTGCGTATGTATGTGAATGAAAAGCAGGATAATTGGAGTGAATATTTACCCTTGGTTGAGTTTGCATACAATAGTGCATGGCATGCATCTATAAAAATGACTCCGTTTGAAGCTATGTATGGTTATAATTGTTTGACTCCACCTTCGTTTTTGGGTTTTCGAAATAAAGTAGAAGTATCCATAGATCTATAGTAGAAATTTTGGTGAAATGGCATTCATACCCAGTAGAAGATTCGAGTTGGGTGAATTTAGATGACTTTCTAACACATTATCCTTCTTTCAAACTCTGAGGACAGAGTTCTTAAAGGGGGGAAGAATTGTAATAGGCCTCTTTTCTACTGAAATAATTCATTTTGAACTTTCTGAATTTCATTGTGGGGATAATGATTAGAACGAATAATTAGGTCATTTTATGCATGTAGGAAAAATTTTGGGTTGACAAGTTTCATATTCTCTCTCTAGACCTTAATTGCATCATGTTTTCCACTGGGATTTTGAAGGTGAAGATGAAAGAATTAAGGAAAACTCTGTAAGAGGGAAAGGTAGAGCAAGTAGAAGAGAATAAAAGTGCCTGTGTGAGATTTTTGTGAATCATGTTCTAAGTACCTCGTTCAGGGTCCTACGTTTACTTCATTGTAAGAAAATGCCTTGATTTTACTCTCTCTCTAGAATTTTAAACCTTGCAGGGCTCAAAAGTGGCATTTGGAGGTGGATTTGGACCTCGGACATCTCCAACACTACTGTGTAGATCGAAAAATTGAATAAAAGTGTCTCTCACAAGCTTAACCTAATTCCTCATTGTTTTTGAGTAACAGGGCTTTGAAAAGTGCCGTTTTTTCCAACACAAAAAAAAAAACGAGGGCTTGTCTAATTCTATTCCAATCCGTGATTCTCATGCTCACGTGTCACCATGTCTAATTATGTATGTTTTCGGATATGTCTTCTTGGTGTTTTTCTGCTATTTTTGATAGGTATGCTAAAGAAAGGAAGTACACTACGATCGCATGGCTTTTTGCGAAAGTTTTGGAAAAACTGAACTTTTTCTAAATTTGGTGGATCACATACTTCTTTGGGGAGCACGGCTGCGATCAAATGGAAAAAAAGATAAGAAGGCCTGCGCATCAACAGGGAGGACACACAGAAATCTGAGAATTACCTTGTGATTGAGAGTGTGATTGAGAGTGAGAGTGAGAGTGAGAGTGTGATTGAGAGTGCGAGTGAGAATGCAATTGTGATAGCTTGGGGGTGGTCGGGAGGTAGAGGCTTCGTCAAGAAGCTATTGTCCAAAGCTAGTGTAACCATTGATTCACATCTATAATATCGGAATTCTTCCTTCTCTGCGTCATATTTGTTCTACTCTTCCGCATCAGATTTTCTTTTACCTTGTGCAATCTCTACGTTCTTCTCTCCACTGTTATTTCTGAGTAATCAAAAGATTGTGATTGGGGATAGATTGTGATTAAGGAAATGCTACAGCTTGCTACTTTGGCATCCTACAATTGAAACTTCTTTAATACATCCTATATATACTTTCTCTGAGTAATGTAAATTCTAGAGTTAGTATAGACTAACTCAAGTCCAAGAAAATACTTTAGTGATCCAAGATCACTGATTTTGAACTCTTGCATTATTTGATTCTTAATTTGTTTGATGCCATTAGCATCATTACCTGTGAGTATGATATCATGAACATATACACATAGATATATTTCCTTTGAATTAATCCTCTTAACAAACAGAGAAGTATCTACTTTACTGATGATGAATCCTTGATCCTCAAGGTATGTAATCAACGTATGAGCCCATGCCCTAGGTGCCTGCTTCAATTTATAAAGATCTTTGTTCAATTTACATACTTATGTTACCTTGCTTGGGTCCTCATAGCGAGGAGGTTGAGACATGTACACCTCCTCTAAAATCCAGCCATTTAGGAATGGATCTTTTACATCCAATTGATACATATTCCAATTCTTTGATGTAGCCACAATTACCAATATCCTCATGGTTGGCATTTTAGCCACAAGTGAGAAGGTTTCTTCATAATAAACTCCTTGGGTTTATGCAAAACCCTTAGCCATAAGTCTATCTTTGTATCTACTAATTGATCCATCAGAAATCCTCTTGATCTTATTGATCCATCTAGAACCAATTACCTTCATAGAATTGTTCTTTGGCACTAGCTCCCAAGTATCATTCTCCATGAGTGCTTCAATTTGCTCATCCATAGCTTCCTTCCATTTTTTCTTGGTCTTTGCCTCTTCATATGATGCTGGCTCTTCAAATGAGAAGTCTTTTGCAAGATAAACAAAGTGCTTAGTAACTAAAGAAGTGTCATACCCATATCTGATTCGCTTCTTGCTCTCCCTTTGTGATCTTATGATTTCTTGGTTGGATGATTAAGGTATGTCCTCTAACTTCTTCATTTTGACTTTGCCTTTTGACTTCCATGCCTTGAGTTCTTCTAAGTTAGTGATGTCCTCATCATCTGAGTTGATGTCTTCCAACCGATTAGGCTCATCCTTAGTGAGGCTTGGAAATTCCTCTTCCAAGTCATAAGGTAGCTTTACTTTCCTACATTCACTTTCAAACCAAGAATCATTCTCATCAAAGACAACATCTCTACTGACCATAAATCCTTTGTTAGAAGGATTGTAGAGCCTGTATCTTTTTTTATTCAAGTCATATCCTCGGAAGATGCACTTTTCTTCATCAGGGGATGCCATGCTTCATATGGGGTCATCCCATCAAGAGATTTGGATGGCAACGTGTTTACAAGATAAGTGGCAATAGATACAATATGTGCCCATAAGTAGTTAGGTAATGTTTTCTCATTTATTATTGACGTAGATGTTTCAACAATTAGTCTATTTCTCCTCTCTATCATCCCATTTCTCTCAGGGATATACCTTATTGTAATTTCTCTTTTGATTCCTCTATCCTGCAAGAATGCATCAAACTCATTTGATAAGTACTCAGCTCCTCCATCTGACCTTACTCTCTTTAGACTTCTCGCTAATTCATTCTCAACAAGGGCAAGATACTTTTTAAAGCAACTGAATACTTCATCTTTGTGCTGCATAAAAATATAAGATAGTCCACCTAATGAAATCATCAATGAAAGACACATAATGCCTTGATCCAAAAATTGAGGGGGTCCTTACTTGGTCCCCATACATCTGTATGGACAAGCTCTAGGTAGCCCTCATGAATGTAACCTTACCTTGAGAAGGGTAACCTATGAGATTTTCCAAACTGACAACCACCACATTTATAGATGATGTGTTGTTTGGATACATTAGGTATCCCAAAAACACAATGATCTCTACATATTTTCTTTAATGTTATCTCACCAATATGCCCTAATCTCTTATGCCAAATTTCAAGCTCTGATAGAGTTTGGTCTTTGTAACTATAAAGTGCAATATTCCTTGTATCTTCAAGCTCAAAAATGAATAATCTTTCTGTCTTTTTGCCGTCGGAAATTCTCTTGAGTCCATGTTGGGGATCCTCCACAAACGCTCCATATTGGTTGAACCTGACGTGCAAACCCTTTTCCACAATCTGTCCAACACTCATCAAATTCTTGGTAATTGTAGGTACATATAGAACCCTGTTCAATAGATTCTTATTTCCATTAGAGGTTTTAAAATTTCCTACCTTGATCACTGAGTGCTTGGTGTCATCACCTGGTTGTACTTGATGCTTACCCTTTGGTTCCTCAAGGGCAGAGAGAAGAGCTACATTGCCTACAACATGGTTTGAGCATCATGAGTCAATGTAGAAGAGATGGTCATCATTTATACCTGGTTTTGGAAGTCATATTCATAATCAAAAGAGAATCCTCTTGCTTTTTTGTATAGTTGTTGTAATCCTTCCTTGATTTATAGCCTCCTTGGTAGTTGTTGTTGTAGTTGTTATTTTATCCTTGATGATGGTTGAATCTTCCTCTTGATTGTGTATATCCACCTCTTTGAAACCCTCTACCTCTATGATTCTTGAAGTTCCTGTAACACTAATCTATAGTATGATTTGACAATCCACAAATATTACATGGTGAGGAGTTATAAGGTCTCCCCCTACCTTGCTTACCTCCTTTGCCCCTTCCTCTTGAGGTTCTACATTTCCCTGCATAGTTGGCTTGGGAAGTAGCTCCTTCATCCTCAATCTTCTTGTTCTTTCCTTTCTCTTTAGATCACTTACTTTTTGTTGTGTATAGGGCAGAAGAGATAATACCTCTTGATGAATCTCCATCCTTGCTGAGCTTGGATTCATGGGTAAAGAGTTTCCCCACGAGTGTGGTAAGGTCTGGAATCTGCATAACCATGTAGAAGTCAATGGCAGTTATGAAGCTCTCCCATTTGTCATCTGCTTTAATACCATTGATTACTTGTCTTACAATTTGCTCCTCTTCAATTTCTTCGCCTATGCTTGCTAATTGATCAACTACATATTTGACTTTGGTCACATACTCTGAGATGCCTTGCTTGGGTTGCTTTCTTTAAGTGGTAAACTCAATCTCCAATTGGTTCTTCCCAGCCCTTGTGTTGGAAGAGAAGTATGAAGATAATGTTTCCCAAGTCTCTTAGGATGTCTTACAGTTCCTAATATGTGGAAGATGAAAATAAAAAATTGAGCTAAGTAAGTATGACCTTTCTGATGCACCCTCGGCACACCATATATTGAGTCTTTCATGCTCCTCTCTTGTAGGTTGTCCTTTACTTCTGAAACTGGGCATCTCCTCATCTCCTGAGATGTATCCATAGAGGCTCCTCCCTTGAAAGTATGTCTTCATCCTCAAGGACCATGCTTGATAGTTTTTTATCTCCAATTTATCAATGAATGAAGGAAAACCATCTCCCATTTTACCTTAGCTTAGCTCTGATACCACTGTTGGCAAAGATGGATGGACACTCCAAGAAATGAGTAGGTACTACCAATCCTTGCTTTGTACCAGCCCCCTTTTGCTTTAGATTTAGGTTGTAGGTTCTTTTAGATTTCCAATGACACTAAAAAAGTGCCTATGTACTTTGTAAATGATGTGAATAATGATTGATTCAAAACAGACTACTTCCAAGTTGAAGGATCAATGAAAACCTTCTATTTTTGTTCATACACCTCCTGCTTATTAAGCTTAGTGCGATGTGGTCATTGATATAGCGGTTACACTATGCTTGAGGTGGATTTGATCTACATCAAAGGCTATCACGTCCAAAGAATATCCATTGGAGCGTTCTTTTTCTTATGCTCATTTATTGTATTTTTTCAGAGATTTTTAATGGTTCATTTACTGTTCTAAAAGCCTTGAGCTTTACACATGTAAAGGTAGAAAGATAAACCCCAAATCCCACGAATTTGTGGTAGTTGAAGTTGCATTCAATCAAGCAATCAAATCACCTAAAAGTAGATCAAACTAGATCTTCACTTTTCCTAGATTGTAGGAAAGTTTGATTCCCTCCAACAACCATTCCCACCTTCATTTTAATTAAAACTTCACTTGTAGAAGTCGTAGAGCAATCCTATAGTCTATATAAAGATTTGAAATCACTCGTACATTACATGGAAGCAATATACATACACTTGTGACCATTATTGTCTTGCTCCTTCAATTCTCTCCATCATCTTCTTCGCTAACAGTAATCTTATAGAGGTTGCTGCTCTGTCTCTAGAGATCCAAATTGAGTGCAAGATGGCTCATTGAAAAGTTATTATGTCTAGTGTATGCCTATAAATGTTCATAGCATTTGGTTCAGTAGACTGAGAGAAATCAGAGTTTTTCTGTCTCAGGGTCAATCTCTATGTATTCCTCGAAAATAAGAAGTACAACCGGTGAATGTCTCATTCATTCCTATAGCATATTTTTCTTATTCCTTATACTTTTGTGCATTCTATACACTCAACCCTTTTTTTATCACTCCCATAAAAGGATTTTTTCTAACTGTAAGCACGTTGGTCGCTATGGGCATTTGAAGTTCATTGTCTCTTCCATAGATAGTAAGGTTTTTGAGCTAGTCCACCCACGAACCTATCTGTTTTCTATCCACTCATTCTCCTTGATGCTCTAAAGTACATAGTGTGTTTCTTTCCACTTATCACATGCCTATAAGGTCTATGCGAGTCTCCATAATCTGAAGGGTTGGTCTTGTCCAGGTTGGCTAGACTAAACTTCGTGACTTCGAAATGCATTTTTCTACCTTCTACAAGCTTCTCCAAGTTCTTTCAGTGGTATCAAAGCTAGACCAAGATGGGTGATGGCTTTCGCTCAATGATCAAGAAGCTTGATTGACACAACTACACGACTTGGGAAATCAGGATGGAGGCCTATTTGCAAGGTTGAAATCTTTATGGAATTGTGGGAGGTGATGAAGCTATGCGTATTCCAAAATCCAAAGGAGGACCTACACAAGAGGAGACAGATAAGCTCACACTTTGGTGCGCAAAGGATGCTCAAGCAAGGGCGTACATACTAAACTCTATTTTTGACTTTCTATTACCACATATTAGAGGATGCAAGACATCTCAAGAGACTTGGGATGCCCTCAAGACTTTCTTTTCTGCTAGAACCAAAGCAATAAACAATCATCTTTGGAACGAGTTCAACCAAATGAAGAAGACACCTAAACAAACCATCACAGAGTTTGTTACCAAGGTCAAGGAGGTTGCGGATCAGTTAGCCTCCATTGGAGAGCTGATTGAAGAAGAGGTCATCGTGAGGAAAATTCTCAACGGTATTTGAAGTGATAAGCAATGGAAATCCTTCATGATGGCTTATGATCTCATCATGGACGTGCAAAATCCATGCTTCAACATCTTTCTTGGACAACTCTTCAATCAAGAAGGCAACAATAGCATAAAAGAAGGTAACTCTTATCAGGGTAATTAAAGTAGTGCTCTATATGCAGATAAGAAGGATAAGAAGCTGAAAGGCAAGAAGAAGGAAGAAGATGAAGAAGAGACCTCCCAAGCCAACTTTGCAAGCAAGAGCAAGTGGAAAGGGAAGAAGAAATGACCAAAGCAAGACAAAAACAAAGGTCAAAATGTTCAACCTTGTGCCATATGCGATAAGACCAACCACACCACTCAGAATTGCAGGTTCAATGGGAAGACCCAGAAAGGAAGTGGAAGAGGTGGATATGGAAGCAATAGAGGTAGAGATGGACACAACTTCAACAATAACAATAGAAGATATAATAGAAGGGACAACAACAATTATTCAGAAGATCAACCACATGAAGACTCATTGCTTCTTATGAATCTAAGCCACAAAGAAGGTAAAGAAGATGATAATTTGTTCTACATAGATTCATGATTTTCGAATCATGTTGCGGGCAACATTGCACTTCTATTTGATTTGGAAAGTCCAAAGCATAGACATGAAGTGCAAAGATGGGTTGACACAAAGCACAATGTGGAGAAGATACGTAATGTGAAAGCTTCCAATGGTAGGACAAACATTCTAAGTAAGGTTCTCTATGTACCCACTATCACTAAAAACCTAATAAGTGTAGGCCAAATAGTTGAAAAAGGCTTGCAAGTTAGGTTCACCCAACATGGAGCTTTTGTGGAAGATCCATGTCAAGGCTTCAGAAAGATAGCCCCAGGTGAGAAGCATGATAGGCTCTTTACTTTCGAAGTAGGAGAAACAAGGAACATAGCTCTATCCAACTTTGGGTCTCAAACCCTAAGTGAGCTTGAAGTGTGGCATGAGAGACTTGCTCATGTGAATGAAAGAGCCTTGAAGGATATATGCAGGGATCAAAGTGTTCTAGGACTACCGAACATATCAAAGCAACATATGATCAATAGGTGTGATGCATGTCAGATTGGGAAGGCACAAAGACAACCATTCAACCACAAAGGCTACATCCACAACAACTTTTTGGACTTAGTACATAGAGATGTATGGGGACCAAGTCGAAAACCTTCATTGGCAAGATCAAGATATTATGTCTCATTTATTGACCAGCATAGTAGATGGAGTGTTCTATACTTTATCAAGAGTAAGAATGAAGTGTTTGATTGCTTCAAGAAGTATCTTGCATATGTGGAGAATCATATAGGTAGATCACTAAAGAAGCTCAGATGTGATGGAGGGGGAGAATACTTCTCCAAAGAGTTTGATGAGTTCTTGCAGGACAAAGGTATCAAAAGGGAAGTGACTACTAGATACTCTCCTCAACTAAATGGAATTGCAAAGAGGAGAAACAAGACACTGGTTGGATCACCCCGAACAATGCTTGAAGAGAAGAAGTTGCCACATTATCTATGGGCAAAAGCTATTTCAATTTCTATGTACCTTGTCAATAGAATACCATCCAAATCACTGCAAGGTATGACTCCTTATGAAGCATGGCATGGAAGAAAACCTAGTCTTGGACATTGCAAGGTTTTTGGTTGTTTAGCTTATGTTCATGTACCATCACAAATAAGAGGTAAACTAGATGAAAGGGCAACAAAGGTAGTGTTTATTGGATATGATTCAACTCAGATGGGTTACAGGTTCTTCAATCCTTCAACCAAGCAATTCACTACAAGTAGAGATGTTGTGTTTGAATAACACAGGTCTTGGTATGATGAAGACAAATAAAAGGTAACACTACCATATGATCTTGATTCTAACTCTCATCAATTAGGAAGCAAGCATGATACAAAAGTCCACGATCCAAGAACTGATAGAGATGATGACCAAGATGAAAGAGAAAAGGATTACAAGCTATGGAAGTCAAGAGGAAAAGCAAAGATGCAAGAGGTTGGAGAATGGCCCAAACAAGTACCTAGAAGATCAGCAAGAGAGAAGAAACAACCAGAAAGGTATGGATATGATTCCACAATTGTTCTGAAGCATTCAATATACTTGGCAGGTAGTGGAAGACACGGCAGAGGTAGAGGAAGAGGAGGTAGATAAGGCAGGGGAGATCCCAAGACTCCAACTCATGTTCTATTTGTGGATTAACTAATCATACAACTGAAAATTGCTTTAGGAATTCGAGGAATCAAAGAGGCAAAGGATACAATAGAGGAAGTTATGGCTACTCAAGAGGAAGGTTCAACAATTATCATGGCGGCTACAACAACTACAATCATTCAAACTATCAAGGAGGCTACAAAGGAAGGAGATACTTACATAACTACACAGAAGACTCAAACAAAGAGGATTCATTATTGATCATGAACATGGCTATGCCACAAGGTAAATCTGATGATCATGTTTTCTACATTGATTCAGGTTGTTCAACTCATGAGGTACAAACAGGAGATGACACAAGACATCCTGTGGAGAAAATACACAATGTCAAAGCACCTGATGGAAACATCAACCTACTGAGTAAGGTACTCTATGTCCCTACCATTACAAAGAATTTGATAAGTGTTGGGCAGATAGTAGAGAAAGGGTTGCAAGTCAAGTTCACAAAAGCAGGAGCATTTGTTGAAGATCCAAGTCAAGGATTCAGAAGAACTGCAAAAAGGTGAAAAGACAGGTAGATTGTTCACATTTGAATTACAAGACACAAGAAACATTGCTCTCTTGAATTATGGTAGTCAAACACTCACAGAATTGGAAGTATCGCACAAAAGGTTAGCACATATTGGTGTAAGGTCATTAAAGCAAATTTGCAAGGACCAAATTGCACTTGGACTCCCTAATTTGTCAAAACAACATAATATATATAAGTGTAGTGCATGTCAATTTGGAAAGTCTCATAGGCTACCATTCATGAAGAAAGGTTATATGCATGGAGATCTCTTGGATTTGGTTCATACAGATGTATGGGAACCTAGCAAGGAAGCTTCAATATCTGGATCAAGGTATTATGTCTCCTTTATTGATGACTGCAACAGATGGACTATCCTATTCTTTATGAAAATCAAAGATGAAGTTTTTATATGTTTCAAAAGATATTTGGCTCTTGTGGAGAATCAAATAGGTAAATCACTAAAAAAGCTAAGGTCAGATGGAGGGGGAGAATACTTCTCCCATGAGTTTGATTCTTTTCTTTAAGAAAGAGGAATCAAAAGAGAGGTAACTACAAGGTACACTCCTGAGCAAAATGGAGTGGCAGAAAGGAGGAATAGGACAATTGTTGAAGCTGCAAGGTCAAGCATTTGCCTAATTATCTATGGGCTGAGGCTGTATCTACAGCCACTTACTTGATTAACAAGTTGCCTTCAAAATCCCTTCATGGGATGACTCCATATGAGGCTTGGAATGGAAGAAGACCAAGCTTAGCTCATTGTAAAATTTTTGGATGTATTGCTTTTGCTCATGTTCCTTCACAGGTTAGAGGCAAGATGGATCCAAAGGCAGAAAGGTCTGTATTTATTGGATATGACAACAATCAAAAGGGTTATAGGAAGGTCAATTTACCATATGATCTTGAAGAAGATTTTCCAAAGGTTGATAGAGAACAACTTAACATTGAAGAACAAGACACCTCGGAGGATGATGAAGAATCTTAGATGGAAAAGATCAAAGCATGGAAGTCTAACGGTAAGGCAAAATTGCAGGAATTTGGACATGAGGCGAAATCGTCACATCATGGCCTAAGAAGATCTATGAGGGAAAAGAAAAAACAAAAAAGGTATGGGTTTGAAACCTCATTAGTAACTCAACATTTTATCTACATAGCACATGACATAAACCAAGAGGAGCCATCATCATTTGAAGAGGCCAAAGCAAAAACAGAATGGAAGCATGCAATGAAGGAAGAGATTGAAGCACTTGAGGAAAACAACACTTGGGATTTGGTGCCCAAGACTTCATCCATGAAGGTAATAGGCTCAAGATGGGTCTATAAACTCAAGAAGAATTTTGATGGTTCCATTAACAGGTATAAGGCAAGGCTTGTAGCAAAAGGCTTTGCACAAATTGAGGGAATTGATTATGAGGAGACCTTCTCTCCTGCGGCAAAGATGCCTACTATTAGGGTTTTTCTTAGTATTGCCTCTTCCAAGAATTGGAAGATACTTCAACTAGATGTAAAGAATGCATTCTTGAATGGTTGGATAACAAAAGAGGTATATATGGCACAACCACCTGGTTTTGAGAATCAAGTTTATCGTAAATATGTGCGTAAATTTAACAGAGCATTGTATGGTCTCAAGCAAGCCCCAAGAGCTTGGAATTTCAGGCTTGTTTCATTCTTGCAGGACAAAGGATTTCAACCAAGCAAGGTAGATCCTTCACTCTTTATCAAAAAGAGTAATTCTAAGGTCATCCACTTATGTGTATATGTAGATGATATTATATTGATAGTAAATGATGGAGATGGTATGAAGAAGATCAAAGATCAGATGAGAGGAGAGTTCAAGATAAGTGATTTGGTTTCACTTACCTACTTCCTAGGTTTGGAAGTTTTCTACAAAGATCATGGTTTGTTTCTCACTCAAAGAAAGTACATTAAGGACATGTTAGCAAGATTCAAGATGCAAGATTGTAAGATTGCAGGTACTCCAATGAAGGTCAATCACAAACTGAGCTCACATGAAGGTGAACTCATAGAGGACATCACATCATATCAAAGTCTAGTGGGTAGTCTCAACTATGCCACATTGACAAGAGTAGATATATGTTATAGTGTGAGTGTGCTAAGTCAATTTATGCACACACCAAGCAAACCACACATGGATGCTGCCAAAAGGATTCTCAAGTATCTCAAAGGAACCATAAATGAAGGACTTTATTATCCTTATATATCTGATTTAGGTTTGAAGCTATTTTCTAATGCAGGTTGGGCTGGCTCCAAGGAAGATAGAAGGAGCACTTCAGGTTATCTTACCTTTGCAGGTTCAAAGCTTATTTCATGGTCATCCAAGAAGCAACCCACAATTGCTCTCTCTTCTGTTGAAGCTGAATACAAAGGTCTTGCCATAACTACACAAGAAGCTATGTGGATGAAGACATTATTCAAAGATCTTGGATTGGAGTTTGGAACTCCAACTGTTTATGGTGACAATATGAGTTCTATTCATATGGCTGCTAATCCTATTTTCCATGCAAGGACTAAACATATTGAAGTTCATTATCACTATGTAAGAGAGAAGGTTCTAAGCAAAGAGATTCAAATATCATATGTGTCCACTCATCAACAATGTGCAGATATTCTAACCAAAGCATTGGATGGTACAAAGCTTTGCAAATTCAAGGCTATGATTGGTTTACAGGTAATCTTGGAAGATTGGAGACATCAACCATACTTGGCTTGAGGGGGAGCTCTTGGAGCAAGTCTATGACAAGCCTAAGTCTTGGCTTGAGTCCCACAAAGTCATGGAAGAAGCCTTAAAATGAAGACAATGTAAAGTTCACTTGTGAACTACCTCTTGTAACTTTTGAAGACTTTACTTGATGTAAAAGTGAAAGAATCTTAAGTGGTTGAGTCCACTTTATCAGAAAGCAAAAGAGGAGCCACGAATTTGTGATTTGTGACAGATAGAGAATCAAATCAATCACTAATTGATTGGAGAGTGATTGAGGGAAGTTAGCCTCCCAAGATCCACTATAAATACACAGTAGTCTTAGTTGTGGTTATATTAAGACCTCCAAGAGCTGGAGATGCATATAATGTTCTTGATTCTTACCAATGAAACAATCAACAACGCGCCACAAGCAAGAACAAGGAAAAGAATGGTCAATGGAATAAGAGTAGAAGTAAATCAAGGAAGAGGGATATGGAATGTCATTAGTGTCATAAGAAAGTACATATGAAGAAAGATTGTTATGCATTAAAGAATGCTAAAGGTAAAGGATAGAATGTTGATGGACATATTAAACAATTACTTGCTTCATCTACTTCGACTGTGAAGATTGAAGAAATTAATGCTATTTCTGATGATGTTGATGTGTTGGCACTTGATAGTACTGTGCCAACTCAGGAACTTACAGCTGACTCTCTTTCCCACATGTGGGTGATAGATTATGGTGCTTCTTTCCATGTGACACCACATAGAGAATGGTTCTCTAAATATGGAGCAAGTCTCTTCATACCGTGAGACTTGGAGACTCTTACGAGTGTGACGTTATGGGGATTGGAGATGTGCTTGTGCAGTTCATTGATGGTTCAAAATTTACTATGCATAAGGTACGCCATGTACCTCAGTTATCATGCAATTTGATATCAGATGATCAACTTGATGAACTTGGTTACAAGGTAGTCTTCTATGCTCAGTCCTTTCATATATCAAAGGGCAATATGGTTATTGAAAAAGGAACAAAAGTTTTCTCACTTTATCCTTTATTTGTATCATAGAAAGAACACTTGTTAGCTGTTACTGAAAAGCCTATGGATTGTATTTGGCATGGTTGTTTGGGCCATATATCTCATAGTGGAATGGGAAATCTATCTCATTCTGGCTACTTACCTGTGTTATTTTTCTCTAATTTTTCATTTTGTGAGCATTTTCAATATGGAAAGCAACCATTTATGTGCATAGAACTCACATTCAGCCTTTAGATCTCATCCATACAGATGTGTGTGGTCTTATGCCCACTAGGTCCTTAGGTGGTTCTCTTTACTTTGTCACTTTCATAGATGATGCTACTAGAAAAGTTTGGGTATATCCTATAAAATAGAAGGATGAGGTATTCCCTACTTTCAGAAAATGGCTTGCTTCAATTGAGACTAAAAAACGAACTAAGCTTAAGGCTTTACATTCAGATAATGGGGCTGAGTCATGAATTCAGCCTTTTCTATCACTCTAGAGGGATTCATAGAGAGTTTACAGCTCCATATACCGCAGTATAGAATTGTATAGCTGAAAGGATGAATAGAACTATTCAAGATAGAGTAGTTTCCCTGTTGCATCATGCAAACCTCTCACAAGGCTTTTGGGCAGAAGCACTATTGATTGCAGTTCATGTGATTAAACTTTCACCTAGTACTGCCAAAGGTTTGAGAGTGGCATAAGAGTTATGGACAGGGAAGCCACCATATTATGATCATCTTTGAGTTTTTGGGTTTGAAGTGTATGTTCATATACCTAAGAATCTCAGACAAAAGTTATACCATAAGTCAAACAAATGCATTTTTCTGGGATATGGTCGAGAAGGACAATTTGGATATTGATTATGGAATCCTGAAACATAGTGAGTGATCAGAAGTAGTGATTTCATTTTCAACGAGTCTAAGATGCAGAAACAACCCATTAAGGAGGTTGAAGTGAGAAGAGTGTTGTTTGAGGATACTACTCCTCCGATTAGCATGCATAAAGATGCTGCACATAGGGATGTTCAAGAGAATGCCCATTCAGATCAGTTTGCATATATTCCTGTTCAAGAACCATTGAGACGTTGTGCAGCTATCTCACATCCACCTGATAGATATGTTCCAGGTTTAGATTTTGTTATGCTAACAGATGTTGGTGTGGCTTATTGCCACAAAGACGCTATGCAGACAGAGGATTATGTCAATTGGGAGCGTGCCATGATGTGTGAGTTGGATTCTATTCGCAATAATGGTACTTGCGATTTAGTACCTTTGCCAAAGGGCAAGAAAGTTTTACCATGTAAATGGGTATATAAGCTGAAATTCACATCAAATAGTGCTTCTCCAAAGTATAAAGCACGACTTGTTGCAAAGGGTTTTAAGCAACAACATGGTGTTGTTCAAGGAAATCTTCTCTCTAGTGGTCAAGATGACTATCGTGCACATCTTGCTTTGATTCGTTGCAATGGAGGACTTAGAGCTAGTCCAAATGGATGTTAAAAATGCTTTCTTGCATGGAAATCTTACAGATGAGATCTATATGGAACAACCAGAGGGTTATGTAATTGTTGGCAAGGAAAGTCTAGTTTGTAAGCTCAAGAATAGCTTCTATGGACTTAAACAATCCCCTAGACAATGGTACCTAAAGTTTGATGCTTTTATGAAGTCTCAAGACTATTCTCAAAGCAATGAGGATCATTGTCTCTACACAAAGAGATGATGAGATGGCAGCTTGATATTTTCGATAATTTGTGTCGATGATATGTTGATTGCTCGGAAGTCCTCTTATGACTTTTCAATTCTCAAAAAGAATTTGAGGCAGACATTTGATATGAAGGATTTGGGAGATGCCAAACATATTCTTGGCATGTGCATTACTTGTCATAGGAGTAAAGATGCATATACTTGTCTGAAACTGAGTACATATTCAAAGTACTTCACAGATTCAATATGCAGGGTGGAAAGGAATTGAATAAACCTTTACCCACATATGTGAAATTGAGCAAGGATGATTGCCCCAAATCAGATGAGGAAAAGGAATTCATGACCAAAATTCCCTATTAGTCTGTTGTTGGTAGTCTCATGTATGCTATGGTAGCTATGAGACTAGACATTGCATTTCCAGTGGGATTTGTGAGCAGATATATGTCTAATCCTAGCAAGAAACATTGGGAAGCGGTCAAGATGATTTTGAGATATTTGAGTGGCACTAAGGACAACTGTCTATGCTTAGGTAGAGGGAAAACATGCATTATTGGTTACACAGATTCTGACTATGCTGGTTGTGTAGACAATCGTAAGTCTACATGAGGGTACATTTTTCATTTTGTTCGAGGTGCTATTTCTTGGAGGTCTCGTCTTCAAGAGTGTACAATTGTTTGCACCATAGAAGTAGAGTATGTTGCAGCAAGTAAGGCATGTAAGGAAGCATTGTGGCTTTCTCGTCTTGCTTGTGATATGGGTTTACCACAGCATGTACCTTGTTTGTTTAGTGACAGTCAGAGTGCCATTGCTTTGGCTAAGAATCCGGTCTATAATGAAAAGACCAAGCACATTGAGGTGACGTATCACTTCATAAGAGATTTCTTGGCCGCTACGTGCATTATTCTTGAGAAGCTTCACACTTGAGATAGTGTTGTAGATGCTTTGACTAAAGCTCTACAACATGATAGCTTTTGACACTATTGTCACTTGATGGGGGTTACTTGATTCATGATCTTACACAATCACTTGTATACTGTGTAACATTATTTTCAGCCAAAATGACAAATTTATTGAAAGACATAAAAATTTCGAACTTTGCTTTGAATGGATACACCCATGCATGCCTGGAAAAATCATCAATAGAATCCATGAAGTAGAGGTAGTTCCCAAACGAAGGTGTCTGCATAGGACCACATACATCACTATGGAAAAGTGAAAATATATGAGTCGCACAAACTAAACCACCTTTTTGGAAGGAGAAATGCTAAATTTTGCCTAAAATATAGCCTTCATAGAGATGTTTACAAATTTCCTTAACTTTGGGCAAAGAGGGCACCCAAAGTGGCATATGAGGTCTCTTGAGAATTTTGGAGTGCACATGCTAAATCATTGAATCATTTTGCATAGTATATGAGCTTATAGAACCCACGACATAAAATTCTAAAAGCAATAATGACATTGCCATTTGAGATATCATGAACTATACACCTATCATCAACCAATTTTACAACCAAACCAACGTTGGATAATGATGAGACTAATAACAAAAAATATTTTCTTGATCCTTCACACATACAAAACATCTAAGAATGTGAAAAAACTACCATGAGAAATAGTCAAAAAGATCTTAGCAACTCCCATCAAAGGATATGAGGAGTTGTTTTCAGATGTGATAGTATTCCCTATAAGGGCAAGTTGAAGTGACCTAAAGAGAATGCTCTACAAAGTAGTATGTTTGGTTTCCCCACTATCAAAGTACCAAAGATTTGAGTGTACTACAGACATACAGTGCTCACAAGAAGATGGGTACGTTACAAAGACTAGTAAATGCCCATTCTTCATTCTACACAAGATTAGGAGACTTTGGTATTGGTGTAGAAGCCTCTCCGACAACTATTCCAACATCTTCTATTTTTTTCTTATCTTTTCCTTCATTCTTCAACGGTGCAACATTAGTAGATTCTTGCTTACTAGTAGATGAGTGCCCTTTACCATTACCCTTTTGGGTAGCTAAGAAAGATTGAGATAAAACATGCATAATGCACCTATTTTGCCTCGACTAATTTTCTTTAAAAAAATAGAGACTAACTCCTAAAATGTTAAGGCATTTGGAGTGCATTTTCGTCATCAATCCAAGAGTAGAAGTAAACTTATAATATGAAGTTAGAAGAGCATTAAGAATGGTCTATACAAATGAACTATTTGGAAAGACTTCATTAGCAAAAATCAACTTCTCTTTCAAATCTTTGACCTTTGTCAAAAAATTGTCCATAGAATCTCTCTGATCTTGTGCTCACTCTCCAACTATTTTCAAAGGTAAGAAGCACAAGCCTCATTTCTTGCCTGGTACAAAGTGGTAAGATACACCCAAGCATTTATTGTTATTTTGCAAAAGAAATATGAGGGATAATCGAACCACTACAACATATCAAGGGTATACCGAGTCTCTTACCGAGGAAAATGAAGGGGTGCAATTTCTCTACGATGTCGGTGTTGCAAACGGTATACGTGTCAAAAACATAGCGCCAGTATAAGCGTCGGTATATGCATCCGTATATGCATCGGTATAAGCGTCCGTTGAAGCATCGGAAATATCTATGTTTGTATCGATGCTTATACCAACGAATCTGCTGGGAGCACCAATGCCCATACTGACGACCACTCGGGGTACCGATGCTAATACCGATGACCATATCTGCAAAACTTTTTTTGGGTAGAGTGTGCGGTCTTTTGCTACAACAATGTTACCATGATGTTGTTTATCAAAAGACAATATAGTATGCCCAACCTTTAATTGAGTACATGTGATATGTACTCTAATGGCCACCAAAACATGATTTTATATGAGCAAAAATGACCCATGAATCATGTACAAAAGTTGTATATTCCATAAATGAAGGATGTATTAGAGTGTGGAAAAGCACTTCCATATAGGAACCGAATACAAAATGTGACAATGCACTTCGATATAGGAATCGAATACAAAATTATGGTACATCATTGCCACATACGAGTGTAATACAAAATTGTGGCAAAGCACTACCATACATATGCACAAGGGGATCAAAACATTTATACCTACAATCTTGCAACAAAGCATATGCATAAAATGAGACAAATTGACATAACATTTATAAACACAACTCAAATTACGAAACCAAGCTATATGTTTACCTAATCATAGATTCTCCCATGAAATGATTGCACCGTGTCCCGCTAAATCCTCCAACAGTGCAGCCAATCCATGACGATATCCTTAAGCTTCGTCGGTTTGTGCCAGAGGACGAACCACTGCCAACTCCTATAATAAATATGCAAAATGTTAGATGAATAAACATGATGTGCTTATCACAAAAAACTTCAATAATTAAAATGATACTTACAAATTGGTAACGCATACTATCGTATTTATTGCTACCTAAATGCGACGTTCGAACCGTATCTAAACATGTGGCCATTGCATCTCGGTGCGGACGATATCGATTAGGAGTATGTTGCTGCTCATCCTTAGTGGATTCCCACTCTTCAACATCCAACCATAAAGGCTTCGGTAAGCCTGCTCTCAAAAGATTGCGAGCCTCGAATCACCGATGAGAAATCACCTCACATATCGTATCGTGAATCCAATCTGAAATCACAATAGGATGCCCAGGTGCTATTTGGTACTCTTCATATATCGATTGTGTTATATAATTTTTGGAATCCTATTCGCTCCATTTTAACATGGAATGTCCAAACTCTATGGAGCAAAGCTTTCAAATGCACTGACACATGGAAATTCCGGCTGCATCCATGACTAGAGCTCCATCACGTATGTGATATATCTTGGAGTCCTCATGGTCATGCGCTCCCCAAGGTGTACGTGGAGATCCCATCTGATCCAATGTGGAGATGTTTATATATATATATACATATATATATATATATATATATATATATATATATATATATATATATATATATATATATATATATATATATATATATATATATATATATATATATATATATTAGTGCCATCCAACTTTTCTTTAATATCCAGCATATAGAATACATCATTGATTTCATCCACGACGACTAGCTATCTCAAAACGTTGAGTAGAACTACCTTCTCAGAACTTGTAGAAAACTTTGAAGCGCTTGTATTGAGGAACCCAAACCCCTATATATGTGTGGAAGACAAACACAAAATCACCTAGACAAAGCACTTTGATAGTGCCTTCGAAGGCAGAATTGAGCTGAGATCAAAATTCTGAAGACATAGAGCAAAGAGATTTTGAATCACCTCAAGTATGCTCACCCATTTTTGCGTGATTTTGATACTGTGACCGCAAGGGTGTTGATGTTGTCCTTGTTAAAGTGAGAGACTACTCTGATAACAATTGTTGAAGTTTTAGGTTTGTGCAAGCACCCGAACAATACAAAGAAGAAGAAGAGTCTTGGAGCACAAGACACAATACTAACTGTATTACTAAGTAAATGTACAAAGATAAGTAACCCGTTAGGGTTATAGGCATACATACAAGTTGAGCCAAGAAACAAACTTCTGAAGAGGGAAAAAAGTGCCCCAATGGCCCTAAGTGTGTTCACACATATCACTACCAAAATATATCAAAACTAAAAAGACAAAGGAAGAATTAAAACTCTATATACGAAATCTAGATTTTCGAGACACTTAAACCAATTTGAGTCAAAACTTTAAGATATTAAAAGCTTAAAACCTTTGTAGATCCTATAGAGACAATGTTTAAAATCATTTTATCTCTCTTTGTGAGAAATAAACTAAATTCTTAAAAAATTCCTTGAGTGATTTGAAACCATCACCAAATAATTAAACTATTTCATGGCACCAAACATTGTTGATGTCTCAAGGCACTAGGTTTTCATCTCTTCATGAGGTTTTCTCCTTGACATAAAGGAACTTATGCTTTACCTATTTAAATAAATATCTAACCATCCTTCACAATTTTCTAAGACTCCTTTGTAGTAGAATGCAAATAAGGTTCATAGTGAGTTGGAAAATTGATTCATTTGGTTGTACTATCAAGTGGGTGCTTTTTTCTTAGACCAAATTTGTATATCTAACCTTGTTTGAAATATCTTTCTAGGTTCTTTCTCTTTAGATATCACTTCAATATTTTTGATACATAAAGTGGGCCCTTTTGGTAACTCTAGGTAGGTTGTCATGGGAGTTATCTCCATGCTATTTGAACTATGTGTCTCACTCCTCTCTAGCCTTTCATTAGATGGACAACTACCTAAGTACTTGAACAAGGACCTAACAACGTGGTTGACACTAGCTTCAAATGATCTTAGGCTTTTTCAATCCAGCTTGACAAGGTGTTTACCTGATTTAAGGTTCATGTATTTAACCAAAACACTTTTGACCCTCTTTTAGTACTCATGCATTGATGTTTATTCAATTCATAGTCACTTGTTATTTACTTTTTCACAATCTTCAATATTTCATTGACATGGACACTTGCTTTATGTAGTTTCAATGATGAATTGTCAGCTTATGTTCTTTTATCCTTATTGTCTCATCATGGTTATCGAGTGTGTATCAATCTTGAACTTGGTTTCATTGTATCGTGATACAGGGGACATCTATCGTGATAGATAGAGCATATTGAGGGATGGGGTTTTACACAAGAGATGCATGTCCATCGTGATAGAGGTCAGCTTTTCATGATAGAAAGGGATCTATGGACAAAGAAATATTTCTACCATAAAATAGGTTTGTAATCAAATCCATCTATCACTTTTTGGCTTGTCGTGATGGAGGGGGGTTGTCATGGAAAATGGTGCCTTGTCGTAATAGAGGGTCTCTATGGGTACTGAGGGTGCTCTCTCCTACCTTTTCTCTATCACCACAGAAGTTTTTTGTCATGATAGAGTGGACTATCATGAAAGATGATGGTCTATCACAATAGATGGGTGTCCATTGGGGGTCTCTCTATCACAATAGAGAGGGGTTGCTAACAATATGCAAGGTTTGTTATGTTTTGGTATATAAGCTAAAAAACATGATGCTTTTCTGATGTGTCTATAACATGAGAATGGAATTAATGAGCTCTCCATTCACATGTGGATGTAAACATGAAATGATGAATTTCTTAGTGTATTGGGACATATGGAAAAATGATCTTTTGTGCGTGCTATAAGCTTGGGATAAATATGAGTTGTATCCTACACAAAATCACTAAAAGAAGCAAAATTACAAGTACATGCATGCTCTTTGTCTCTTTTGCACCCTCACAAATCCAAATGACTGAAATGAGAGGGAAGGGTTAGATATGCTCAAAGTTGAAAATTTTTGGTGGGGATGAATGTCAGTGGCTATGGTGGATGGATGTGATGGCGATGAAGATAGAGGTGAAAATAATTCAAAGATCAACAAAGAAAATAAAAATTTACCTACCAAAGTTTCCAACATTGATACTTTACACCCTTACCATCACACACTCATCCTCAAGCTATGCTCCCTAATAACAATGAACAATTTGGTGTCACATTCGACAATGGTGAGAACCAATGTTGAAGAGATTCACCTCCTAATTGTAAATCTTTGGATACAAAAGGATGATATGAGGAGTGTAAGCAAGTGAAGTGAGTGAAGATGATTGTGAGAAGCATGTCCAATGCACATACACACACATACACAAAAAAGAAGCAAAGAGTATGAGCAATAGACATATAATGATCTCAAAAATAGACTTATAACCTTTCCCTTCTCAAAGTTCTAACACAACGTTACCAAAAATCTCTCATCTAAATGGAGCTCTCTAGGTCTATTTATAGTTTTTCACTAGTTTCGACTAGTTTCAGAAATAATGTTTGGCATGGTTGAAAATTAGGTTTTAGAGATATTTTGAGGGATCTAATGAGCTCCAAAAAAAAGTGAAAATTTATATTTGGTTTCTATCTAAGATCCTCAAGCTCAAGGACTCCTTGCCTTGCACATAATGAAGCATTTTTCTATAAAAGCTGATTTCTTGGTTTTCTTGTATATACAAAAGCAGTGATGAAAATCACTATTTTGGGTTTGAATATCATAGACCAGTATAATTTATCTTCACACACCAGTACTTTCTTTACATGCTTCTATGCCTTTTATGTGACACTTTGTTTTCATGCCCGTTCTGTACATAACCACAGGGCTGAAAAACATACACTTCTTCATGCAAGTCGCCATTCAAAAAAGCAGCTTTAACGTCAAAATGATGTACATTTCAACCATGTTGAGCTGCAACTGCACAGATGCTACGAATAGAAACACTAGTCATTTAGCATGTAGGAGCAAAGGTCGCCTCAAAATCAATTCCTCTTTCCTAAGCATAACCCTTTGTAATAAGCCTAGCCTTATACCTGTCAATTGTTCTATTAGGCTTATGGTTCAGCTGGTATACCCACTCAGAGCCAATGGACTTCTTGCCATGAGGCAACTCACATAAAGATGAGGTGCCATTTTTCATGATAGCATCATATTCTGATTGCATAGTAGGCATACTATTTTCAACATTTTATGCTTCATCAAACGAAATAGGCTCACTCTCATGATAAGGTCTATAGGCATCGATAGCATAGAAATCTGATGCAAAAGAAGCACTTAAGAGCAAAAAAGGAGTATGATATGACAGAGGTGCATCTAGTTTGCTATCACTCAAAGTTTGCACCAACCATTTTGGCATAATTTTTGCCTCCTGAATATTTGCTCTCAACAAATGCATCATGTGAATTTGCATCAGAAATGGAATCTTGAGCATCATCACATGAAACCTGTAAAGGCTGAGAGGTTGCCTCATTAGAACTAGCACTAGATTATCCAGTTGTAAAAAGAGGGACCAAAGTGTCATACATGTCTTTGGACCTAACTAGTGTCTTCTTAGTACATGAAAGTAAAAGTTGAATAGCATCTTCCAGAAAAACATCACACCCAACCATTATGGTTTTACTCTATGTATGATGTAGACGATAGCCTTTGCTTTACGAACCGTAACCAAAAGAAAAAACATTTCACTACTTTATCATCTAATTTCCTACATTGTCGGAACCATTTCATACTTCCTATTAACATTCATGAAAATTAAAAAAATTTTGTTTTCAAATTGGATAACTTTACTCTCTAAGATAGAGAGAGAGAGTGAAAGAGAGAGATTTGGCAGGGCAATTGCATGCTAGAGAGAGAGAGAGAGAGATTGAGGCTATTGCAGACCGATGGTGGTAGAAAGAAATATGGAGCGTTAGAGCTTGGTAGCACTAGAAGAGAGAGAGAGAGAGAGATAGAGAGAGAGAGGGAGAGAGAGAGAGACAGAGAGAGAGAGAGAGAGAGACAGAGAGAGAGAGGGTGCAAAGATAGGGAGAGAGAGAGAGAGAGAGAAAGAGAGAGAGAGAGAGAGAGAGAGAGAGAGAGAGAGAGAGTGAGAGAGAGAGATGATTCCCTCCTTCCTTCCCCACTGCTGGTTGCAAGCCATAGAAGAGATACAAAGAGAGAGAGAGAGAGGGAGAGAGAGAGAGAGAGAGAGAGAGAGAGAGAGAGAGAGAGAGAGAGAGAGAGAGAGAGATGATTCCTTATTTCCCTCCCGGCTATTGTTTGTGTGTCCTAGAAGAGATATGGATGGAAAGAGAGGCAAATTTGATCACATTGTTTCAAAGGGGTATGCTTAGGAAAGGGGCATTGATTTTTATGAGACCCTTGCTCCTAGTTCTCGAATAATTATTGTTCATAGCATATGTGGACTTGTAGCTCATCACAGTTGGAACGTACATCAATTGGACATTAAAACTGAATTTCCGAATGGTGAACTGCATGAAGAAGTGTATGTGTTTGAGCCCCATGGCTTTGTGCAAAAAGGGCATGAGAACGAGGTGTGAAGGTTGAAAAAGGCATTATATGGTTTGAAGAAAGAACCACCTGCTTAGTATGAAAAGATACATGCCTACCTAATTGCACATGGTTTTGAAAAAAGTCCACCTGAGATTACCTTATATGTCATGCATGAAAATGATGTGATTCTGATCATTGTTGTGTATGTTGATGACATGCTACTCACTGGTCCTCATGAGAAGCATAGTGCTGATCTTAAGGATGATTTACATGCCTCATTTGAGATGTCAAATTTGGTGCATTTGCATCATTATTTGGGCATTCAGTTTATGGAAGTTGATGGTAGAATATCTTTGTGTCAAAGGTTTATGATTGAGTCTTCATGATGTTAGAGATGCATTTAATGTTGTTCTCTATCAACACATTGTTGGATACTTGATTTACTTATGCATTACTTGTCAAGATATTAAGTTTGATGTCCCTCAAATGAGCAAATGTATGCATTGGCTAGGTGTCAAGCATTGGCAGCCGATTAAGAGCATCTTTCACTACTTCTATGGTAGTCGGCTACTTGGATTGTTTTATCCCAAGGGGGGATCAGTACTACCAATTTTACATATTTTTTCTGACTCTAACTAGGCTAGTTGCTATGGCACTCATATGTCCACTAGTGGTGTTTGCTTCATCATTTGTAGCTGATGTATATCTTGGTTGAGCAACAAGCAGCCTAGTTTGGCCACTTCTAGTTGTGAGGCTGAGTATAAAGTAGCTTTCACAGTGATTATTGAGTGTGTGTGGCTCACATGCCTTATGGCTGATTTGGGTGTTGGTGAGTCTTCTACCACCACCATCTTCACTGATACTGAGAGCACATTGGCAATTGGAAGTAATCATATGTTCCATGCTCACACTAAGCATATTGAGGTGCACTATCATTATGCCATGGAGAGGTTCTCTACTGGAGGGATCAATTTGGCATATGTGCCCACACATGAGAACATTGCAAACCCTTCACAAAGGCCCTCCCTAGGGAGACTTTTTAAGCTTTCCACAAACCTTTGGGCTTACTTCCTTTTCTGGATTGATTGTACATAGTTTGGAACTTAAAGATACATGATTGCTAGCTCCTTGTTCACCACATCACTCCTAGGGGGCGATTTGTTGATATATTTAGGTAGTGATACGTGTGAACACACTAGGACAATCAGGGAACTTTTTTCCCTTCTTAGGAGGTTTTCTCCCTCGTCTTGTATATACACCTATTACCCTAATGGGCTACGTATCTTTGTTCATTACATTCAGTATTGTGTGTTGTGCTCCAAGCTTCTTCTTATTCCTTGTGTTGTGCGCGTGCTTTTGAAGACCTCAAACTCCAATTGTACTTCTTTCTTATTTGTTCTTTACTTTCTTTTGGAATGGAAGAAGCTTAAAATTACTTAAATGAGCTAAAAAATAGTATCTTCATAACTTCTTTTTTCCAGGTAAAAAGCCTAATCCCTAATCACAGTTGAGGATCTAGAGATATGCACTTGAAGTAGTTACGATTCCACTTCCACAGTGTTTTCAATAATGTGACATAGCTTATTTATATAAAGCAAGTCCTTTCTACTAAGAGCTTCTTGTGAGAATGTCCTATCTAGGCCTTTATAATGGTTGTAGGGTATCTCAACCTACTCCCTTAAGTGCATACATTCCCGCTAGCATGTCTAATGACTTCTCATCGTAATTTAAAATCCTCTTCTAATTTCTTAGAAATTCTATGAAATGTAGTATATAATATGCATAAAATAAAAAAATACACAGAATAATAACTGAAAATGGACAAATCAAATAGAATACATTTATCTGATCTGTTTTCTTCAGAAGCATGAGCATCATCTCCATCTTCTTCTTCAAGGAGTTGTGGATCAATCTCATACTCTTCTTGACTTCTTTTTCTTTTAAAACTTGAATCTTTTTCTAAAAACGCAAAGATATTAAAGGAGTACTGTCAAATTTTCAAAGCTCATATGTACCATTATTAAACATACTATCATATACCAATCCCCAATCATTGGTCTCAATCTTACATGGCATAAATCAATGAGTTTTGGACCTGCTAAGCAAGGTTTTAGTGAATTCAGATAATTTCCTATGTCTTTCCAATCTCTGTCATACTCATTCTCATGGAATGGATCATAAACATATACTATTGGATCATATCATATCATATTTATATCTCCTCTATCTGATCATCATGACAATTGTCATCAAACATTGTGCTTGAGAGCATATGAACAACTATACTATATTTTTCATCCATTTGGACAAAATCTCGATTAATAATCTTTACATATGAAATTCACCTAAGCAATGCAATATCTGAAGAAGAACAATTAGAAATCATAGTTATCCAAAGAAAACAATCATCTCTACTACAACATTATCTCCAACAAAATAATCTTTATGAGTTTTCAATGCAGTCACCAATACCTATAATTCTCTTTTAATTTGTGGACATTTTCATTGAGTTTCATGTAGTGTCTTGACACGAAAGGGAGCTCTCTATCTGTCTCCTTCATCATCATCTTGACCTAGGAACAAACCTATACTAATAGGAATCGTATCAAAAAGCTAAACAATAGGCTTTTGACCTAAGTAATCAACAAGCTTTAGAATTAGAGTTTCAATTAGTAGTTGCTTCCGTTTAAGAATAGATCTTGGCTATTTTTTGTTCAGAGAAATTAATTTTTTTGTCTTAGCATATCATATAAATGGTCCACAACATTCACAAAGTGAGGAATTGAGATAACATAAAAAATGCAATTTCCTAAGAATCTTCTCACTTCACTAACATTACGGCACACCTCAAAACTTATGCTAATGGCCTCAACTTTCTACGCATATGGCTTTTGGCCATAATGTCCACAAAGATGTCCTACAATGAGGACCTCTTCAACTCCAAAAACAAAGTTTTCTAAAGAAAAAGTACCCCCACCTATTCAAATCTTTCAAAAATCTTATCACAATCAGAGATATGGTTGCTAAAAAATTTCCTACAATTTGAACCATCTAAAGTCTCATCTTTCACTCTTTCCTCACAACCCTTTATCGGAATATCATCAATAAAAGGCATAGTCACTGAACGTATAAATCCTAGTAAGAAAATATTCATGGCATTCATCATATGAGCTATCAAATTTGTCACTTCTTATGGTAGAGTACACACACGTAGAGGGCCTAGTGGAGACTTCATGGAAATAATATCTCTACTCTCAATAGGTGATTGAAGCTGGTCATACCTTGAATATAGGTCACCCATTGATTAGATGGGATGTGGAGCAAATGCTTTAGTTAAAACATCTACTTTAGATCCTATTCCTACATTTCTAATTGTGAACTCATTTAGAGGTTGCAAATCCTAGATGAAACCAAGTTTCCCATTACTCTTTGGCACCCTAAATCAACTATTTGAATATGATGTTGAAGATGGTTCCAATATTGGCATGGATATCTTCTCCTTTAATAGTCTCATCAACTCACATAAATGAGCCTTTGGGACTAGAATTGGTCAAATATTCCATGGAATATGTGGCAGTCTAGAGATGAACATGGGTGGAAGTTGTTTCAGATCCACACATCCTATCTCATATGGAAAAAGAGAGAATGATTTCTCGTGTTTCTTCATAACTTCTATAAATTTTTCTATTTCCTTTTCTATAAGAATTTTTTCTTCAACAAACCTTATCTATTTAATAGTCTCACCAGTAAAGTCATGCTCTATAAGCTTTTTTTTTCTCAGCGTAGGGTCATTAGACACTCTCAAATATTTTTCATAACTATCTTCATGTTCTTGCAAGAATTCAACAATTAAATCATATTCCTAAATAGAACTAAGCATAATGATTTAGATTATTCTTTTCTTTGAAGTGCTTGCTTAAGTTTGTCAAGAAAGTTCAAATTACTTTCAAACTCAATCATGCTCTGAGTCCCTTCATGATGGAACATTAAACTTAAATTTTTATAATAATTTTCGTATATTCATATAAATATGTTTAGAATGTGTTCTTTTTTTAAATAATGTAACCTAAATGCAGATGATGTTGGATATGCTCAATACTCCACCCTCAAGTGACCACAAATGATCCATGGTGTTCTAAGTCGTAAGGCCCCCATTGTGAGGACAAGACATTGTGAGAGTGAGGACATTTGTGGAATCCTAACTTTCAAGTTAGATGACGTCTATGTGTGACCCTTGATGGTTATAGATGATCAATGTGAGTCTAGCCATTAGGTTAGGTAGGGCATAAATTTTCAGGCCATTGGGTTTTCATTCAAGGCAAAACTAGAGGCCCTATGGCATTGCACGGTTTCCCCATATAATGTATTCCATATGTTAGCTACTGAGGATAGCTTGGATGGTACTAATTACCCATTGTGTAAATCTATGATATGTCATGTATTGGTAGCAAACGTATTGTGGAATATTTTCTAGGGTGTTGAAAAATAGCCTACTACACCTCCAAATAGAGCTATTAAAGGTGATGTAGATAATATTAAGATGATAATCTTCAAATTATTGTTTGTGTTGCAATTCCTATTGTATCTAGTGTAGAGAAATCTTATTTTGATGAAAGGGATGCTTAGGCATATGCATTGATAGCTTTGTTTACCAAACATGTCATTATACCTCACATTCACTCCTACAAAATGACAAAGGATGCTTGGGATACACTTGCCATTCTATTCCAAGCAAGAAATGAGGCTCGCATTTTCTTACCTCCACAAATAGTTGACGAGTGAATGTGTGTGCAACTCTCCTCCCATCCTTTTATATCCTCTTGTATTCTAAAAATGGCAATGATATGGAATGATCTAGTATGTCCATGTGGTCATCATGGGACACACATCCACAGTACTACTGAATACCTTAGGATATCCCCTAAGCTTGGGACCTTGGCTATGGCTGGCCCTTGTCCCACACACACATGAATGGTCTTTGTAGACAAATGTCTAAAAAATACTTCACTTTTGAAGATTGTGCTCAATGGTTTTCCAAATTCATATCAAAGTTGTGCTTTTACTCTTCAACTTATGATTAAAGGAAATTTATATGCCTTAAAATTTGAGGAGATACTCTGCATTTGGATGCAAGAAGATCACTCTAGGTAGAAGAAGTCCATTATGCATCATGTAGATCAAGCTTTCCTAGCCAATGAGAAGAGGAAAGCTAAAAGGAGCTCATCTACTATTAAGTAGGAATATGTTAAGGTTGCTTAGTCAAAGAATGAACACAAAGATTGGAAGAAAATGCAAAACGAAATTTCTAAATACTGTAAAGCAAATGATCATGTCATAAGGAGTCATCCAAATTTGACTTCAAAAGAGGCCAAGAAGAAAGCTTTTGGAATGCTTTTTGTATTATTGTCTACCCCTAAAATAGACTTTGGTAATCTTATTTTACATGAACAAATATCATTAGCTACTATATGGAATTATGACCCATCTATTCATCTAAAGTCAATGTATACATTAGACTAAGACATTTTGTACATTACATTGATAGTAGGGCAACTAAAGATATTAGCTTTCATCATAGTTTCTTCAATTCATTGAGCATGCCCCTATAGGGAATATTTCCACATGTGCTAACAACTCCTCTTATCCAATAATGGGATTTGGCATCATCATTATGACTACTATTGATTGTAGTTCTTTCAAATTGTCAGTTGCTTTGTATATATTGAGGATCAAGAAGAATGTATTGTCAATTTTAGCATTAGTCAAGATTTTCTTGGTTGTCAAAGTTGTTCATGATAGATGTATAGTTGATGATCTCTCAAGTCGCGATGTTATTGTTGCTTCAAAGTTGTATAAGCTCATAGACTTTGCAAAATCTATGAATGTTGAAGCATGTATAGTTCAAGACTCTCAAGAAATGTCCAATCCAAAGATTTTTCATCCATGCTCTGTACATATGAATTTTGGTAGATTTCTTTGTGTACAGAAAGTAGGAAATGGTGTTCTCTATAACTAAACTAGAGGAGCGATGTAAAGATGTTTGTGAAGGCTATATTTTGGGCAAAATGGAGCGTTCGTCCTTTGAAAAAGATGGTTCTGTTTGATGTCCTCATAAATTCTAGCTTGTTCATTGTGATGTATGTTGTCCTACGTAGACACATTCTTTTGAGAAGTAGGTTTACTTCATGAATGTTATTGTCTATTTCTTGAACTGTGAATGGGTGAATCCATTGAAAGAAAATTCGAAAGTGTTTATATGCTTTAAATGGCTTTTTTTATGTCTTAATATCTCCTAACATATAAACTAGGCACCCTTTGATCAGATTGAGGGGGGCATTACATGTCATCTTATTTTAATGCATTTCTAGTTGAAGGTGGGATAAAACATCACTGTAGAGTTCAATATACAGATAAAAAACTTTGCATTTCTCAAAGAAAGAACATGAATCTCTTGGATGTCAAACTATATGATAAAAATTTTGGCTTAACCACATAATTTCTAGATTGCGGTTGTTATGTATACAACATATGTACTTAATCATTGTCCCACAAAAGCACCAGAATGCATCACTCCAATTGAGGCTTGCCATGGTCTCAAGTCATTTATTTCTCATCTATGTTTCTTTGGCTGTCTTGCATATCCATTAGTGTGAGAACAAGAAGGGACGAAATTAGATGATAAAGTAGTGAAATGTATATTTTTTGGGTGGATTTCTAAAACCAAAGGCTATTATTTGTACCATCCAGAAATTAGAAACATTATGGTTAGCCGTGATGTTTTTGTCAAAGATGCAATTGAGGCATTACTCTCATGTACCAAGGAGAATTTAGTTAACTCTAGAGATGTGTATGATACTTTCATAACTTCTTTTATAGGTAGATGGTCAAGTATTGGTCCTAATTAAGAAGTTTCTTAGCCTTTACAAGTTCCACATGTTGATGCACATAATTTTATTTTTATATGTACATTTACATGATGCAATTGTCGATGAGAGACATGATATAGGGAAGGTAGAAACTATGCCTAAATGGTTGGTGAAATCTTTTACTTATAGAAAAATATATGCACCTCTATCATATCATTCACGTTCGGGTTCTCATACTACTTCCTTTGCATCAAATTGCTATACAATGGCTAGCTCTACTCTTTGTGGTGAGAATGAGCGTGTTTTTTTCAATGATCTTTAAGTGATTTGCCTCCAAGAAAAGAGGACAATTGGTATTAAATGTGTACACATGCTAAATGTAAGCCTGATGGAATAGCTGAAATGTATAAGGTAAGGCTTATTGTAAATAGCCATGATCAAGAGAGAGGCATATATTTTGATGATGTGTTTTCACCCACATGTCAAATCCAGATTCCACACATTTCATATCATCTATGCATTTAGAGCTCATCATGGTTGTAATGAGAAGCATACTGCTAAATTTAAGGCACATTTGCATGCCTCTTTTGAGATGTCAAATTTGGGGCATTTGAACCATTATTAGGGCATACAATTAATGCAATTTGATGGGGGAATAACTTTGTGTCAAACAAAATATATTAACACATTATTATAGTGTTTGGGCTTGAAATTTCACACCTATTGCTAGTCATATGGAAGCAGGCTAATAGTTAAGTCTTCATGATGCTTGAGATGCATTTGATGTTGTTTTGTATCATCACACTTTTGGATGCTTGATGTACTTACACATTAACTTGACATGATATTCAGTTTGTTGTCTCTCAGATAAATAGCTTTATGAATTTTCAGGGTATCAAGCATTGACACATGGTTAAGCACATGTTTTTCCACTTGGATGCTTCCCAACTACTTGGATTGTTTTATCCCAAGGAAGGATCATTACTACCAAATATACATGCCTTTTTGACTCTCTGTTGGTTGGTTGCTATGACACTCGTGTGTCGACTGGTGTTTTTTGCTTCATGCTTGGCAGCTCATGCATCTCTTTGTTGAGAAGGAAGCATCCTAGTGTGGCCAATTCTAGTTGTGTGGTTGAATATAAGGTATCTTTCATAGCAAATGTTGAGTGTGTGTGGCTCAAACACCTTTTGCCTGATTTGGATGTTGGTCAATCTTCTACTAACACATTCTTCAATGATAGTTATAGCACATTGAAAGTTGCAAGGAACCCGATGTTCCATGCTCAAATAAAACACATTGAGGTGCACTATCATTATGTTAAGGAGAGGTTGTCTACTACACAGATTAGTTTGGCATATGTGCCCATATAAGATACTGTTTCTTCTCCTTGCTTGTGTTCTTTATGCACTTCGGGAGACCTCAAACACCCATAGTATCATTATAATTTCCAAGCAAAACCAAAATTAAGTGGAGTGATATTGAAGAAATGTTTTCAATGTCATAGCTAAAGGCTAAGAGCAAAAGGGGTCTTGAATATTGTAATGACAAAATTTTAATAGTAGTTCATAAAAATTATTACTTTTTCCAGATATATGATATGAAAAGAAAATTAAACATTTAGTTTTTATGAATGTGAATCTAAATAAAAATGATCAAACATCACTCTATTCCCATGAAATATCCATTATTCTATGATTCCATGTTTGTGGTTCGTAAACCTAATCATCTATGCACCAAACATGCAAGGCTTATGAATGTGAATTCTACATGCAAGGCTTATGAATGTGAATTCTGATGTAGGCGCTAATGTAAATGAGGACTAGATACGAAGGGATGGAAATATCGAAAACTAAAGATATTATTTATAAACAAAAACATGCATTAACTAGCAAAAAGATTTAATTTCTCACACTACATTCGTTGTTCTCCAGATGAATGTAGTCTCACACAGAGTGCTTGAATGCCATTGCCTATCTTTTACGTAGATTGTTATAAAATATGAACATAACTTTCATATTGAATTTTAAAATGTTGTGTATAGAGTGATAATAAACGTACTTTCGAGGCATCCAATGTGTCAATTCTCTATTAACTGTATAAAGAAATATGGAATTGATATTGATTGAAAGTATCCATCTTTGATTGATTTATCGAAACTTTCTTCGTAACAGACTAAATTCTATTTCATAGTGGAATACTAAAATCTTGTTTGGTTAGATCCACAGCACATCCCTCCAAAGAGCGAATTCTCTTTTGAATCCAAACGATTTATAAAAAAAGAAACATCTTCAGTTGCCAATCTTTCCTGTGAGCATTTCACATTGTCATGTGTATGCAAAAATTTATGCATGGATCTGTTAAAACTCATAAAAAGCTCGCTCAAATAGACATAGATCACATATATGCACAAATACATGGACACTCGAGTCTCATTAATCACACACAAAAACAGATTATTAAGGGAAAATCGATGCATACACATAACAAAGTAGATTTCATATTTTAATATCTCTAAATTTGAACGTCCTCTTATTTACAGGTATAAAATGGGTATCAATTTAGAAACTCGAATAAAAAACATGACTACAGAAAACAAAACCTGTCACGTGACATGCAAAGAAAGAATAAAATCCATAAAAAAATATTTGTCCATGTATAATGAACGATTTTGGCATTCGACCTTTCGTAAGATTAACATCCTCTAGATGGAACAAACTCTCAAATACATAAGAAGAGAAATAATTAGGTTCTTCAAACCAATTCCATTAAAGGAACGCTTTTTTAAATAAGTAGAGAAAAGGAATTATGAGACTTTAAACCTTCAGTCAAGTCGTGATTCTTAAAAATTGGATTTCTATCTAGTGCTTCCGTCTTCCTCATCTTCAAATAATTGAAAGGGGAACATCAAGCATTTCACAATGCACACATCAAGAAATTGCTTTTATGGTTATCTTTTTGGTATCATATTACTTCGTTTTGTAGTTTTCCGAAACACGAACCTCCAAAATCTTAAAATTTTTGTGTTCTAAGTACCTCTATGGGAGTTATTGAAAATTATTTTGTTTCTTAAACAAGATACTTAAAGTAATTTTATTTTATCTATTTCTGAGTCTTTCTGTCTTTTAAAGATGAAGGACTCATATGATAATATTCTTTTTGTGGACATTTCATCACTCTGAAATGGAAAAATGTAAATCAACAACAGAATATCCCATTGCAACTATAGGTGTTTGGAAATAATTTACCTCGACAAACATAGATCCCAATGTTATTGTAGAATTCATGTAAACTAACCAAAAACAAAATTGAAGCAATGTAGGAATTCCTTAATCTTTACATTACATATCATTGCCAAAGATTTATAGTAGATGGATCATCAATCACTACAAGCAATATGGACGCATAGTGACGGTTAAAGCGACACAATTTCATCCCTATAAATTGCATAAAGCATCACAACAAGCATTGAGCACTGAACATCGATTAAACAATGAAAAATTTGATGTTGTTATTGACGTGGGGCACGATGGGATAAGCGACCGTTGCATCGAGCATCGCTAAAGAGATGATTAAAAAAAGCATCACATAATCGATGCTAATTATCGTGACATATGTGATGATATCTGGAGAGGCATTTGCAACACTTTAGCATCGCTTACACAACGGGTTTTTGAAAAAAACAAAATTTAAAACATTGGAGGCTCTTCGATCGGCACCTACATGCATTTGATCAAAGATCTCTCCAACATTCACTATTGCACTGTGCTTACGAACTGACACAATCGCTTGCAAAATTGTTGTTTTGTCTAATCTCTATCTTATTGTGTCTCTCTCTATTTTTCTCTTTCTACATCTTTCTCTCTTTGAATTCTCTCTCTCTCTCCCCTCTCTCTCTCTCCCTCTCTCTCTCTCTCTCTCTCTCTCTCTCTCTTTATTTCAGGTTATTCAAGAAGCTAACCACGCAAAACATATGGCTAGCTATTGTAAGTACAATTTTCATTCTTTGTATATCATTTGAATTGTGTTATTTTCATAAATTATCATACTCGCACTTATTGATATGCACATATACACTTATACATGATGAAGATGCACATTGACACATATACACATGCACATACACACACATATTTACAAACACATACATGTGGACATACACACACATACACATGCATATGCACAACATTTCTATAACCACATAAAAAACATGCATGCATCATTATTGCATATTTACATACACATACATGCATTAACACATACTTAAATACATGTATATGCACATCCACATGCATGCACATGGATGCAAATGGAAATGCATCCACATGGACATGCATGTTTCATACATATAAACATGCATATACATACACTTGTATATGTTTATAAACATACATATACATATGCACATACCCATATATACACACACATACACATATATACACACATATATGCACATACATACACACACATGCACATACATACATATACACATATACATGCACATACACACATATACACATACACTTACACATATACATGCACATACATATACACACACATACACATGTACACATGCACATACACATATATACACATATATACACATATATACTCACACAAGCACATGCACATACACGCATATACACATATACATATGTACATACATACATATACACACACATATTACACACATATACATGCACATATGTACACACACATACACACATACACACACATACGCATGCACATACATACATATACACAAAACATACACATGCACATACATACATATACACACATATACATGCATATACACACGTATACACATACACTTACATATATACATGCACATACATACATACATATACACACATACACATGCACATACACATACATAGACATATGCATATACACTTACACATGCACATGCAGATACATCCATATACATATATACATATGCACATACATATATGCACATATATAGATAGATACATACATATACATGCATATAGAAACACTTACACATATAGATATTTATGTACATGTGCATATATACATTTTATATACACACAAGGACACATAAATATGAATGAATTTTATAATTAAAGTAATAAACAACATGCTTAATATAAATGATAATAGAAAACAATAGAACAAGACTTTTCATTAGTTAATACCATACACACAATTCAAAACATAACTGAAATGAATAATATATATATATATATATATATATATATATATATATATATATATATATATATATATATATATATATATATATATATATATATATATATATATATATATATATATATATTGAATCATTTGAATGGATATAAGCTAATAGATTCTTCTTTATTCAACTAGAATGTCGATGAATCCCACTACAGAGATGAAATCATGTTCTTTGAAATTAGAACATGAACCTTTGGGGTATGGCTAATTATTTTATATATAGCTTTATCTTCAAGCAACAAATTTATGTCATGTATGTATGCATATGTGTGTGTATTCATGTGGATCATATGTATACATGTGTTAATATGTACGTATATGTGTTTCATGTATATGTATGTGTGTGGATTTGTGTGATATATGTATACATGTGTTAGTATGCACACATTTATATATGCATATGCATATGTGTAATATATGCAAGTGTGTTCATAATTGTGTATGCATGTGTGCATGTAGGCATGTTTATATGTCATGTGAACATGTATATATGTATATGTGTCTATGTGTAAATGTGTACATGTAAATATGTACGCATGTATATGTATACCTCTGTGCATATAGGCATGTATGGGTGATCCATAATGTATCTACTCCATTTTATATTTATATATGTGTATCTACATGATGTGTATGTATCTTTATATAAATTATGATCTTCGTTGATTCGAGTAGCTATATATATAGAGGCATAAGGTTAGGAGGAGAGACATCTCTCTAGTAGGTGGTCAGAGGAATACATGCAATGTGTACATATACTTCAATCATATGGCTAAAGGATGAATTAGAGTCTAAGATTTAGGGTTTTTGAAATGGGGTTTCTGAATTAGAATATTTAGAATAATGTTTTTCAATTAGGATGTGTGTATATGTATGTATGTATGTATGTATGTATGTATGTATGTATGTATGTATGTATATATGTATGTATGTGTGTATGTATGTATGTATGTATGTATGTATGTATGTATGTATGTATGTATGTATGTATGTATGTATGTATGTATGTATATATATATATATATATATATATATATATATATATATATATATATATATATATATATATATATATATATAGTGTATGTATGTATGTCTATATGTGTGTATGCATGTTTGTGTATGTATGTGTTTTTATATGTGTGTATGCATGTGTTGTGTGTGTGTGCATTCATGTGTATGTGTATATATGTATGTAAATATGATTATGTGAGTCTATGTGTGTGTACATATGATTATGTATGTGTATGTGAGTTTTTGTATGTGTCTATGTGTGTATCCATTATATGTATGTAACTGCATGCATGTGTATGTGTGCGTTAAATGTGCATGTATGTGTGTGTATTTGTAAATGTGCGTGTATGTGTATGTGTGCATAAATGTGCATGTATGATGTATATGTGTGTCTATGGGTGTATTTGTACCTCTAGTTGCACTATTTTCTCTCTTGCATATACATACATACATACATAAACACACGTAACCCATATCCACATATATATACATACACACATACACATGTATGCATGTGAACTAATGTGGATGTACGTTTGTGTATATATGTGTGTATATAGATATGTGTATAAATATATTTGTAAATATATGTGTATATATATGTGTGTATATTATGTGTGTGTGTATATATATAGTTACACATATAAATATAACAAATAAAAGCAATGCATACCATGCATTATCACGATGATGAGCCATAAGTGTTTGCATCTCTTTTTAGATACCACTTATGCGACCATTGAGTCCTAACCTCTGTCTCAAGTGAACCAAGTACGTATTTGTTATCCCTCTCATCATGCTCACTAAAAAAATAAAAAGATCATGTAAATAAAACATAAGATAATTTATTTCAATTTATATGTAAAACTTATACTTACTTCCACTGCAAGTGGACAAGGTGCAGGTAAGAGTCACATAATGCTCGCAATCTTCTCTTGAACACCAATCCATTCCCTATATACACTATATTCCCCTCTGGTTCTATATCACACTCCAGCCCTAAGGTGCCTATGCATGTCCTCATAGGCACCTATGCTCTACTCTCATGATCTGGAGGTGGTATAGGTGTCCTGGAAATAGATAGATAAAAATAAATAAAAATTGTTAGAATATCATTAAAATCAAATTTGTGAAAAAAAACATACGTATGAGCAGATAGTTGTCTTCCTACATGTGGACCCACAGAAGAGCTCTCCTCTGATCGTTGGGTAAGCATCTGGATCGTTAAATCTAGCTCATCATCAAGCATCTCTAAGTACTCATGCATGATGATCCCTAAAGTATCAAGTGGAGCTTTTTCTCTCATTAGACTTTTTATGAGAGTGAGTTTCACCTTTCTCTCTCTAATAGGATCCATAATACCTGTACATATAAAACAAAATGGGTTACAAATCAATATATGTACATGTACATATGTAGTCATGTATTTGTTTGTGTGTATATGTATGTGTATGTATATGTATATGTGTATGCATGTGTATGTTTCAATTGTGTATGCATCCTTACATATATATGCATGTGTATGAATGTGTGTATGTTTGTGAACACGTATGCATGTGACCTGATATGTGTATACGTATATGTTTGTATATGTATGTGTGTGTATATGTATGTGTATGCATGTGTATGTGTGTATGCATGTGTATGTGTATATGCATGTGTGTATATGTGTGTATCTATATGTGTGTATGTATATGTAAGTATGTATATGTGTGTGTATGTGTATGCAGGTGTATATGTGAGTGTGTCTATGCATGTAAGCATGCATGTATGCATATGCATGTGCATTATGTATGCAAATGTATGCATGTGTGTGTGTATGTGTGTGCATGCATGTAAGTATGTATGTATGCATATGTATACATGTATGTGTATGTGTGTGTGTGTATGTGTCTCTATGTGTGTGTATGCATATATGTGTGTGTATGTCTCTATGTGTGTGTATGTTTCCATGTATGTGTATAGGTGTGGGAATATGTGTGTGTGTGTGCATCTATGTATGTCTAAGTGTGTATGTGTGTGTCTATGTGGGTACATACGTGTATATCCGTATATATGTGTCTATATGCATGTGTATGTGTGTGTGTAAATGTGTGTAGATTTTTGTATGTGAGTGTGTATATGTGTCTATGTGTCTATGTGTGTATGTATGTGTATATGTATGTGTGTATTTGTGTGTGTGTTTATAAGTGTGTATGTGTCTATGTGTGTATGTGTGTGTATATGTTTGTGTATATGTGTGTGTCTATGTGTGTATATGAGTGTTCTATGTGTGTGTTTATGTGTGCATATATGTGTGTGTGTATGCATGTATATGCATGTGTGTAAATCTGTGTGTATGTGTGTGTATGTGTGTGTATGTGTATGTCTCTATATGCGTATGTGTGGCTATGTGTGTGTATGTGTGTATGCATGGAAGCATGTATGTATGCATATGCATGTGCATTATGTATGCATATGTATGCATGTGTGTGTGTTTGTGTGTGTGTATGCATGTAAGTATGTATATATGCATATGCATATGTATTCTGTATGCATATGCATATGCATTATGTATGCATGTATGTTTATGTGTGTGTGTGTCTACGTGAGTGTGTTTGCATATATGTGTGTATGTCTCTATGTATGTGTATGTATGTGTGTGTGCGTGTCTCTATGTGTGTATGTGTGTGTGTCTATGTGTGTATGTGTGTGTGTCTATGTATGTATGAGTGTGTATATGTGTGTATATACATGTGTATCTATGTATATGTGTCTGTATGCATGCGTATGTGTGTATGTGTGGATGTGTGTATGTGTGTGTGTGTGTAAGTGTGTATGTGTCTATGTGTATGTGTATATGTGTGTGCATATGTGTGTGTGTGTCTATGTGTGTATGTGTGTGTCTATGTGTGTATGTGTGTATGTGTGTGTCTATGTGTGTATATATGTGTGTGTATATATGTGTTTGTGTATGCATATGGATGTGTGTGTGTAAATTTGTGTGTATCGGTGTGTGTTTATGTGTGTGTATGTTTCTATGTGTGTTTGTGTCTATGTGTGTGTATGTGTGTGTCTATGTATGTAGGTGTGTGTGTGTCTATGTGTTTATGTGTGTGTCTATGTATGCATATAGGTGTGTATGTGTATATATGTGTGTGTATGCATGTGTATGTGTGTGTGCAAATCTGTGTGTATGTGTTTGTGTATGTTAGTATGTGTGTGTATGTGTGTATGTGTGCATATCTATATGTGTATGTGTGTGTCTATGTGTGCATATAAATGTGTGTGTGTGTATATATGTGTGTGTATGCATGTGTATGTGTGTGGATGTGTGTTTGTGTGTGTAACTCTATATGTGTCTATGTATGTATCTATGTGTATGTGTGTGTGTTTATGTGTGTATGTGTGTGTGTTGGTGTGTATGTGTGTGTCTATGTGTGTATATATGTGTGTGCGTATGCATATGTATGTGTGTGTGTAAATATGTGTGTATGTGTGTGTATATGTGTGTGTTTATGTGTGTGTATGTGTGTGTATGTGTGTGTATGTGTGTGTATGTCTGTGTATGTGTCTATGTGTGTATGTGTGTGTATGTGTGTCAGTCTATGTGTGTATGTGTGTGTGTGTGTGAATGTGTGTATGTGTGTCTATGTGTAAATATGTGTGTGTATGCATGTGTATGTGTGTGTGTAAATTTGTGTGTATGTGTATGTGTGTGTATGTGTGTATATGTGTGCCTATGTTGATGGGGGAAGTATCTCAACCCCTAAGCAACGACGAAGCGCGAATGACCTCCACAGGTATCCTTCTTTGACCTCTGCACACCGAAAGTGCTCTTACTCAAAGCTTATGCAAAGAACTCCAGTGAGCTTTCTGTAGACCTGTAGTAGACACCAAGAGATTTCCAACAAGACAAAGTTTACTTCAAATGGATGCTTACACAAAGAGAAACAATGTCTACAACATGAGCTAGTTGAATGCTCACAACTGCTAGTCAAGCAGATACCTCACTTCACTTCAGCAAGCTTTTCTCCGAGATTATACAGGGAATGAATCTCAAACTTAGGCGAGCTTCAGAGCCCTCTAATAGCTACCCAATGACACCAAAATCATAGCAAATGGATAAATAGAGAAGGAGAATCAGCCCTTACAACAGAGAGCAAAATATTTCCAACAGAGCCTACACACAGAGAGAGATATCAATCACACAACTTCACTAAAATGAATGTTGCTCCTAGATTACTCAGAGAATGCTCCAGAGAAATTGTGAGCCTACAATAGACTCTAATAGCTATCCAATGATACAAGGATTACATCAAATGGATACAATATGAGGGAGAACCAATGCTAACAACTCAGGGGTAGAGAGTTGCAACACTGCCTGCGCACACAGATAGATATGCCTACTAAAAGAAAACAAACAAGCAAGCAAGGGGCTAGCTTAAGCAAGGGGCTTGCTTATCACAACTCCAGCACTTAGTGCTCACTTTACATGAGCTAAAACGCCAAGAAGATGGCCCAAAGAAGTCAGGATACATGCTCCTTTTATAGTGAGAAGTGTGCCCCTAAAATCTAGGAACTACCTTCCTAAATCAGCCTCCTAACTTGGAGGATTTAGTTGAGATGAATTGGGGAGTGGTTGAGTGACTTTTCTTGATAGAATCTTGTGGCTTTAGGCTTCCTTTGGTTGCTCCACATGTCCATAAAAGATTCCTCACGAATTTGTAGCTTGAAGCTTGACTTTTAACACTCCCCCTCAAGCTTGAATTCTTCATCCTCATCCAAGCTCCTTCATGTTGATGCTTTGCTTGAATTTTGAAATCTTCATTCCATCCAAAGCCTTTGTAAACATGTCGGCAACTTGGTCTTTGGTACCAATATGATGTACTGAAACCTCCTTGGATATCACCTTTTCCCTTATGAAGTGATAGTGCACTTCAATATGCTTGGTTCTAGCATGATAGACAAGATTCGATGCTAGATGAATGCTACTCATATTGTCACAAAAAATTGGATATGTGTCAACCTGCAAATTAAGCTCCATAAATAACTTCTTAATCCACATTAGCTCACATGTGACTTGAGCCAAAGCTCTATACTCAGCCTCGGTGGAAGATAATGCCACCGTGGCTTGCTTCTTTGAAATCCATGAGATGATCTTGCTACCTAGCATGACTAGGTAACCACTTGTACTTCTTCTATCCTCCTTGGAACCGGCCCAATCCGCATCAGAATAAGCTTTGACCTGCATATCATCATCAAATGAATAGAACAATCCTTCATTTATAGTGGCCGTGAGATATCGTAACATTCTTCTTGTAGCTTGCAAGTGTGTAGTCCTTCGACTATGCATAAATTGTGATAACACTCCAACTCCATATGCTATGTCAGGCCTAGTTATTGTGGCATAATTTAAAGAGCCTACAATAGAGCAATAAAAAGTTACATCCTCTAATGGCTCTCCATCAATGGAGCTTAGCTTTACATTAACTTCCATGGGATTTGAAATAGGCTTGCAATGTAGCATCCCAAACCTCTCAAGTAGGTCTAGAATATACTTCCTTTGTATGAGCATAATACCTTCTTCTTTGTATATAACTTCAATGCCAAGAAAATACCTAAGATCTCCAAGATCCGATATCCTAAACTCCTTTCCAAGCTTTGCCTTGATCTCCTCAATGCCCTTTGTATCATTACCTATAATGATAAGATCATCTACATACACACACATGTAGACTACAAGTTCTCCTCTTTGTTTGATGAAGAGAGATGGATCCGCCTTGCATTGATTGTAACCACATTTGATCAAATAGTCCACCAATCTTTGGTTCCAAGCCCTTGGAGCTTGCTTTAGGCCATAAAGTGCCTTCTTCAACCTACAAACATGATGTGGAAACTCTTTATGAACAAAACCTAGTGGTTGCTCCATGTATACCTCTTCTTCCAAGTCTCCATTGAGAAAGGCATTCTTGATATCCAATTGGAAAAGCTTCCATCCTTTGCTAGCAGCCATTGCAATGAGTGTCCTAATGGTGCTCATCTTTGCCACAGGGCTGAATGTCTCTTCAAAGTCCACTCCATAGGTTTGTGCAAAACCCTTGGCCACCAATCTTGCTTTGAACCTAGAAATAGATCAATCTGAATTCCTCGTTACTTTATACACCCACTTATTACCTATTACCTTCATGTTCTCCTTCTTGGGCACTAGAGTCCATGTTTGATTTTCCTCAAGTGTGTCGATCTCTTCTTGCATTGCCTCTTTCCATTCGGTGTACCTGCTTGCATCTTCATAGCAATCGGGCTCATGATCTTCTACTACTTTGTTCATATATGCATAATGTGTTGCCATGTATGAATCATAAGTAAACCTTTGAGTTGGATACTTAACTCTAGAAGACTTCCTTTCTTCACCTTTTGGAGGAATAAACCTCCTTTGCCTTGGGAACTTGATCTCTTTCTTTGACGTGGCTTCTTTCTCCATCATGTGTCCTTCATCATCTTCAACTTCATTACCTTCTTCATCCAACTCCACCAATGTTGCTTTGCCTTTTTTGATTGATTGTGCTTCATAGCTTGATGAAGATCGCCCCCTCCATGGTGAGTTCATGCTTGAACTATCTTCATTGATGGAACACCTTGGGCCGCTTAGCTCTAGGTCGATTTGGTCTTCATCATGTCCATGCTTTTCTTCTTCATAGTCCTGCATACAATCATACTTCTTATACCAAGGGAGTAGCTCATCAAATGCTACATCCCTTGATATCCTCAAGTCCTTTGTGTTTGGGTTGAAGCACCTGTAACCTTTATGATCATTTGAATATCCTAGAAACACACACTTTTCTGCCTTTGGTTGTAGCTTGTGCCTCAAGTCACTTGGCACATGTACATAACAAGTACATCCAAATATCTTCAAGTGGGAAAGATCAGGTTTCTTACCATAATAGGCTTGATATGGTGTCAAGCCATGGATCCTTGAGGTAGGAGCCCTATTCATAAGATACACGGCGGTATTTGCTGCATCACTCCAAAACATGTTAGGTACATTCATCTCATTAAGCATTCTTCTAGCGATCTCGGCAATGTATCTATTCTTTCTCTCTGCTACTCCATTTTGTTGGGGTGTGTACCTACATGTTACTTGCCTCTTGATGCCTTGATCCATTAAAAAATCAGAAAACTCATTGGAGAAATATTCTCCCCCTCCATCGGACCTTAGCTTCTTGATATATGTACCTGTTTCCTTCTCTACCATTGCCTTCAATGCTTTGAAGCATGTAAACACATCTGATTTGTTTTTTATGAAATAAACCCAAACCATCCTTGTGCAATCATCTATAAAAGTGACAAAGTACTTGTTACCTCCAATGGATTGCTCTTTGGTTGGCCCCCACACATCTGTATGTATCAACTCCAATGGATGTTGGCTTATGTAGCCACTCTTCTTGAATGGAAGTCTCGCTTGCTTCCCTAGTTGACAAGATTCACATAAATGCTTCATACCTTGTCCTTGGAAGTTGGGAAGACCTTCAACTAGCCTCTTGAATTGAATTTCCTTCATTCTTTGTATGTTGATGTGACCTATCCTCTTGTGCCACAAGTCCAACTCCGAAATCCTCTTGTTTCCATATGTGAAGTAGACATGTTGAGTGGAATGAGAATTTACCTCAAAAGTGAAGAGTCTCCCTTGCTTCTTTCCTCTTGCTATGACCTTGTAACCTTGCTTAGGGTTCTCCACAAAGCATCCACCTTTGTTGAACCTTACTTGATAGCCTCTTTCAACCATTTGCCCAACGGACACCAAGTTCTTTGTGATGGTAGGTATATGCAAGACATCCTTGAGACATCTTCCTTCCTCCTTGTCATCCAAAGCTACATCTCCAACATGGGAGGTCTCATGGGTTGTATCATCACCTGTTTCTACATGTCCTTTACCTTTGGGAACATGTAGATTAGTAAACGAAGAAGAATTGCAGCTCATATGGTTGCTACATCCACTATCAATATACCAAGTGTTATCTACTTTGCTTGAATTCCCATTCATGTGCATCATCAAGAGATTGTCATTTTCTGAACTTGTAGAAGCATAATTACCTTGGCCTTTGTATGAAGAACCTTGATTATAGCTCCTTTGGTTTCCTCCTTGGTAGCAATCTCTAGCATAGTGGCCAAACTTGCCACATATGTAACATCCTTCGCCATCTTGATTCTTGTTTTGTTGATGTCGTCCTCCTCTTCCTCTTGTTCTCCCTCTCCCTCTTTGTGATGAGGTGCCTTGGTCATGTCCTTGATTACTTGAGTGGCCTTGCCTTCCTCCAAACCTTCCTTTGCACCTTCCTTGTCCTCGTCTTCCTTTGCCCCTTTGATTACCTGCATAGAAAACTTGTGCATCCTTGCTTTTAGTTGAACTTCCACCTATGTTCATTTCTTCGGTGACCATGAGAGCAGCCAATTGCTCAAAATCGAGAAGATTATCCCTTACATAAACTGAAGTGGTAAAGGGTTTCCACTTCTCATCATCTCTCAAACCATTGAGAGTATAAGCCACAAGATCGTCATCGTCTACGTGGCTTCCAATGGATCCCAATGCATCTGATAACTCCTTGACCTTAAGTATGTAGTCATTTATGCTACTCCCTGAGCTCTTCCTAAGGTTGTTGAGCTCATTCTTGAGTTGGATCTTCCTTGCTTTGGTGCTTGTTGAATAAAGCCTTTCAAGTGTCTCCCATACCTTCATGCTTGAATCCAAGTCTTGGATATGGCCGATCATGCTATTGCTAATGTGTTGGGAAAGGATAAAGATAACCCTCTTGTCTCTTTCATTCCATTCCCTAAAGGCCCTTCTCTGGTCATTGGTTGGATTCTCATCCAACCTAGGTCTTGGTTCACTTCCACTAATCAACCCCCAAAGGCCCTTGCCCATAAGATAGTTGGAGACCCTAAATCTCCATGGCTCATAGTTCCCTTTGTCTAGCTTTTCAATTTGAGTGTTGAAGTCTCCCATATCTACTCTTTGATACTTGACCTAGCCCTTGGCTAATGCTTCAATGTGTGTAAAATGAAAATGAGGCTCTGAGGTTACCTCAATCCAAAGCTTTCCTTACATGGACACCTTGTGCTCTTGAAACTTTGAGTAGAATAGCGCCCCCTTGATGTGAGCTACCTCCAGGAAGCTTTTGTTGATGCAAATCTTCAACCACCAACTCCAAGAGGTCTTCTTGCTTGTATGTGATGCCTCCAAGATGCCCAAATGCTTTGATACCACTGATGGGGGAAGTATCTCAACCCCTAAGCAATGACGAAACACGAATGACCTCCACAGGTATCCTTCTTTGACCTCTGCACACCAAAAGTGCTCTTACTCAAAGCTTATGCAAAGAACTCTACTGAGCTTCTGTAGACCTGTAGTAGACACCAAGAGCTTTCCAACAAGACACATTTTACTTCAAATGGATGCTTACACAAAGAGAAACAATGTCTACAACATGAGCTAGTTGAATGCTCACAACTGCTAGTGAAGTAGAGACCTCACTTGACTTCAGCAAGCTTTTCTCAGCTATTATACAGAGAATGAATCTCAAAATTGGGTCAGCTTTAAAGCCCTCTAATAGCTACCCAATGACACCAAAATCATAGCAAATGGATAAATAGAGAAGGAGAACCAGCCCTTACAATAGAGAGCAAAATATTTTCAAAAGAGCCTACACACAGACAGAGATATCAATCACACAACTTCACTAAAATGAATGTTGCTCCTAGATTACTCAGAGAATGCTCCAGAGAATTTGTGAGCCTACAATAGACTCTAATAGATATCCAATGATACAAGGATTACATCAAATGGATACAATATGAGGGAGAACCAATGCTAACAACTCAGGGGTAGAGAGTTGCAACACTGCCTGCACACACACATAGATATGCCTACTAAAAGAAAAAAAACAAGCAAGCAAGGGGCTAGCTTAAGCAAGGGGCTTGCTTATCACAACTCCAGCACTTAGTGCTCACTTTACATGAGCTAAAACGCCAAGAAGATGGCCCAAAGAAGTCAGGATACATGCTCCTTTTATAGTGAGAAGTGTGCCCCTAAAATCTAGGAACTACCTTCCTAAATCAGCCTCCTAACTTGGAGGATTTAGTTGAGATGAATTGGGGAGTGGTTGAGTGACTTTTCTTGATAGAATCTTGTGGCTTTAGGCTTCCTTTGATTGCTCCACATGTCCATAAAAGATTCCCCACGAATTTGTAGCTTGAAGGTTGACTTTTAACATATGTGTCTATGTGTGTGCATGTGTGTGTGTTTGTGTGTGTATGTGTGTGTGTGTGATTATGTGTGTATGTGTGTGTCTATGTGTGTATACATGTGTGTGTATGCATGTGTATGTGTGTGTGTAAATATGTGTGTAAGAGAGTGTGTGTGTGTATGTGTGTGTATGTGTCTATGTGTGTATGTCTGTGTGTATGTGTGTGTATGTGTGTGTATGTGTGTGTATGTGTGTGTATGTGTGTGTATGTGTGTGTATGTGTGTGTATGTGTGTGAATGTGTGTGTATGTGTGTGTCTCTGTAGATGTGTATGTGTGTGTGTGTCTATGTATGTATGTGTGTGTCTATGTGTGTATATATGTGTGTGTGTATGTGTGTGTGTATGTGTGTGTGTGTCTATGTGTGTATGTGTGTGTATTTGTGTGTATGTGTGTGTGTCCATGTGTGTATGTGTGATTGTGTCTATGTGTGTGTGTGTGTCTATGTGTGTATGTGTGTGTCTATGTGTGTGTGTACTGTGTGTGTCTATGTGTGTGTGTGTCTATGTGTCTATGTGTGTATGTGTGTATTTGTGTGTAAAGGTGTATGTATTTGTGTATGTGTGTGTATGTGTAAGTCTATGTGTCTATGTGTGTATATATGTGTGTGTATGCATCTGTATTTGTGTGTATAAATGTGTATGTAAGTATATATGTGTATATGTATGTGTGTGTATGTGTGTATACATGTGTATGTGTCTATGTGTCTACGTGTGTGTGTGTCTTTGTGTGTATGTGTGTGTATTTGTGTGTGTCCATGTGTATATGTGTGTGTCACTATGTGTTTACATGTGTGCATATGTCTGTGTGTATGCATCTGTACATGTGTATTTAAATCTATGTGTGTATGTCTGTGTGTGAGCATACCTTTGTGCTTCTTTGACCATCTCTAGCTAGGAGGTTGTGTGCATATGCTTGCTCTCTCTCCCTCTCTCTCTCTCTCATCTCCATCCCGACACGAATGTGCTAGAAGAAATCAGAATCTTTTTTAACATTCCAGAGTGTCGCTCATGCAATGCTCTGAAATATGAAGACGTAGCTTATGCAACACTCCAACATTGTAGGTAGTTTCCCAACATCGGTAGGAGCATCGCAAAATTGCAGCACTTTGTGAGGATCCAAACGAGCATCACATAAGCAATGCTTGGCATCGCTTATGCAATGGGCCCACTCTATTTAATAAAAAAAGAGTTTCATCGCTTATGCGACCCTTTCATTTCATAAGCAATGAAACTTGCTTTTTTTCAATGGGGGGCATCACTATGCCATCCTTTTTCTAGTAGCAAATTTTAATCTGAGCCTTTTAACTCATTAATCATCACTTTTAATCTTGTTAATACCTATAGGATTGAAAATTGAACCAAGAAATAATTAAATTCCATACTTATCAAAAAATATTAAACTTCCTGAGAATCTAATACTCAATGAATTTCCATTTGTTTTTTAACATACCCAACAACGCCTAAAAGTTCTTTAACCACCAATTTGCAATTTTTTCGACTAGTTTTAGAGTCATAAATATCTTCCTTCAACAGATGGGAAGATCTTCTCTTGTCAAAACGTTATAATGCATGTGATTCATTGTGTTATGTACAATGACCAAGTCCAGTACCCAGGTAGAAATAATTGATAGTGTTAAAATTCGCTTAAATCTATCTTGATGCTTTAAATTGGATTCTAAATAGCATTTCTTGTACGAAACAATGTAATTCAAAAATTCCATGTACATAATTTTCCACAAGTGCCTCAGTTTGGTTTTATGGTATGTACTTTTGATCCTTCATGACCTATCCATAAGGAATCATGGGTTTTATTCATAGCAGCTTGAAATTTCAGACGATTCCTACCAAAAACATATTGATAATGTCATATCCTCCCTTTATCAAGCCACCAAATAAACCAATTTGTTTCCAAAGAAACTTGTAGGCATGCCTTCAGATATTTCTGGATTTACCTATCGACCAACTGATGCTAGAATGAAAAATTCCTAGTCTTTTTCAATGAAAAATTCTAATTTGGAAACATTCAAGTCATGAATAGAATGGAAAATTCTAAGCTAGATAAAACTTATAAAGTTTATTCCTGAAGAATCTCATCCTTCCATATTGAATTGCTTTTCAGTACATGAACATGATCTTGTTGCCGAATCGATCAAGGAGATGTCTGAAGGAGGACAACCATTGTTTCGAATCAGCCAAGATGGGCGCAACATTGTCCTTAAACGTCAATGAGCTTTCTGTTAAAATTGGATTTAAGATAACAAGAAAGGATAAAAGCACACGTAGAAGATGCATGTGTGTATGTATGTGTGTATGCATGTAAGCATGTATGTATGCATATGCATGTGCATTATGTATGCATATGTATGCATGTGTGTGTCTATGTGTGTGTGTATGCATGTAAGTATGTATATATGCATATGCATATGTCTACGTGTGTGTGTTTGCATATATGTGTGTGTATGTGTGTGTATATGTGTGTCTGTGTGTGTGTGTGTCTATGTGTGTATGTGTGTGTCTCTATGTGTGTATGTGTGTGTGTCTATGTATGTATGAGTGTGTCTATGTGTGTATATACATGTGTATCTATGTATATGTGTCTGTATGCATGCGTATTTGTGTGTGTGTGGATGTGTGTATGTGTGTGTTTAAGTGTGTATTTGTCTATGTGTATGTGTATATGTGTGTGCATATGTGTGTGCATATGTGTGTGTGTGTCTATGTGTGTGTCTATGTGTGTATATATATGTGTGTATATATGTGTTTGTGTATGCATGTGGATGTGTGTGTGCAAATTTGTGTGTATGTGTGTGTGTTTATGTGTGTGTATGTTTCTATGTGTGTTTGTGTCTATGTGTGTGTATGTGTGTGTCTATGTATGTAGGTGTGTGTGTGTCTATGTGTGTATGTGTGTGTCTCTGTATGCATATATGTGTGTATGTGTATATATGTGTGTGTATGCATGTGTATGTGTGTGTGCAAATGTGTGTGTATGTGTTTGTGTATGTTAGTATGTGTGTGTATGTGTGTATGTGTGCATATCTATATGTGTATGTGTGTGTCTATGTGTGCATATAAATGTGTGTGTATGCATGTGTATGTGTGTGGATGTGTGTTTGTGTGTGTAACTCTGTATGTGTCTATGTATGTAACTATGTGTATGTGTGTGTGTCTATGTGTGTATGTGTGTGTGTTGGTGTGTATGTGTGTGTCTATGTGTGTATATATGTGTGTACGTATGCATGTGTATGTGTGTGTGTAAATCTGTGTGTATGTGTGTGTATATGTGTGTGTTTATGTGTGTGTATGTGTGTGTATGTCTGTGTATGTGTCTATGTGTGTATGTGTGTGTATGTGTGTGAGTCTATGTTTGTATGTGTGTGTGTGTGAATGTGTGTATGTGTGTCTATGTGTAAATATGTGTGTGTATGCATGTGTATATGTGTGTGTAAATTTGTGTGTGTGTGTGTGTATGTGTGTGTATGTGTGTATATGTGTGCGTATGTGTCTATGTGTGTGTATGTGTGTGCGTGTTTGTGTGTGTATGTGTGTGTGTGTGATTATGTGTGTATGTTTGTGTCTATGTGTGTATACATGTGTGTGTATGCATGTGTATGTGAATGTGTGTAAATATGTGTGTAAGAGAGTGTGTGTGTGTATGTGTGTGTATGTGTGTGTATGTGTAGCATTTCCTCAATCACAATCTATCCCCAATCACAATCTTTTGATTACTCAGAAATAACAGTGGAGAGAAGAACGCAGAGATTGCACAAGGTAAAAGAAAATCTGATGCAGAAGAGTAGAACAAATATGACGCAGAGAAGGAAGAATTATGATATTATAGATGCGAATCAATGGTTACAATAGCTTTGGACAATAGCTTCTTGACGAAGCCTCTACCTCCTGACCACCCCCGAGCTATCACAATTGCATTCTCACTCGCACTCTCAATGACACTCACAATCACAAGGTAATTCTCAGATTTTTGTGTGTCCTCCGTGTTGATGCGGAGGCCTTCTTATCTTTTTTTGTTTGATTGCAGCCATGCCCCCCAAAGAAGTGTGCGATCCACCAAATTGAGAAAAAGTCGAGTTTCTCCAAAACTTTCGCAAAAAGCCATGCGATCGTAGTGTACTTCCTTTTTTTTTAGCATACCTGTCAAAAATAGCAGAAAAAACCAAGAAGACATATCCAAAAACATACATAATTAGACATGGTGACACGTGAGCATGAGAATCACGGATTTGAATAGAATTAGACAAGCCCTCGTTTTTTTTGTGTTGGAAAAAATGACACTTGTCAAAGCCCTATAACTCAAAAACAATGAGGAATTAGGTTAAGCTTGTGAGAGACACTTTTATTCAATTTTTCGATCTGCACAATATTGATAGAGACGTCCGAGGTCCAAATCCACCTCCACATGCCACTTTTGAGCCCTGCAAGGTTTAAAATTCGAGAGAGAGTAAAATCAAGGCATTTTCTTACAATGAACTAAATGTAGGACCCTGAACGAGGTACTTAGAACATGATTCACAAAAATCTCACACAGGCACTTTTATTCTCTTATACTTGCCCTACCTTTCCCTCATACAAAGTTTTCCTTAATGCTTTCAACTTAACCTTCAAAATCCCACTGGAAAACATGATGCAATTAAGGTCTAGAGAGAGAATATAAAACTTGTCAACCCAAAATTTTTCCTACATGCATAAAATGACCTAATTATTCGTTCTAAGCATTATCCCCACAATGAAATTCAAAAAGTTCAAAATGGATTATTTCACTAGAAAAGAGGCGTATTACAATTCTTCCCCCCTTTAAGAACTCTGTCCTCAGAGTTGGAAAGAAGGATAATGTGTTAGAAAGTCATCTAAATTCACCCAACTCGAATCTTCTACCGGGTATGAATGCCATTTCACCAAAATTTCTACTATAGATCTATTTCTAAGAAAACTTTCCTTCCTATCTAATATTATTTCCGGTTGAAGCTCAAAAGAGCCATCATCTTTTAGCTTATAATTGTCCTGCAAAACATGAGCAACATTAGACACATATCTTTTAAGTAAGCTGACATGAAATACAGGATGCACATTTAGATATTTAGGTAATTCCGGCAAATAAGCAAGAGATCCGATCTTTTTCAAAACTTTAAAAGGGCCTGCATATCGAGGAGAAAGTCTATGATCCTTCCCTAGCAACAAGTTAGATCGGTGAGGATTAACTTTAAGAAATACCATATCATTAACTTGGAATTCAAGTGGTCTTCTCTTTAAATCATAGAACTTCTTTTGTCTTTTCTGAGCTTCTGTTATATGTTTCTTAATTTTTCCAAGTTCTTCATCCATCTTATCAAGCATTTCTTTGGATACTTCTACTTTATTTGGAGAACCCAAAAACGAAGGTGGAGTCAAACAATTATAACCATACATAGCTTCAAACGGAGTCATTTTTATAGATGCATGCCATGCACTATTGTATGCAAACTCAACCAAGGGTAAATATTCACTCCAATTATCGTGCTTTTCATTCACATACATACGCAACATATCCTCAACTACGCTGTTAACCCTCTCAGTTTCCCCATCAGTTTGTGGATGGAAAGTTGTACTCATACGAAGTTGAGTTCCAATGGATTCAAATGTCGCTTTCCAGAAGTTTGACGTAAATCTAGAATCTCTATCAGAAATTATGCTTTTAGGCATTCCATGCAATCGAAATATTTCTTTTACAAAGATTCTCGCAACATTCAAAGCAGTATCAGCCTTTTTCATAGGAAAGAAGTGTGCCATCTTGGTAAGCCGATCGACTACAACAAATATGGTATCATGCTTACTTCTGGTCATAGGTAGCTTAGTGATAAAGTCCATAGAAATAGACTCCCACTTCTGATTTGGAACATCCAAAGGTTGAAGCATTCCTGGCATCCTCTTAAACTCAGATTTCACCTGTTGGCACTTCAAACATTTATTTACATATTTTCTAATATCCCGCTTCATACACGGCCAAAAGTAAGAATACTTTGTTGTAACATATGTCCTTGAATAACCTAGATGTGCAGAAAAAGGTTCATCATGACAATCATGCAATATTTTAACTTTTAGTGGAGATTCAGAAGATAAGCATAGCCGATTGTTACAATAAAGTGTTCCATCCTGCAAATGAAATTTTTCCTCATACATCGATCCCCTGTTCACATTCAAAGCATTCAAAATAGGTGCATAAGAAGGATCCTGTTTTATCTCTTCTTGAATTTGACTGAGAAAATCAGAATTTATTACAGAAACAAGATTACACAAAGGTCTCCGACTCAATGCATCAGCAACCTTATTTTCCTTACCAGCAAGATACTTAATGTCAAAATCATACTCGCTTAATAATTCAATCCAACGCTTCTGCCTGTTGTTAAGCAGTGGTTGAGTGAAGATGTATTTTAGACTTTGATGGTCTGTTTTCAATTCAATCATGAGTAGGATAGTTAAGTTCATGTTTTCTTAGTTTTCTGGACTCATATGCGACCACCCTGCCATCTTGTGAAATAACACATCCTATCTGACTACCACTTGCATCACATGCAACCACAAAAGGCTTTCTCATTTCTGGTATTTTCAAAACACAATTCTCAACGACTTTTTGTTTCAATGTTTCAAATGATTTTTGATAGGCATCACTCCATGCAAATCCTACATTCTTTTTAGTTAATTCGATGAGGGGAGTAGCTATCTTAGAGAAATCCTTAATATGTGCTCTTTCATATTGTGCCAACCCAAGGAAACTTCTAACATCCCTTACAGTCTTAGGAATCGGCCAATCAACTATTGTTTTTACTTTATCTTCATCTATAAGGATTCCTTCTTTTGATATTACTCTTCCTAGATACACAAGTTTATCCTTAGCAAAGAAACACTTACTCTTTTTCCCATACAATTTGTGTTCTCTAAGAGTCTGCAAAGTCTTCTTGAGATGTATAGCATGCTCCGAAGCATCTTTAGAGTACACAAATATATCATCAAGGAAGACTAAGATGAATTCATCTAGGTAATCGTGAAAAATATTATTCATCAAGCACATAAATGTGGCAGGAGCGTTTGTTAAACCAAAAGGTAGAACCGTAAACTCATAGTGACCATATCGTGTTCGAAAAACCGTCTTAGGAATATCCTCTATTTTGATCCTAATTTGGTGATATCCAGATCTTTAGTCAATCTTTGTGAATACGGTCGCTCCACTTAATTGACCTAATAAGTCATCTATGCGATGGAGTGGATACTTATTCTTAATTGTTCTTTTATTCAACCCCCTATAGTCAATGCATAATTTGTAAGAGCCGTCTTTCTTCTTCTGAAATAAAACAGGCGCACCCCAAGGTGAGACACTCGGTTTTATTAAGCCTTTCTTCAAGCGATCATCTAATTGAATCTTAAGCTCCTTTAGTTCATCAATGTTAAATCTATAGGGTGCTCTAGAATATGGTTCACTCCCTGGATATAGGTCAATGGCGTGGTCAATCTGCCTAGGTGGGGGTATACCAGGCAAGTCTTCTGGAAATACATCAGCATATTCTTTCAAGAGATTTCCTACGTTATCTGGAATATCTTCGTCATTACCTTCCTGATGCAGATTGTTCACATACACTACAAATGTTTTGCAGCCATCACGTATACCTCTAATTATCTGTATAGTAGAAATAAGAGTAGGCTTAGGATTAAAGACATCACCTAGAATATGAATAGATTCATCATTTAGCTTCACAGTGATCGTTCTTTGTTCATAATTAATTGTCATAGAATTTTTAACTAAACAATCCATACCTATGATTACATCACTCTGTTTCATCTCAATTACATGGAAGCTTCCAGAAAAGCATCTATTAGAAAGAGTAAATTCAAGGTTTTCAACATATCCTTTCGTGTTGTGAAATCGTCCATTGGCCATCTCTACAGGTCTGGTTATCTGCATATTTAGGGCTATCCCTAGATTCTGTACCAACTTGAAAGATAGAAAACAATGGGTACTACCTGAATCGATCAAAAATCTGGTTTTATGCGCAGAAATCATACCCAGAATCGTGATTACAAAAGCCTTTGGGAAAGAACTAACCACCATGCAACGTAAAGTAGAGTTAGTGCACTTACCGCCATCATCTGCTTCCTCAATAATTGTACCCTCCTCGATGATGTTTATCGCTTTTGATTGTGCGGGTCGAAAGACTTCCTTGTTCGGGCACTCATATGTCCGATGCCCTTGCTCCCCGCAGCGAAAACACAGACCAAGTCTTTTTGCCCTCTCAATAAAATTAGGGTCTTGCTGCCACTCAATTGGTTGACGCCTCCTTTGATTTTCCACCGACTGAGCAGGGTTCTTACCTTGGTCGTTAGAAGATGGAGTTTTCTTTGAATTGTTCATGTTCATTGCAATAGGTCTTTGTGGCCTATGTCCCGTTGCAATGAATCTGCTTCTATTTGCCTTCTGCAAATTGAACTTCTCCATCTTCTCAAAGTTCTCAGCCATCGCAACAGCATCAAGAAAATCAATGCATCCAGATCCCTTGACTTGATAGCGAAGTTCCTCACGAAGCCCTTCAATAAATTTACTCTTTAGAGCATATGCTTGTCACTTTCGTGTTGTCGAAAATTGTAGAACTCCATCTTCTTCTCCATCTGGTAGTGTGGAGAACAATAGCGTTTTTCAGCTTGTTCTCTAAATTCCTTCCATAGAACAGGACCAGAACGCGTTCGAGTCTGCATATATGACTTCCACCATAGCTTCGCAATCCCACGCAGATGCAGGATCCCAACTTTTGCCTTGGACTCTTCACTAAATTGTCGAAGATCAAAGAGATCCTCTAGTTCTTCAATCCATGCCTCAAGATCTTCGCCACTCTTCTTCTCGCCATCAAAATCATTTAACTTTGCCTTCTTGAAGACTTGGTTAAGGGCAAACTCACCTGGTTCCATATCTTCAGAATTGCCTTTTTGTTTTTTGCGAGGTATGCTAGATGTTCCCACACCTTCATCTATTTCATCGTTCAGCTCCACAAACAAATTTGTTGCTCCTTCTGGTTGCTTTCCCTCTCGTTCTTTGCACAATTCACGAAGAAGCTTCTGAATAAGCTCCTCTTGTTCACGAACCTTTTGTGTTAGACCTTCCATCGTTCCCGCGGATTGATTCTACTCTGATACCACTTGTAGCATTTCCTCAATCACAATTTATCCCCAATCACAATCTTTCGATTACTCAAAAATAACAGTGGAGAGAAGAACGCAGAGATTGCACAAGGTAAAAGAAAATCTTATGCGGAAGATGTAGAGAAGGAAAAATTCTGATATTATAGATGTGAATCAATGGTTACAATAGCTTTGGACAATAGCTTCTTGACGAAGCCTCTACTTCCCGACCACCCCCGAGCTATCACAATCGCATTCTCACTCGCACTCTCAATCACACTCACAATCACAAGGTAATTCTCAGATTTTTGTGTGTCCTCCATGTTGATGCGCAGGCCTTCTTATCTTTTTCCGTTTGATCGCAGCCGTGCCCCCCAAAGAAGTGTGCGATCCACCAAATTTAGAAAAAGTCGAGTTGCTCCAAAACTTTCACAAAAAGCCATGCGATCGTAGTGTACTTCCTTTTTTTTAGCATACGTGTCAAAAATAGCAGAAAATACCAAGAAGACATATCCGAAAACATACATAATTAGACATGGTGACACGTGAGCATGAGAATCACGGATTCGAATAGAATTAGACAAGCCCTCATTTTTTTTTTGTGTTGGAAAAAACGCCACTTTTCAAAGCCCTGTAACTCAAAAACAATGAGGAATTAGGTTAACCTTGTGAGAGGCACTTTTATTCAATTTTTTGATCTGCACAATATTGATAGAGACGTCCAAGGTCCAAATCCACCTCCAAATGCCACTTTTGAGCCCTGCAAGGTTTAAAATTCTAGAGAGAGAGTAAAATCAAGGCATTTTCTTACAATGACTAAACGTAGGACCCTGAACGAGGTACTTAGAACATGATTCATAAAAATCTCACACAGGCACTTTTATTCTCTTATACTTGCTCTATCTTTCCCTCATACAGAGTTTTCCTTAATTCTTTCATCTTCACCTTCAAAATCCCACTGGAAAACATGATGCAATTAAGGTCTAGAGAGAGAATATGAAACTTGTCAACCCAAAATTTTTCCTACATGCATAAAATGACCTAATTATTCGTTCTAAGCATTATCCCCACAATGAAATTTAGAAAGTTCAAAATGGATTATTTCACTAGAAAAGAGGCCTATTATATTATGTGTCTATGTGTGTGTGTATGTGTGTGTCTCTGTCTATGTGTATGTGTGTGTGTGTGTGTCTATGTGTGTATGTGTGTGTCTATGTGTGTATATATGTGTGTGTGTAAATGTGTGTGTATGTGTGTGTGTACGTGTGTATGTGTGTGTATGTGTGTGTTTGTCTATGTGTGTATGTGTGTGTATGTGTGTGTATGTAAGTGTGTCCATGTGTGTATGTGTGATTGTGTCTATGTGTGTGTGTGTCTATGTGTCTATGTGTGTATGTGTGTGTCTATGTGTGTGTTTGTACTATGTGTGTGTGTGTCTATGTGTCTATGTGTGTATGTGTGTATTTGTGTGTAAAGGTGTATGTATTTGTGTAAGTGTGTGTATGTGTGAGTGTATGTGTATATGTGTGTATATATGTGCGTGTATGCATGTGTATGTGTGTGTCTAAATGTGTATGTGTGTATATATGTGTACATGTATGTGTGTGTATGTGTCCATGTATGTATACATGTGTAAGTGTCTATGTGTATGTGTGTGTGTCTTTGTGTGTATGTGTGTGTATTTGTGTGTGGCCACGTGTATATGTGTGTGTGACTATGTGTTTACATGTGTGTATATGTCTGTCTGTATGCAGGTGTACATGTGTATTTAAATCTATGTGTGTATGTCTGTGTGTGAGCATAACTTTGTGCTTCTTTGACCATCTCTAGCTAGGAGGTTGTGTGCACATGCTTGCTCTCTCTCCCTCTCTCTCTCTCTCTCTCATCTCCATCCCGACACAAATGTGGTAGAAGAAATCGGAATTTTTTTAAACATTCTAGAGTGTCACTCATGCATTGCTCTGAAATCTGAAGACGTAGCTTATGCAACACTCCAACATTGTAGGTAGTTTCCCAACATCGGTAGGAGCATCGCAAAATTGTAGCACTTTGTGAGGATCCAAACGAGCATCGCATAAGCAATGCTTGGCATGGCTTATGCGATGGGCCCACTTTATTTAATAAAAGAAGAGTTTCATCGCTTATTGGACCCTTTCCTTTCATAAGCGATGAAACTTTCTTTTTTTTCAATGGGGGGCATCACTATGCCATCCTTTTTCTAGTAGTGAATTTTAATCTGAGCCTTTTAACTAATTAATCATCACTTTTTATCTTGTTAATACCTATAGGATTGAAAATTGAACCAAGAAATAATTAAATTCCATACTTATCAAAAAATATTGAACTTCTTGAGAATCTAATTCTCAATGAATTTCCATTTGTTTTCTAACATACCCAACAACGCCTAAAAGTTCTTTAACCACCAATTTGCAATTTTTTCGACTAGTTTTAGAGTCATAAATATCTTCCTTCAACAGACTCGGAAGATCTTCTCTTGTCAAAACGTTATAATGCATGTGATTCATTGCGTTATGTACAATGAACAAGTCCAGTACCCAGGTAGAAATAATCGATAGTGTTAAAATTCGTTGAAATCTATCTTGATGCTTTAAATTGGATTCTAAATAGCATTTCTTGTAGGAAACAATGTAATTCAAAAAATCCATGTACATAATTTTCCACAAGTGCCTCAGTTTGGTTTTATGGTATGTACTTTTGATCCTTCATGAACCATCCATAAGGAATCATGGCTTTTATTCATAGCAGCTTGAAATTTCAGACGATTCCTACCAAAAACATATTGATAATGTCATATCCTCCCTTTATCAAGCCACCAAATAAACCAATTTGTTTCCAAACAAACTTGTAGGCATGCCTTCAGATATTTCTGGATTTACCTATAGACCAACTGATGCTAGAATGGAAAATTCCTAGTCTTTTTCAATGAAAAATTCTAATTTGGAAACATTCAAGTCATGAATAGAATGGAAAATTCTAAGCTAGATAAAACTTATAAAGTTTATTCCTGAAGAATTTCATCCTTCCATATTGAATTGCTTTTCAGTACATGAACATGATCTTGTTTCCGAATCGATCAACGAGATGTCTGAAGGAGGACAACCGTTGTTTCGAATCGGCCAAGATGGGCGCAACATATTCCTTAAACGTCAATGAGCTTTCTGTTTCCGAAACAACCCAACTTTCTTAAATTGCCTGATTTTCCTTCCAAGCTGGATCGTCCAAAGCTTCTTTGGATGTGACAGAGAGCAGAATAAAGCGCATGTGTACTGTCGATGCCCAATACTCGGAGACTTTAGCCGTATCACATGTCTAATCATCGCGAATTGCACGAAAATGTCATGCTCCGTAAGTTCTATGGCTACTTACATATACACGAAAAAAGACGTAGCATTAGCCACAGTCTCAAAAGAATCACATGATATCTAAATGTAGAATTTACGATCTATCATGTTTTCATGTGAGATTTCGAATGCTCCATATTCACTCAATATTCGTTATGGTATCCAAATGATGTAGACTGTTGTCAGATTATACATTTTGGGTCGCAATTATCTTGTTGATTCAGTGTATGCGTTTATAAGTATGGACACCGGAAAATGATTTTCTAAACGAAGTTTATTGAAGCAATAAATCTCTGAATGTCGAAATAATTTTCTCCTATCTTGTTTATGAATACATGTGATAAGTCCTCTATGCAGGGAAGACGGAAACACTGGTTTTGTGCCTTACACAATATATAAGAGCCATGATTGTTGCGTTTCTCCTGAGAAGTTCATTAGATGCATTGAAAACAAATCTGTCCAAGAAGTCGGAAGAAAACACCAAATATATGGCACAAAAATTGGATAAAATGCTCATCCCTTGCGATCAATGATATGATATATACATAACATTTAGATGGTGGCTTGTATGAGTTTTATTTTTAGTAGTTGTACATGGTTATATTTACCTGTGGCGATTTTCTAAAATTAAATTTAAAGAAATGCTATGCGGATAGGAGATGAGACTTGAATAGGAGATATTTATGTGCATTAATCTTCGACTAAAAATTTATATCGAATGTTCACGATTATTAGACTTCATTCTGGGATGGAACATGTTAGAAGTAGAAGTTCACTTCAATGTCAACCTAATGACAGCATGATAACTTTTCTCACTTCAGCTTCTAGCCATCACACAACACAATGGTGCTTTATTTTATTCTTTTCAAATTCCGTAAGCTGATTGATTCTACTGAAGGTAAAGTGTGGAAAGGAAAATATTGAAATCGAGATGAAAGGATCCTTCAAAATCGGAAACTTCGAATTCTGCTAGTTGAAGTACTCCAACATGCAACTTGTACAGCTTTTGTCGCTGAAGATGTAACCATTATTGCCGAAAAGAACTAACTTAGATTGAGTGCTTTATATGTTTTAATTGCGGATAGTATCCAAATATGCAACTTGAAGGATTTTATATCTAGACGTTGGAAGGGTAATTGCGAGGAAGACCTAATTTAGAATGATTCTTTCATTTTGGCCTTTTATGGATTGTGCCCAATGGTACCATATGAACCGCTTGTTCAAGTTCATAATCAACATGCCATGCAACTTCGACCATTCGCAAGTTTTAGAAGTTTCAGAAATTTTCCATGGAACTACACTAGAAGATGCTTTCGTTTAAACCCCTTTTTCCATTCCCAACTCAAAATCGTAACCACTATTTATAGCTTTGTGGATAATAACACGTCTTGCATTATAATTTTCTAAATGCATTCATGCACATACACACATAGACACACACATTATACATACATGCATGTGTATGTGCATGACTGTCTATGTTGAAGACATTATTTTATGTATACGTTAAGGTGCAAGCACCAAAAGATGCAACTACCTTTAGAAGGTCTTCAGATAATTGAAGAATTCTCAATTAAAGGGTAGAGGATGGATGGAGTATCATATGATATATAGAACATGGTCACTCGAATTGATGAGTCACAAGAAGGTTGGTGTAATGTAACAATAGAAGGTTGATGTTGCTACTTCTCATGATATAGCTCTATTTGCCTTATTATTAGCACTTGAGATCTCTAAACCTCCCAAAACGACTTTATAATGAGCTTGTTAGTATATGAAATTTTTTTAGTTATTTTCTTGTGGAGAAATACGAGCAGAGATCTTTTTTTTTTCCTCTTAGTCTAAAATGATCATATGTCTATCTGTACGTAGTTGTAGTTTTATAGGCATATCTTGGGGAACTTGTATACCTTTAATTTCATATCCAAATCAAGCATTTAGGGTTCATTTTTAATCCTATTGTGTTGTATATTTAAATCCTAGCTGCATTGAATATTTTTTATGAGACATGTGTCTTTACAAGTAGAATGTATTCTCTACCACTACAACACATCGAGGGTATACCGAGGCTGCTACCGAGGAAATTGAATGGGCGTAATATTTGCACGATGTCGGTGTTGGGGTCTATATGGGCGTCGAAAAGATAATGCCGGTATAGTCATCGGTATAAACATCGGTATATGAATCGGTATATGTGACGGTATGAGCGTCGGTATTACCGACGTTTATACGGATGCTCATACTGATGCCTCTGTTGGGTGTACCGATGCCCATACTGATGGCTGTACTAGGCGTACCGATGCCTATACCAATGACCATATCTGCACAAATGTTTTTGGGTAGAGTGTGTTGTCTATTGCTACAGCATGATGTTGTTTAGCAAAAGACAATACACTCTGCCCAACTCTAAACCGAGTACATGTGTTATGTACTCTAATGACAATCAAAACATGACTTTATATGAGAAAAAATGAACCATGAATCATGGACAAAAATTTCTATATTCCATAAATAAAGATGTACAAGAGTGTGACAAAGCACAAATACAAAATTATGGTACATCATTGCCACATAGGAGTGTAATAAAAAATTGTGGCAATGTGAAAAGGCACTTCTATATAGGAATCCAATACAAAATTATAGTACATCATTGCCACATAGGAGTGTAATACAAAATTGTGGCAAAGCATATACGTAAGGGGATCAAAACATTTACACCTGCAATCTTGCAACAAAGAATGTGTAAAATGACACAAAGCATGTGTAATCATAGAATAGTCTCTCATGAAATGATTGAGCCTTGTCCCTCTTAATCTTGCAACAGTGCAGTCAATCCATGATGATATCCAAAAGATTCTTCGGTTTGCGTCGAAGGATGACCCACTGCCAACTCCTACAATAAATATGCATGTTTTTACATGAACGTACATGATGTGATGAACACAAACAAATTCAATAATTAACATGATACTTACAAATTTGTAGTGCATACTTTCGTATCCACCGCTACCTAAATGCGACGTTCCAACCGTATCCAAACGTGTGGCTGTCGCATCTCTCTGTTGACGATATCGATCAGGAGGATGTTGCTGCTCATCCTGAATCGATTCCCACTTTGCAAAATCTTACCACACAAGTTTTGGTAAGCCTCCTCTAAAAGCATTGCGAGCTTCCGACCGTCGATGAGACATCACCTTGCATGCCGTATGTTGAATCCACTCCGAACTCACAATACGATTCCCAGGTGCTAGCCGGTACTCTTCATATATCATTTGTGTGATATTGTTTTTAGAATCCCTATCATGTTCGCTCCATTTTATCATTACAGAATGTCCAAATTCTATGGAGCAAAGTTATCGAATGTGCTGATGCATTGACTTCTCGGCTGCATCCATGACTAGAGCTCCATTACGTATGTAATATACTTTGGAGTCGTCATGGTCATGCGCTCCCCAAGGTGTACCTGGAGATCCATCAGATCCAATGTCAAGATCCCATCTGATCAAATGTGTGTATGCATATGCATTTGTGTATGCATATGCATATGTGTATGCATATGATTTGTGTATGCATATGCATTTGTGTGTATGCATAAGTATGTATGCATGTGTGTATGTGTGTATGTGTGTATGCATATGCATATGTGTATGCATATGCATATGTGTATGCATATGCATATGTGTATGCATATGCATATGTGTATGCATATGCATATGCATTGTGTATGTGTGTATGTGTGTATGTGTATATGCATATGTTTGCATGTGTGTGTATGCATGTATGTGTGTATGTGTGTATGCATATGCATATGCATTGTGTATGCATGTATGTGTGTATGTGTGTATGTGTGTATGTGTTTATGCATATGTGTGTATGTGTGTATGCATATGCATATGTGTATGCATATGCATATGCATTGTGTATGTGTGTATGCATATGTGTGTATGTATGTATGTGTGTATGTGTGTATGCATATGCAGATCCATTGTGTATGTATGTATGTGTGTATGTGTGTATGTGTGTATGCATACGCATGTGTGTATGCATATGCATGTATGTATGCATATACATGCTTGTATGCATATGCATGTATGTGTCTATGCATATGCATGCTTGTTTGTATGCATATGCATTGTGTATGCATATCCATTTCTGTGTATGCATATGCATATGTGTATGCATATGCATATGTGTATGCATATGCATATGCATTGTGTATGTGTGTATGTGTGTATGCATATGCATTTGTGCATATGCATATGCATTGTGTATGTATATGCATTTGTGTGTATGCATATGCATGCTTGTATGCATATGCATGCTTGTATGCTTGTGCATGTATGTGTGTATGCATGTGTATGCTTGTTTGTATGCATATGCATTTATGTGTATGCATATGCATATGCATTGTGTTTATGTGTATGTATGTATGTGTGTATGCATATGCATGTGTGTATGCATATGCATGCTTGTATGCAAATGGATGTATGTGTGTATGCTTGTATGCATATGAATGTGTGCATGCATGTGTGTATGCATGTGTGTATGCATATGCATGTGTATATGCATATGCATGTGTGTATGCATATGCATGTGTGTATGCATATGCATGCTTGTATGCATATGCATGTATGTGCGTATGCATATGCATGCTTGTTTGTATGCATATGTATTTGTGTGTGTGCATATGCATATGTGTATGCATATGCATATGCATATGTGTATGCATATGCATATGCATTGTGTATGTGTGTATGTGTGTTTGTGTGTTTGTGTGTTTGTGTGTATGTGTGTATGAATATGCATTTGTGTGTTTGCATATGCATTTGTGTGTATGCATAGTCATTGTGTATGCATATGCATTTGTGTATGCATATGCATGCTTGTATGCATATGCGTGTATGTGTGTATGCATGTGTATGCTTGTTTGTATGCATATGCATTGTGTACGCATATGCATTTGTGTGTATGCATATGGATTGTGTATACATATGCATTTGTGTGTATAGATATGTATGTTTGTATGTATATGATTGTGTGTATGCATATGCATTTGTGTGCATGTGTGTATGCATATGCATGCTTGTTTTTATGCATATGCATTTGTGTGTATGCATATGCATTGTGTATGCATATGCATTTGTGTGTATGCATATGTATGTGTGTATGTGTGTATGCATATGCATGTGTGTATGCATATGCATGCTTGTATGCATATGCATGTATGTGTGTATGCATATGCATGCTTGTTTGTATGCATATGAATTTGTGTGTATGCATATGCATTTGTGTGTATGCATATGCATTTGTGTGTATGCATGTGTGTATGCATATGCATGCATGTGTGTATGCATATGCATGTTTGTATGCATATGATTGTGTATGCATGTGTGTATGCATATGCATTTGTCTGTATGCATATGCATTTGTGTCTATGCATGTGCATTTGTGTATGCATATGCATATGTGTATGCATATGCATATGTGTATGCATATGCATATGTGTATGCATATGCATATGCATTGTGTATGTGTGTATGCATATGCATGTGTGTATGCTTATGCATGTGTGTATGCTTATGCATGTGTGTATGCATATGCATGCTTGTATGCATATGCATGTATGTGTGTATGCATATGCATGCTTGTTTGTATGCATATGCATTTGTGTTTATGCATATGCATTGTGTATGCATATGCATTGTGTATGCATATGCATTTGTGTGTATGCATATGTATGTGTGTATGTGTGTATGTGTGTATGCATATGCATGTGTGTATGCATATGTATGTTTGTATGCATATGATTGTGTGTATGCATATGCATTTGTGTGAATGTGTGTATGCATATGCATGTGTGTATGCATATGCATGTATGTGTGTATGCATATGCATGCTTGTATGCATATGCATGCGTCTATGCATATGCATGCTTGTATGCATATGCATGCTTGTATGCATATGCATGCTTGTATGCATATGCATGCTTGTATGCATATGCATGCTTCTATGCATATGCATGCTTGTGTGTATGCATATGCATGCTTGTGTGCATGCATATACATGCTTGTATGCATATGCATGCTCGTATGCATATGCATGCTTGTGTGTATGTATATGTATCTCTCCCTCTCTCTCTCTATGTCAATCGAAAACAAAACAATCACTTACATCAATGTAATTGGTTGAATCAAGGTCGTCAAAATTCACTTGAAGTTCTCCTTCGTCGAATTTCCAAAGATTTGATCCCAAAATCTCTTGCGAAACTAAAGAGAGAAGATATTAGGAAAGCAAAAACATAAAGAAAGAAAAAAGAGTGCTACAATATGTGCGATCTACTTACCAAAACTTCATATCTACAAAAATAGAGATGTGCTTAGAGAGAGAGGTAGGGAGAGAGAGAGAGAGAAAATTGTTTGAATCAAGGTCGTCAAAATCCACTTGAATTTCTCCTTTGTCAAATTTCCAAAGATGTGATCCCAAAATCTCTTGAAAAACTAAACAAAGAACATATTAGAAAAGCAAAAACATAAACAAAGAAAAAAACGTGATACAATATGTACGACCTACTTACCAAAACCTCATATATAGAAAGATAGAGGTCTGCTTAGAGAGAGAGAGAGGGAGGGAGAGAGAGATAGAGAGAGAGAGTGAGGGAGAGGGAGTGAGGGAGGGAGAGAGAGAGAGAGAGAGAGAGAGAGAGAGAGAGAGAGAGAGAGAGAAAGAGAGACAAACAGAGATCTACTGTTCGTGGGCACAAAGCCGATAGTAGAAAATGTAGATTCAAAACGCTCAAAATGATGAATTTTGGTTTCGGGCCCGGTTAAAAGGATACCATCTGTATAAGCGTCAGTATAAGTGTTGGTAATTTACCGGAATTACCGATGCTTATATCGACGCAGGGTTTTAGTGTTGTCACATGGAGTATCCTATATGAATAGGACTTAGAGGTGAGACCCTCCTCTTATTCATATAGAGTAAGATACTCATATGAGTGCCAAGTGGCACTCATATGAGGATTCTAGAGTATGGACCTATATTGGGAAGAGAGTAATGTTGGAAATCACTACACGGCTCGGCGGCAAGAGAGGACATCAGTCTCCGTACGCGCATAGAACTCAGAGAGCTTTTAGAGAAAGAGTCTTCTCGGGTATCGAGCACTTCTTCCCTCCCCCCCCCCCAAAAGTGAGGGGTATCATTAGGAGATTATCACACTAGCTTCAGAGCCAAACAGCGATCATGACAACAGACACTAGCATTCGAGGGACGACCCACGGACACATACATCGAGGCGCAAGGCAGTCAACAAGTTAGCGGACGGGAGCGCATATGCAGCAGTCGACGAGCTCCTCCCTCCTCCGCTCCTCTACGATGAAGAAAGAGGCATTCTAGTCCTCTTTATATGCTTGTACTCTTCTACGTACGCGCCCACATATGGGATACTTCTCCCTCTTCTCCTTTGTTTGCACTCAGGAGTTAAAGCTGGACAAGAAGGTCAATTTCTCACATTTTTAAAAATTTTCTTGGAACCTTAGAGTACAAAAGTGAGGCCATGGATCAAGAATTTGGGCAGAATAATGATGCATATATGTAATATGGGCTGTGGAGATGGGTTATAGGTTTTGGGATGATTCAAAAAAGCTTCATTCCCTCAGTTTTGAGCTTCTCAAAGTCATCCATCCATGAAGATGCGTTCTTTCACTTCCCATCGGTGACATACCCGATTCTCCGCACCATAGCTTCCTTATACGATATCAGATTTCAAAAATCTTGGTCACCTTTCGAAGATACACTCCTAAGCTTCATTGAGAAACCATTGAAGTTGGATTTGGACGAGATTTACCTCACCGAAATCTCTCTACACTGCTTCAAGAGGAACTAGGCGAGCACTCTCCGGCCTAGTTTTTGGTCATCCGGAGTCCAAATCCACCATTATCACTTGGGATAGTCTCAAATTCTTGAAGTACAGGTGCTGGGTTGCAATTCTTGGACTGGCAAAGATTGTTGAATCTCTGAAGTTTCTCAGTTTCACTCAGTTTGCCTGACCAGGGCTATTCGCACGTGTTTTTGGAGTTTTTTTGGATGGTTTATGGTATTTAGAACCTCCCCGGACCAACTGGACATCTCCAATTTTTGTTTGGGCCTGGCGAGGCTTCAAAATCAGCAACCTGAAGCTTCAAGGACCACTTGGGTTTTGCTTCTGCAGCTCTACTTTGTACCAGGGAAGTGCTCTTGTGATATATTTCTCTTCTTCTTGCATATTTGAGCTTTACTTCCATTCCTTTTCATACACTCTAGTTAGCAAACGGGGGAGGGGAACTTAAACATGGAGTCTAAAGACAAATAAGTAGTTGAAAACACTTCTCCATCTAAAGAGCAACTAGAGGATCCTGATTCTAGAATGGAAGTAGTAGAAATAGGGCAAGAAATAGAAGAGAACTTAGAAGAGAAAGAGCCTTCATAGGAAGACTATACATACGAGGAACTTATAGACGAATTTTTCACTTGTGACCAATTCATTGACTTGAAAGAGCAAATCCTCAAGCTAGAGAAAGATCTTGGTAGCATCACATCTCCTATACCACAGCTTAAGTCTCAGGAAGGAAAGAGAGACTCCTCCTATTCCTTAGAGCTCACTAGGAAAGATACTTCTCTTCCTAGTAAGCATAAAGGAGAGAGCTCTAGGGAAGCTCCCCTCCTCAAAGACTTGAAGCCACCTACCTTTACAGGGGATGACCGAGATAGGAATAAGGATGCAATCTATACTTTTTTACAAAAGTGGCATGATTTGCATCAAATGAAGGGCACCCCACCAAAGTATCGTGTGCTAGAGGCGAACCTCTCCCTCGGCCCGCGTGCTTATAAGTGGTGGATGAGTCTTAAGGAGGCAAACGCTATCCCTACTGACTCGACTCAGTTTGAGACTCCTTTTCTAAAAGAGTTTCTTCCTAAGAACGAGGAGAAGAGGAATTGGGATGAGTGGGATAGGATTACACAAAGAGGTAGGCCTCTTTCAGTTTACCTATCCCACTATAGAGAGATCATTTTGAAACTTAAGGGCCTAGATGATTTTCGGAAGACTAGAGGGTTTGTTAGGGGCTTAGACAAAGCCATAAAGAGGGAAGTCAGAAGGAATGCACCTAAGACGTTTGAGGAGGCGATCAAGTATGCACAGATATATGAGGACCATAACCCTCCTCAATATACTAATATGGAGATGGATCAACCCTTCAAGCCTATTAGTACAACTAAATTCAAGAAGAAGTTGCCTTTTGGGAAAAACAAAGTTTTTATTAAGAAACAAAGATCACAAGGGCCTAGGTTATCCACAAATTAGTTTGAGAAGGCCAAAAGAGAGAACCTGTGTTTTAGGTGCCTATCTAGCCATTCACAGTGGAACTGTCCAGTCAAGAAGGGGGAAGAGAAGAAAAACAGACCAGAGTCTAGTATGCCCACTGAAAAGGGCAAAAAGGTAGTCCACCTAGTGCAAACCCTTCCTATTCATGGCAGCTCTAGCTGCAAGGGAGTGGAGGTGATACACGAGGATATAGAGCACACCTGGTGTTGACTCAATCATTGTGGTCACCGCAGTTTGGACAATATGACCTAGTTAAACTGCATGGTAGTGTATACAAGACCAGGGTGCGGGTCATGATAGATGAGTTTGCCACTCATAATTTTATAAACTATGCTCTAGTGAAGAAATTAAAGATTCCCCAGCAGCCTAGTGCACATAAATACATTGTATCTATGATGCAAGGGCAAGATAAAAGAATATGGGATACTATGGTATCCAATTTGGAAGTCAAGATGCAAGACTATATAGATTATATGGACTTCCAAATTATGAATATGGAGAGGACAGATCTAGTCTTAGGAAGAGAGTGGATATGGGGGTTGGGAGATACACTTAAGCGCAGCTATCAAAACAACACACTCGAATTTGAAAAGAATGGAAGTAAAGTTTATATTCAGGGAGAGAGAGGTGTACCTAGTGCATCTCTCATTTCATCACTAGAGTTGTATACTCTTTGTCATTCTCAGCATGTACACGACATGTTTTTATTGTATAGTCATGATATGGGGCATTGTACAGACAGCTCATCTGATGTATATTTTCATGCTAGGAATGTAAATATGAATAGGACTTTCTACTATTCTTTTTTGCAAGAGTGTATGGTTAAACGTTTTAAGGATCTTATGTTTGAGTACACAGATGTTTTTCCCACTGACTTACCTAGAGGGATACCACCTGAGAGAGGGGACATTGACCATGCCATAGAGATTGTTACTAACACTAACCCTATTTGCAGACCACCTTATAGGCTTAGTGTTTCTCTCGAGTTTTGACATATTTTTTGCCTTGTCTATATCATCCCTCGCATCATCTAGTGTATCATGTAAATTTGCATGAGAAATGGAACGATCAACATCATCATGTGAAACCTCTAAAGGCTAAGAAATTCCCTCATTGGGACTAGCACTTGCCTGGAAAAATCATCAATAGAATCCATGAAGTAGAGGTAGTTCCCTGCATAGGACCACATACATCACTATGGAAAAGTGAAAATATATGAGTCAGACAAACTAAACCACCTTTTTGGAAGGAGAAATGCTAAATTTTGCCTAAAATATAGCCTTCATAGAGATGTTTACAAATTTCCTTAACTTTGGGCAAAGAGGGCACCCAAAGTGGCATATGAGATCTCTTGAGAATTTTGGAGTGCACATGCTAAATCATTGAATCATTTTGCATAGTATATGAGCTTATAGAACCCATGACATAAAATTCTAAAAGCAATAATGACATTGCCATTTGAGATATCATGAACTATACACCTATCATCAACCAATTTGACAACGAAACCAACGTTGGATAATGGGTGAGACTAATAATAAAAAATATTTTCCTCACACATACAAAACATCTAAGAATGTGGAAAAACTACCATGAGAAATAGTCAAAAAGATCTTAGCAACTCCCATTAAAGGATATGAGGAGTTGTTTTCAGATGTGATAGTGTTCCCTATAAGGGCAAGTTGAAGTGAACTAAAGAGAATGCTCTACAAAGTAATATGTTTGGTTTCCCCACTATCAAAGTACCAAAGATTTGAGTGTACTACAGACATACACTGCTCACAAGAAGATGGGTAAGTTACAAAGACTAGTAAATGCCCATTCTTCATTCTACACAAAATTAGGAGACTTTGGTATTGGTGTAGAAGCCTCTTCAACAACTATTCCAACATCTTCTATTTTTTCTTATCTTTTTTTTCATTCTTCAATGGTGCAACATGAGTAGATTCTTGCTTACTAGTAGATGAGCGCCCTGTACCATTCCCCTTTTGGGTAGCGAAGAAAGATTGAGATAAAACATGCATAATGCACCTATTTTGCCTCGACTAATTTTCTTTAAAAAATAGAGACTAACTCCTAAAATGTTAAGGCATTTGGAGTGCATTTTTGTCATCAATCCAAGAGTAGAAGTAAACTTAAATATGAAGTTAGAAGAGCATTAAGAATGGTCTGTACAAATGAACTATTTGGAAAGACTTCATTACCAAAAATCAACTTCTCTTTCAAATCTTTGATCTTTGTCAAAAAGTTATCCACAGAATCTCTTTGATCTTGTGCTCACTCTCCAACTATTTTCAAAGGTAAGAAGCACAAGCCTCATTTCTTGCCTGGTACAAAGTCGTAATATACACCCAAGCATTTATTGTTATTTTGCAAAAGCAAATATGAGGGATAATCGAACCACTACAACATATCAAGGGTATACCAAGTCTGTTAGCGAGGAAAATGAAGGGGTGCAATTTCTCTACGATGTCGGTGTTGCAGACGGTATACGTGTCAAAAACATAGCGCAAGTATAAGCATCGGTATATGCATCAGTATATGCATCGGTATAAGCATTGGTTCAAGCATCCGAAATATCGATGTTTGTACCGACGCTTATACCGACGAATCTGCTGGGAGCACCAACCCCCATACTAACGAGCGCTCGGAGTACCGATGCTAATATTGATGACCATATCTGCAAAACTTTTTTTGGGTAGAGTGTGCGGTTTTTTGCTACAACAACGTTACCATGATGTTGTTTAGCAAAAGACAATATAGTATGCCCAACACTTAAATGAGTACATGTGATATGTACTCTAATGGCGACCAAAACATGATTTTATATGAGCAAAAATGACCCATGAATCATGTACAAAAAGTTGTATATTCCATAAATGAAGGATGTACAAGAGTGTGGCAAAGCACTTCCATATAGGAACCGAATACAAAATGTGACAATGCACTTCGATAGAGGAATCGAATAGAAAATTATGGTACATCATTGCCACATACGAGTGTAATACGAAATTGTGGCAAAGCACTACCATACATATGCACAAGGGGATCAAAACATTTACACCTACAATCTTGCAACAAAGCATATGCATAAAATGAGACAAATTGTAATAACATTTATAAACACAACTCAAATTACGAAACCAAGCTATATGTTTACCTAATCATAGATTCTCCCATGAAATGATTGCACCGTGTCCCCCTAAATCCTCCAATAGTGCAGCCAATCCATGAGGGTATCCTTAAGCTTCATCGGTTCGCGTCAGAGGACGAACCACTGCCAACTCCTATAATAAATATGCAACATGTTAGATGAACAAACATGATGTGCTTATGACAAAAAACTTCAATAATTAAAATGATACTTACAAATTCGTAACGCATACTATCGTATCCATTGCTACCTAAATGCGATGTTCCAGCCATATCTAAACATGTGGCCATTGCATCTCACTACTGACGATATCGATTAGGAGTATGTTGCTGCTCATCCTGAATCGATTCCCACTCTTCAACATCCAACCATAAAGGCTTCGGTAAGCCTGCTCTCAAAAGATTGCGAGCCTCGAATCGCCGATGAGACATCACCTCACATGTCATATCCTGAATCCAATCTCAAATCACAATAGGATGCCCAGGTGCTGTTTGGTACTCTTCATATATGGATTGTGTGATATAATTTTTGGATTCCTTATCCTGTTCGCTCCATTTTAACATGGAATGTCCAAACTCTATGGAGCAAAGTTTCCAAATGCACTGACACATGGACTTTTTGACTGCATCCATGACTAGAGCTCCATCACGTATGTGATATATCTTGGAGTTCTCATGGTCATGCACTCCCCAAGGTGTACGTGGAGATCCCATCTAATCCAATGTGGAGATGTTTATATATATATATATATATATATATATATATATATATATATATATATATATATATATATATATATATATATATATATATATATATATAAACCATAAAAAATCTATAGGGTGTATGTATATATATGCATTTGTGTATGCATATGCATTTGTGTATGTATATGCATTTTTTTAATGCATATGCATGTGTGTATGCATATGCATTTGTATGCATATGCATGTGTGTATGTATATGCATTTGTGTTTGCATATGCATTTGTGTATGCATATGCATTTGTATGCATATGCATTTGTATGCATATGCATTTGTATGCATATGCATTGGTATGCATATGCATTTGTTTGCATATGCATTTGTATGCATATCCATTTGTATGCATATGTATTTGTATATGTATATGCGTTTGTTTAGGCATATGCATTGTGTATGTGTGTATGTGTGTATCTGGATGTGTGCATTTGTGTATGCATATGCATGTATATGCATATGCATGTGTATTTGTGTATGCATGTATGTATATGCATTTGCATGTCTGTATGCATATGCATGTGTGTATGCATATGCATTTGTGTATGCATATGCATGTGTGTATGCATATGCATATGCATGGGTATGCATATGCATGTGTATGCATATGCAGGTGTATGCATATGCATTTGTATACATATGCAATTGTGTATGTATATGCATGTGTGTATGCATATGCATTGTGTATGTGTGTATGTGTGTATGTGTATACGTTTGTGCATGTTTGTATTTTTGTGTATGCATATGCATGTGTGTATTTGTGTATGCATGTATGTATATGCATATGCATGTGTGTATGCATATGCCTTTGTGTATGCATATGCATTTGTGTATGCATATACAACTGTGTATGCATAGGCATTTGTGTATGTATATGCATATGCATGTGTATGCATATGCATGTGTATGCATATGCATGTGTATGCATATGCATTTGTATGCATATGCATTTGTATGCATATGCATTTGTATGCATATGCATTTGTATGCATATGCATTTGTGTATGTATATGCATTTGTGTATTGATATGCATGTGTGTATGCATATGCATTGTGTATGTGTGTATGTGCGTATATGTATACATTTGTAAATGTCTGCATTTGTGTATGCATATGCATGTGTGTATGCATATGCATGTGTGTATGCATATGCATGTGTGTATTTGTGTATGCATGTATGTATATGCATATGCATGTGTGTATACATATGCATGTGTGTATGCATATGCATTTGTGTATGTATATCCATTTGTGTATGCATATGCATTTGTGTATGCATATGCATGTGTGTATGCATATGCATTTGTGTATTCATATGCACACACTCATCCTCAGGCTATGCTCCCTAATAACAATGCACAATTTGGTGTCACATTCGACAATGGTGAGAACCAATGTTGAAGAGATTCACCTCCTAATTGTAAATCTTTGGATACAAAAGGATGATATGACGATTGTAAGCAAGTGAAGTGAGTGAAGATGATTGTGAGAAACATGTCCAATGCACATAGACACACATACACAAAAAAGAAGCAAAGAGTATGAGCAATAGACATATAATGATCTCAAAAATAGACTTATAACCTTTCCCTTCTCCAAGTTCTAACACAACATTACCAAACATCTCTCATCTAAATTGAGCTCTCTAGCTCTATTTATAGTTTTTCACTAGTTTCGACTGGTTTTAGAAATAATGTTTGGCATGGTTGAAAATTAGGCTTTAGAGATATTTTGAGGGATCTAATGAGCTCCAAAAAAATGTGAAAACTTATATTTGGTTTCTACCTAAGATCCTCTAGCTCAAGGACTCCTTGCCTTGCACATAATGAAGCATTTTTCTATAAAAGCTGATTTCTTGGTTTTCTTGTATATACAAAAGCAGTGATGAAAATCACTATTTTGGGTTTAAATATTATAGACCAGTATAATTTATCTTCACACACACCAGTCCTTTCTTTACATGATTCTATGCCTTTTATGTGACACTTTGTTTTCATGCCCATTCTGTACACAACCACAGGGCTGAAAAACATACACTTCTTCATGCAAGTCGCCATTCAAAGAAGTAGCTTTAACGTCAAATTGATGTACATTTCAACCATCCTCAGCTGCAACGCACAGATGCTACGAACACTAGTCATTTAGCATGTAGGAGCAAAAGTCGCCTCAAAATCAATTCCTCTTTCCTAAGCATAACCCTTTGTAATAAGCCTAGCCTTATACCTATCAATTATTCTATTAGGCTTATGGTTCAGATGGTATACCCACTCAGAGCCAATGGACTTCTTGCCATGAGGCAACTCACATAAAGATGAGGTGCCATTTTTCATGATAGCATCATATTCTGATTGCATAGTAGGCATCCTATTTTCAACATTTTATGCTTCATCAAACGAAATAGGCTCACTCTCATGATAAGGTCTATAGGCATCAATAGCATAGAAATTTGATGCAAAAGAAGCACTTAAGAGCAAAAAAAGAGTATGATATGACAGAGGTGCATCTAATTTGCTATCACTCAAAGTCTGCAGCAACCATTTTGGCATAATTTTTTCCTCCTGAATATATGCTCTCAGCAAATGCATCATGTGAATTTGCATCAGAAATGCAATCTTGAGCATCATCACATGAAACCTGTAAATGCTGAGAGGTTGCCTCATTAGAAGTAGCACTAGATTATCTAGTTGTAAAAAGAGGGACCAAGTGTCCTACATGTCTTTGGACCTAACTAGTGTCTTCTTAGTACATGAAAGTAAAAGTTGAATAGCATCTTCCAGAAAAACAACATCACACCTAACCATTATGCTTTTACTCTATGTATGATGTAGACGATAGTCTTTGCTTTACGAACCGGAACCAAAAAAAAAAACATTTCACTGCTTTATCATCTAATTTCCTACATTGTCGGAACCATTTCATCCTTCCAATTAACATTCATGAAAATAAAAAAAAATTTGTTTTCAGATTGGTTAACTTTACTCTCTAAGATAGAGAGAGAGAGAAAAAGAGAGAGATTTGGCAGGGCACTTGCATGCTAGAGAGAGAGAGAGAGAGAGAGAGAGAGAGAGAGAGAGATTGAGGCTATTGCAGACCGATGGTGGTAGAAAGAAATATGCAGCGTTAGAGCTTGGTAGAACCAGAAGAGAGAGAGAGAGAGATAGAGAGAGAGGGAGAGAGAGAGAGAGAGAGAGAGAGAGAGAGAGAGAGAGAGAGAGAGAGAGAGAGAGAGAGAGAGACAAAGAGAGAGAGAGGGTGCAAAGATTGGGGGAGAGAGAGAGAGAGAGAGAGAGTGAGAGAGAGAGAGATGATTCCTTCCTTCTTTCCCCACTGCTGGTTGCATGCCATAGAAGAGATACAAAGAGAGAGGGAGAGAGAGAGAGAGAGAGAGAGAGAGAGAGAGAGAGATGATTCCCTATTTCCCTTCCGGCTATTGTTTGTGTGTCCTAGAAGAGATATGGATGGAAAGAGAGGCAAATTTGACCATATTGTCTCAAAGGGCTATGCTTAGGAAAGGGGCATTGATTTTTATGAGACCCTTGCTCTTAGTTCTTGAATAATTATTGTTCATAGCATATGTGGACTTGTAGCTCATCACATTTGGAACGTACATCAATTGGACATTAAAACTGAATTTCCGAATGGTGACCTGCATGAAGAAGTGTATGTGTTTGAGCCCCATGCCTTTGTGCAAAAAGGGCATGAGAACGAGGTGTGAAGGTTGAAAAAGGCATTATATGGTTTGAAGCAAGAACCACCTGCTTAGTGTGAAAAGATACATGCCTACCTAATTGCACATGGTTTTGAAAAAAGTCCACTTGAGATTACCTTATATGTCATACATGCAAATGATGTGCTTCTGATCATTGTTGTGTATGTTGATGACATGCTACTCACTAGTCCTCATGAGAAGCATAGTGCTGATCTTAAGGATGATTTACATGCCTCATTTGAGATATCAAATTTGGTGCATTTGCATCATTATTTGGGCATTCAGTTTATGGAAGTTGATGGTAGAATATCTTTGTGTCAAAGGTTTATGATTGAGTCTTCGTGATGTTAGAGATGCGTTTAATGTTGTTCTCTATCAACACATTGTTGGGTACTTTATTTACTTATGCATTACTTTTCAAGATATTAAGTTTGATGTCCCACAAATGAGCAAATGTATGCGTTGGATAGGTGTCAAGCATTGGCAGCCGATTAAGAGCATCTTTCACTACTTCTATGGTAGTCGGCTACTTGGATTGTTTTATCCCAAGGGGGGATCAGTACTACCAATTTAACATATTTTTTCTGACTCTTACTAGGCTAGTTGCTATGGCACTCATATGTCCACTAGTGGTGTTTGCTTCATGATTTGTAGCTCATGTATATCTTGTTTGAGCAACAAGCAGCCTAGTTTGGCCACTTCTAGTTGTGAGGCTGAGTATAAAGTAGCTTTCACAGTGATTGTTGAGTGTGTGTGGCTCACATGCCTTATGGCTGATTTGGGTGTTCGTGAGTCTTCTGCCACCACCATCTTCACTGATACTGAGAGCGCATTGGCAGTTGGAAGTAATCATATGTTCCATGCTCACACTAAGCATATTGAGGTGCACTATCATTATGCCATGGAGAGGTTCTCTACTAGAGGGATCAATTTGGCATATGTGCCCACACATGAGAACATTGCAAACCTTTTTCACAAAGGCTCTCCCTAGGGAGACTTTTGAAGCTTTCCACAAACCTTTGGGCTTACTTCCTTTTCTGGATTGATTGTACATAGCTTGGAACTTAAAGATACATGATTGCTAGCTCCTTGTTCACCACATCACTCCTAGGGGGGGATTTGTTGATATATTTAGGTAGTGATATGTGTGAACACACTAGGACCATCAGGGAACTTTTTTCCCTTCTTAGGAGGTTTTCTCCCTCGTCTTGTATATACACCTATTACCCTAATGGGCTACGTATCTTTGTTCATTACATTCAGTATTGTGTGTTGTGCTCCAAGCTTCTTCTTATTACTTGTGTTGTGCACGTGCTTCTGAAGACCTCAAACTCCAACCCTACTTCTTTCTTATTTGTTCTTTAGTTTCTTTTGGAATGGAAGAAAGCTTAAAATTACTTAAATGAGCTAAAAAATAGTATCTTCATAACTTCTTTTTTCCACGTAAAAAGCCTAATCCCTAATCATAGTTGAGGATCTAGAGATATGCACTTGAAGTAGTTACGATTCCACTTCCACAATGTTTTCAATAATGTCACATAGCTTATTTATATAAAGCAAGTCCTTTCTACTAAGAGCTTCTTGTGAGAATGTCCTATCTAGGCCTTTATAATGGTTGTAGGGTATCTCAACCTACTCCCTTAAGTGCATACATTCCCGCTAGCATTTCTAATGACTTCTCATCGTAATTTAAAATCGTCTTCTCATTTCTTAGAAATTCTATGAAATGTAGAATATAATATTCATAAAATAAAAAAATACACAGAATAATAACTGAAAATGGACAAATCAAATAGAATACATTTATCTGATCTGTTTTCTTTAGAAGCATGAGCATCATCTCCATCTTCTTCTTCAAGGAGTTGTGGATCAATCTCATACTCTTCTTGATTTCTTTTTTTCTTTTAAAACTTGAATCTTTTTCTAAAAACTCAAAGATCTTAAAGGAGTACTGCCAAATTTTCAAAGCTCATATGTACCATTATTAAACATACTATCATATACCAATCCCCAATCATTGGTCTCAATCTTACATGGCATAAATCAATGCGTTTTGGACCTGCTAAGGAAGGTTTTAGCGAATTCAGGTAATTTCCTATGTCTTTCCAATCTCCGTCATACTCATTCTCATGGAATGTATCATAAACATATACTATTGGATCATATCATATCATATTTATATCTCCTCTATCTGATCATCATGACAATTGTCATAAAAAATTGTGCTTGAGAGCATATCAACAACTATACTATATTTTTCATCCATTTGGACAAAATCTCGATTAATAAACTTTACATATGAAATTCACCTAATGCAATATCTAAAGAAGAACAATTAGAAATCATACTTATCCAAAGAAAACAATCATCTCTACTACAACATTAGCTCCAACAAAATACTCTTTATGAGTTTTCAATGTAGTCACCAATCCCTATAATTCTCTTTTAATTTGTGGACATTTTCATTGAGTTTCACGTAGTGTCTTCACACCAAAGGGAGCTCTCTATCTGTCTCCTTCATCATCATCTTGACCTAGGACCAAACCTATACCAATAGGAATCGTATCAAAAAGCTAAATAATAGGCTTTTGACCTAAGTAACCAACAAGCTTTAGAATTAGAGTTTCAATTAGTAGTTGCTTCCGTTTAAGAGTAGATCTTGGCTATTTTTTGTTCAGAGAAATTAATTTCTTTGTCTTAGCATATCATATAAATGGTCCACGACATTCACAAAGTGAGGAATTGAGATAACATTAAAAATGCAATTTCCTAAGAATCTTCTCACTTCACTAACATTACGGCTTATGGGCTCAACTTTCTACGCATATGGCTTTTGGCCATAATGTCCACAAAGATGTCCTACAATGAGGACCTCTTCAACTACAAAAACAACGTTTTCTAAAGAAAACAGTACCCCCACCTATTCAAATCTTTCAAAAATCTTATCACAATCAGAGATATGGTTGCTAAAAAATTTCCTACAATTTGAACCATCTAAAGTCTCATCTTTCACTCTTTCCTCACAACCCTTTATCGGAATATCATCAATAAAAGGCATAGTCACTGAACGTATAAATCCTAGTAAGAAAAGATTCATGGCATTCATCATATGAGCTATCAAATTTTTCACTTCTTATGGTAGAGTACACACACGTAGAGGGCCTAGTGGAGACTTCATGGCAATAATATCTCTACTCTCAATAGGTGATTGAAGCTGGTCATATCCTGAATATAGGTAACCCGTTGAGTAGATGGAATGTGGAGCAAATGCTTTAGTTAAAACATCTACTTTAGATCCTATTGCTACATTTCTAATTGTGAACTCATTTAGAGGTTGCAAATCCTAGATGAATCCAAGTTTCCCATTACTCTTTGGCACCCTAAATCAACTATTTGAATATGATGTTGAAGATGGTTCCAATATTGGCATGGATATCTTCTCCTTTAATAGTCTCATCAACTCACATAAATGAGCCTTTGGGACTAGAATTGGTCAAATATTCCATGGAATATGTGGCACTCTAGAGATGAACATGGGTGGAAGTTGTTTCAGATCCACACATCCTATCTCATATGGAAAAAGAGAGCATGATTTCTCGTGTTTCTTCATAACTTCTATAAAGTTTTCTATTTCCTTTTCTATAAGAATTTTTTCTTCTCCAAACCTTATCTATTTAATAGTCTCACCAGTAAAGTCATGCTCTATAAGCTTTTTTTTCCTCAGCGTAGGGTCATTAGACACTCTCAAATATTTTTTATAACTATCTACTTGTAATGTTTGACCTATGGATTTGGTTTTCTTATCAACAATCTTATACTTCGTATTTATATTCACTTCATGTTCTTGCAAGAATTCAACAATCAAATCATATTCCTAAATAGAACTAAGCACAATGATTTTAGATTATTCTTTTCTTTGAAGTGCTTGCTTAAGTTTGTCAAGAAAGTTCAAATTACTTTCAAACTCAATCATGTTCTGAGTCCCTTCATGATGGAACATTAAACTTAAATTTTTATAATAATTTTCGTATATTCATATAAATATGCTTAAAATGTGTTCTTTTTTTAAATAATGTAACCTAAATGCAGATGATGTTGGATATGCTCAATACTCCACCCTCAAGTGACCACAAATGATCCATGGTGTTCTAAGTCGTAAGCCCCCATTGTGAGGACAAGACATTGTGAGAGTGAGCACATTTGTGGAACCCTGACTTTCAAGTTAGATGACGTCTATGTGTGACCCTTGATGGTTATAGATGATCAATGTGAGTCTAGCCATTAGGTTAGGTGGGGCATAAACTTTCGGGCCATTGGGTTTTCATTCAAGGCAAAACTAGGGGCCCTATGGCATTGTACGGTTTCCCCATATAATGTATTCCATATGTTAGCTATTGAGGATAGGTTGGATGGTACTAATTACCCATTGTGTAAATCTATGATATGTCATGTATTGGTAGCAAACGTATTGTGGAATATTTTCTAGGGTGTTGAAAAATAGCCTACTACACCTCCAAATAGAGTTATTGAAGGTGATGTAGATAATATTAAGATGATAACCTTCAAATTATTGTTTGTGTTGCAATTCCTATTGTATCTAGTGTAGAGAAATTTCATTTTGATGAAAGGGATGCTTAGGCATATGCATTGATAGCTTTGTTTACCAAACATGTCATTATACCTCACATTCACTCCTACAAAATGACAAAGGATGCTTGGGATACACTTGCCATTCTATTCCAAGCAAGAAATGAGGCTCGCATTTTCTTACCTCCACAAACAGTTGACGAGTGAATGTGTGTGCAACTCTCCTCCCATCCTTTTATATCCTCTTGTATTCTAAAAATGGCAATGATCTGGAATGATCTAGTATGTCCATGTGGTCATCATGGGACACTCATCCCCATTACTACTGAATACCTTAGGATATCCCCTAAGCTTGGGACCTTGGCTATGGCTGGCCCTTGTCCCACACACACATGAATGGTCTTTGTAGACAAATGTCTAAAAAATACTTCACTTTTGAAGATTGTGCTCAATGGTTTTCCAAATTCATATCAAAGTTCTGCTTTTACTCTTCAATTTATGATTAAAGGGAATTTATATGCCTTAAGATTTGAGGAGATACTCTGCATTTGGATGCAAGAAGATCACTCTAGGTAGAAGAAGTCCATTATGCATCGTGTAGATCAAGCTTTCCTAGCCAATGAGAAGGGGAAAGCTAAATGGAGCTCATCTACTATTAAGTAGGAATGTGTTAAGGTTGCTTAGTCAAAGAATGAACACAAAGATTGGAAGAAAATGCAAAACGAAATTTCTAAATACTGTAAAGCAAATGATCATGTCATAAAGAGTCGTCCAAATTTGACTTCAAAAGAGGCCAAGAAGAAAGCTTTTGGAATGCTTTTTGTATTATTGTCTACCCCTGAAATAGACTTTGGTAATCTTATTTTACATGAACAAAGATCATTAGCTACTATATGGAACTATGAACCATCTATTCATCTAAAGTCAATGTATGCATTAGACTAAGACATTTTGTACATAACATTGATAGTAGGGCAACTAAAGATATTAGCTTGCATCATAGTTTCTTCAATTCATTGAGCATGCCCCTATAGGGAATATTTCCACATGTGCTAACAACTCCTCTTATCCAATAATGGGATTTGGCATGATCATTATGACTACTATTGATTCTAGTTCTTTCAAATTGTTAGTTGCTTTGTATATATTGAGGATCAAGAAGAATGTATTGTCAATTTTAGCATTAGTCAAGATTTGCTTGGTTGTCAAAGTTGTTCATGATAGATGTATAGTTGATGATCTCTCAACTCGCGATGTTATTGTTGCTTCAAAGTTGTATAAGCTCAAAGACTTTGCAAAATCTATGAATGTTGAAGCATGTATAGTTCAAGATTCTCAGGAAATCTCCAATCCAAAGATTTTTTGCTTTGTACAAATGAATTTTGCTAGATTTTTTTGCGTACAGAAAGTAGGAAATGGTGTTCTCTATAACTAAACTAGAGGAGCCATGTGAAGATGTTTGTGAAGGCTATATTTTGGGCAAAATGCAGCGTTCATCCTTTGAAAAAGATGGTTCTGTTTGATGTCCTCATAAATTCTAGCTTGTTCATTGTCATGTATGTTGTCCTATGTAGACACATTCTTTTGAGAAGTAGGTTTACTTCATGAATGTTATTGTCTATTTCTTGAACTATGAATGGGTGAATCCATTGAAAGAAAATTCGAAAGTGTTTATATGCTTTAAATAGCTTTTTTTATGTCTTAATATCTCCTAACATGTAAACTGGCCACCCTTTGATCAGATTGGGGGGGGCATTACATGTCATCTAACTTTAATGCATTTCTAGTTGAAGGTGGGATAAAACATCACTGTAGAGTTCAATATACAGATAAAAAACTTTGCATTTCTCAAAGAAAGAACATGAATATCTTGGAGATGTCAAACTATATGATAAAAAGTTTGGCTTAACCACATAATTTCTAGCTTGCGGTTGTTATGTATACAACATATGTACTTAATCATTGTCCCACAAAAGCACCAGAATGCATCACTCCAATTGAGGCTTGCCATGGTCTCAAGTCATTTATTTTACATCTATGTTTCTTTGGCTGTCTTGCATATCCATTAGTGTGAGAACAAGAAGGGACGAAATTAGATGATAAAGTAGTGAAATGTATTTTTTTTTGGGTGGATTTCTAAAACCAAAGGCTATCATTTGTACCATCCAGAAATTAGACACATTATGGTTAGCCGTGATGTTTTTGTCAAAGATGCAATTGAGGCATTACTCTCATGTACCAAGGAGACTTTAGTTAACTCTAGAGATGTGTATGATGCTTTCATAACTCCTTTCATAGGTAGATGGTCAAGTATTGGTCCTAATTAGGAAGTTTCTTAGCCTTTACAAGTTCCACATGTTGATGCACATAATTCCATTTTTATATGTACATTTACATGATGCACTTGTCGATGAGAGACATGATATAGGGAAGGTAGAAACTATCCCTAAATGGTTGGTGCAATCTTTTACTTATAGAAAAATATACGCACCTCTATCATATCATTCACGTTCGGGTTCTCATACTACTTCCTTTGCATCAAATTGCTATACAATGGCTAGCTCTACTCTTTGTGGTGATAATGAGCGAGTTTTTCTCAATAAAGAATAAATTTCAGAAACTTGAATGGTGATACTTTGAATATAATGCTATTATGACCAATGCTACTTGATCTTTAAGTGATTTGCCTCCAAGAAAAAAGGACAATTGGTATTAAATGGGTACACATGCTAAATGTAAGCCTGATGGAATAGCTGAAATGTATAAGGTAAGGCTTATTGTAAAAAGCCATGATCAAGAGAGAGGCATATATTTTGATGATGTGTTTTCACCCACATGTCAAATCCAGATTCCACACATTTCATATCATCTATGCATTTAGAGCTCATCATGGTTGTAATGAGAAGCATACTGCTAAATTTAAGGAACATTTGCATGCCTCTTTTGAGATGTCAAATTTGGGGCATTTGAACCATTATTAGGGCATTCAATTAATGCAATTTGATGGGGGAATAACTTTGTGTCAAACAAAATATATTAACACATTATTATAGTGTTTGGGCTTGAAATTTCACACCTATTGCTAGTCATATGGAAGCAGGCTAATAGTTAAGTCTTCATGATGCTTGAGATGCATTTGATGTTGTTTTGTATCATCACACTTTTGGATGCTTGATGTACTTACACATTAACTTGACATGATATTCAGTTTGTTGTCTCTTAGATGAATAGCTTTATGAATTTTCAGGGTATCAAGCATTGACACATGGTTAAGCACATGTTTTTCCACTTGGATGCTTCCCAACTACTTGGATTGTTTTATCCCAAGGAAGGATCATTACTACCAAATTTACATGCCTTTTTGACTCTCTGTTGGTTGGTTGCTATGACACTCGTGTGTCCACTGGTGTTTTTTGCTTCATGCTTGGTAGCTCATGCATCTCTTTGTTGAGAAGGAAGCATCCTAGTGTGGCCAATTCTAGTTGTGTGGTTGAATATAAGGTATCTTTCATAGCAAATGTTGAGTGTGTGTGGCTCAAACACCTTTTGCCTGATTTGGATGTTGGTCAATCTTCTACTAACACACTCTTCAATGATAGTTATAGCACATTGAAAGTTGCAAGGAACCCGATGTTCCATGCTCAAATAAAACACATTGAGGTGCACTATCATTATGTTAAGGAGAGGTTGTCTACTACACAGATTAGTTTGGCATATGTGCCCATATAAGATACTGTTTCGTCTCCTTGCTTGTGTTCTTTATGCACTTCGGGGAACCTCAAACACCCATAGTATCATCATAATTTCCAAGCAAAACCAAAATTAAGTGGAGTGATATTGAAGAAATGTTTTCAATGTCATAGCTAAAGGCTAAGAGCAAAAGGGGTCTTGAATATTGTAATGACAAAATTTTAATAGTAGTTCATAAAAATTATTACTTTTTCCACATATATGATATGAAAAGAAAATTAAACATTTAGTTTTTATGAATGTGAATCTAAATAAATATGATCAAGCATCACTCTATTCCCATGAAATATCCATTATTCTATGATTCCATGTTTGTGGTTCGTAAACCTAATCATCTATGCACCAAACATGCAAGGCTTATGAATGTGAATTCTACATGCAAGGCTTATGAATGTGAATTCTGATGTAGGCGCTAATGTAAATGAGGATAGATACGAAGGGATGGAAATATCGAAAACTAAAGATATTATTTATAAACAAAAACATGCATTAACTAGCAAAAAGATTTAATTGCTCACACTAGATTCGTTGTTCTCCAGGTGAATGTACTCTCGCACAGAGTGCTTGAATGCCATTGCCTATCTTTTACGTAGATTGTTATAAAATATGAACATAACTTTCATATTGAATATTAAAATGTTGTGTATAGAGTGATAATAAACGTACTTTCGAGGCATCCAATGTGTCAATTCTCTATTAACTGTATAAAGAAATATGGAATTGCTATTGATTGAAAGTATCCATCTTCGATTGATTTATCGACACTTTCTTCGTAACAGACTAAATTCTATTTCATAGTGGAATACTAAAATCTTGTTTGGTTAGATCCACAGCACATCCCTCCAAAAAGAGAATTCTCTTTTGAATCCAAACGATTTATAAAAAAAGAAACATCTTCAGTTGCCAATCTTTCCTGTGAGCATTTCACATTGTCATGTCTATGCAAAAATTTATGCATGGATCTGTTAAAACTCATAAAAAGCTCGCTCAAATAGACATAGATCACATATATGCACAAATACATGGACACTCGAGTCTCATTAATCACACACAAAAACAGATTATTAAGGGAAAATCGATGCATACACATAACAAAGTAGATTTCATATTTTAATATCTCTAAATTTGAACGTCCTCTTATTTACAGGTATAAAATGGGTATCAATTTAGAAACTCGAATAAAAAACATGACTACAGAAAACAAAACCTGTCCCGTGACATGCAAAAAAAGAATAAAATCCATAAAAAAATATTTGTCCATGTATAATGAACGATTTTGGCATTCGACCTTTCGTAAGATTAACATCCTCTAGATGGAACAAACTCTCAAATACATAAGAAGAGAAATAATTAGGTTCTTCAAACCAATTCCATTAAAGGAACGCTTTTTATAATAAGTAGAGAAAAGGAATTATGAGACTTTAAACCTTCAGTCAAGTCGTGATTCTTAAAAATTGGATTTCTATCTAGTGCTTCCGTCTTCCTCATCTTCAAATAATTAAAGGGGGAACATCAAGCATTTCACAATGCACACATCAAGAAATTGCTTTTATGGTTATCTTTTTGGTATCATATTACTTCGTTTTGTAGTTTTCCGAAACATGAACCTCAAAGATCTTAAAATTTTTATGTGTTCTAAGTACGTCTATGGGAGTTATTGAAAATTATTTTGTTTCTTACACAAGATACTTAAAGTAATTTTATTTTATCTGTTTCTGAATCATTCTGTCTTTTAAAGATGAAGGACTCATATGATAATATTTTTTTTGTGGACATTTCATCACTCTGAAATGGAAAAATGTAAATCAACAATAGAATATCCCATTGCAACTATAGGTGTTTGGAAATAATTTACCTCGACAAACATAGATCCCAATATTATTTAGAATTCATGTGAACTAACCAAAAACAAAATTAAAGCAATGTAGGAATTCCTTAATCTTTACATTACATATTATTGCCAAAGATTTATAGTAGATGGATCATCAATCACTACAAGCAATATGGACGCATAGTGATGGTTAAAGCGACACAATTTCATCCCTATAAATTGCATAAAGCATCACAACAAGCATTGAGCACCGAACATCGATTAAACAATGAAAAATTTGATGTTTTTATTGACGTGGGGCACGATGGGATAAGCGACCGTTGCATCGAGCATCGAGCATCGCTAAAGCGACGATTAAAAAAAGCATCACATAATCGATGCTAATTATCGTGACATATGTGATGCTATCTGGAGAGGCATTTGCAACACTTTAGCATTGCTTACACAACGGGTTTTTGACAAAAACAAAATTTAAAACATTGGAGGCTCTTCGATCAGCATCTACATGCATTTGATCAAAGATCTCTCCAACATTCACTATTGCACTGTGCTTACGAATTGAAACAATCGCCTGCAAAATTGTTGTTTTGTCTAATCTCTATCTTATTGTGTCTCTCTCTCTCTATTTTTCTCTTTGTACATCTTTCTCTCTTTGAATTCTCTCTCTCTCTCTCTCCCCTCTCTCTCTCTCTCCCTCTCTCTCTCTCTCTTTATTTCAGGTTATTCAAGAAGCTAACCAAGCAAAACATATGGCTAGCTATTGTAAGTACAATTTCCATTCTTTGTATATCATTTGAATTGTGTTATTTTCATAAATTATCATACTCACACTTATTGATATGCACATATACACTTATACATGATGAGGATGCACATTCACACATATACACATGCACATACACACACATATATACAAACACATACATGTGGACATACACACACATACACATGCATATGCACAACATTTCTATAACCACATAAAAAACATGCATGCATCATTATTGCATATTTACATACACATACATGCATTAACACATACTTAAATACATGTATATGCACATCCACATGTATGCACATGGATGCAAATGGAAATGCATCCACATGGACATGCATGTTTCATACATATAAACATGCATATACATACACTTGTATATGTTTATAAACATACATATAGATATGTACATACGCATATATACATACACATACACATATATACACACATATATGCACATACATACACACACATGCACATACATACATATACACATATACATGCACATACACACATATACACATACACTTACACATATACATGCACATACATATACACACACATACACATGCACATGCACATACACATATATACACATATATACTTACACAAGCCCATACCCATACACACATATACACACACATACACATGCACATGTGCATACACATACACATGTGCATACACATACATATGCATATACACTTACACATTCACATGCACATGCACATACACACATATACACATATACATATGTACATACATACATATACACACACATATAACACACATATACATGCACATATGTACACACACATACACACATACACACACATACGCATGCACATACATACATATACACAAAACATACACATGCACATACATACATATACACACATATACATGCATATACACACCTATACACATACACTTACATATATACATGCACATACATACATACATATACACACATACACATGCACATACACATACACAGACATATGCATATACACTTACATATGCACATGGAGATACATGCATATACATCTATACATATGCACATACATATATACATATGCACATACATATATGCACATATATAGATAGATACATACATATACATGCATATAGAAACACTTACACATATAGATATTTACGTACATGTGCATATATACATTTTATATACACACAAGCAAACATAAATATGAATGAATTTTATAATTAAAGTAATAAACCACATGCTTAATATACACGATAATAGAAAACAATAGAACAAGACTTTTCATTAGTTAATACCATACACACAATTCAAAACATAACTGAAATGAATTATATATATATGTGTATATATATATATACACACACACACATATATATATATATATATATATATATATATATATATATATATATATATATATATATATATATATATATATATTGAATCATTTGAATGGATATAAGCTAATAGATTCTTCTTTATTCAACTAGAATATCGATGAATCCTACTACAGAGATGAAATCATGTTCTTTGAAATTAGAACATGAACCTTTGGGGTATGGATAATTATTTTATATATAGCTTTATCTTCGATCAGCAAAGTTATGTCATGTATGTATGCATATGTGTGTGTATTCATGTGGATCATATGTATACATGTGTTAATATGTACGTATATGTGTTTCATGTATATGTATGTGTGTGGATTTGTGTGATATATGTATACATGTGTTAGTATGCACACATTTATATATGCATATGCATATGTGTAATATATGCAAGTGTGTTCATAATTGTGTATGCATGTGTGCATGTAGGCATCTTTATATGTGATGTGAACATGTATATATGTATATGTGTCTATGTGTAAATGTGTACATGTAAATATGTACGCATGTATATGTATACCTCTGTGCATGTAGAGCCTCCATATGCCTCTCTCTCTAGGCGGCATTGTGCTTATCCCTTTTCAACACACAGAGTTTCTCTCTTTGTAGCTCTCTCACATAGAGATATGGGGTATGGGCGGTAGTAGATGCATCAGAGCTTGGTTGTCTGGCTGAGCAAATACACCTCAGAGAGTCGTCTCTCTCTCTCTCACACACACAGAGAGATGATGCAAGAGCTGAGCTTCTGAAGGCTCTGAGAAGTAGCTCTTCCTATCACTGCGAAGGGTGGCAGAGGTTAGAGATAGTATTGTTGCTCCGTGAGCATGAAATGCGTGCTCAAGTTGCTTGCTTGGTCAATGTCAGGTCATTAGGTGTGCTATTATAGAGTGATATATGATAGAGAACACGATGATGGATGTGCAGATCTGGACACAGAGAATCACTCCCGCATTTTCGACAGCAGAGCAAAAAGCCTAAGGCTATGAGCCTCTGAGCTTAAGGTGATGCAGAGTCTACAGACAATGTTAACACAACAGAAAACATTGAAATACTCTATTCACAGAGAAATTGAAGTCATGGCGCTTTGTTCTCTCTCTCTCTCTTCCTCTCTATCTTCCCTTCCCTCTCTCTCCCCCTCACCCCCACCAAGCCCCTCCCCTCCCCTCACCACTCACCCCCGCAAAACCCCTCCCCTCCCCTCACCCCTCACCCCCGCAAGCCCCCTCCCCTCCCCTCACCACCATCCCCCACAAACCCCCTCCCTTTCCCTCACCACCTCCCCCACTTCCTTGCGCCTCCCCCTCACCCCCTTGCGCCCCATCCCCTCCTTTCTCGCGCCCCTCCCCCTCACCACTCACCCCCACCAAGCCCCTCCCCTCCCCTCACCACTCACCCCCGCAAAGCCCCTCCCCTCCCCTCACCACTCACCCCCGCAAGCCCCCTCCCCTCCCCTCACCACCATCCCCCACAAACCCCCTCCCTTTCCCTCATCACCTCCCCCACTTCCTTGCGCCTCCCCCTCACCCCCTTGCACCCCATTCCCTCCTTTCTTGCGCCCCTCCCCCTCACCACTCACCCCCACCAAGCCCCTCCCCTCCCCTCACCACTCACCCCCGCAAAGCCCCTCCCCTCCCCTCACGACTCACCCCCGCAAGCCCCCTCCCCCCCCCCTCACCACCATCCCCCACAAACCCCCTCCCTTTCCCTCACCACCTCCCCCACTTCCTTGCGCCTCCCCCTCACCCCCTTGCGCCCCATTCCCTTCTTTCTTGCGCCCCTCCCCCTCACCACTCACCCCCACCAAGCCCCTCCCCTCCCCTCACCACTCACCCCCGCAAAGCCCCTCCCCTCCCCTCACCACTCACCCCCGCAAGCCCCCTCCCCTCCCCTCACCACCATCCCCCACAAACCCCCTCCCTTTCCCTCACCACCTCCCCCACTTCCTTGCGCCTCCCCCTCACCCCCTTGCGCCCCATTCCCTCCTTTCTTGCGCCCCTCCCCCTCACCACTCACCCCCACCAAGCCCCTCCCCTCCCCTCACCACTCACCCCCGCAAAGCCCTTCCCCTCCCCTCACCACTCACCCCCGCAAGCCCCCTCCCCTCCCCTCACCACCATCCCCCACAAACCCCCTCCCTTTCCCTCACCACCTCCCCCACTTCCTTGCGCCTCCCCCTCACCCCCTTGCGCCCCATTCCCTCCTTTCTTGCGCCCCTCCCCCTCACCACTCACCCCCACCAAGCCCCTCCCCTCCCCTCACCACTCACCCCCGCAAAGCCCCTCCCCTCCCCTCACCACTCACCCCCGCAAGCCCCCTCCCCTCCCCTCACCACCATCCCCCACAAACCCCCTCCCTTTCCCTCACCACCTCCCCCACTTCCTTGCGCCTCCCCCTCACCCCCTTGCGTCCCATTCCCTCCCTTCTTGCGCCCCTCCCCCTCACCTCTCACTCCCACCAAGCCCCTCCCCTCCCCTCACCACTCACCCCCGCAAAGCCCCTCCCCTCCCCTCACCACTCACCCCCGCAAGCCCCCTCCCCTCCCCTCACCACTAACCCCCACCACTCCCTTCCCTTACCACTATTCCCCCCCACTCCACACTTCCCCTCGCACTCCCCCTCACTTTCACCATCGCACACCCTCACTCACATAATCACTCACATAAAGCACACACACCAGCTTAGCGCACACACGTAATCACACATGCACTTCCACTCACACACAATTCCACACACGCACACTCACACACAACTTCACACGCATACACCCACACATATGCCCGAGGAGGCTCAACAGACTTCTAAGAAGACCGAACCACAAAGATCTCCCGAAGAAGAGAAAGAAGCTGAATCTAAGCCATCTAAATTCTTAGTAATTGTTTGAAGAACATGCAGAGGACTCTGGAATATGGAGCCAGTTATCTCTAGAAGATTGCTGAAAGGCGGGGCAGTGGAGGAACACCATGATTGGATAAGCAGATGGACCAATCGGCTTCATTGGATTGTCAGAATTGGATGAAGAGGTAAAAGTGAGTTGGTAAAAGTAAAAGTGTATTGTAGAGAGTAAAAGTGGCCGCCAACCATTCACGGCGACTACCTATCTTTGGGGATCCAATTCAAATCAAGGGAATAATTGACCTACCCCTCCAATTTTGGGTGGTTAACCGGCGCGTGATCAATGGACGTGAAGATTCAGCAAGGCTCTCTTGGCCTATTAGAGCCTATAAAATCAAAGGAATTGTGCTCATTTGGCTACGGCTACGACGGACGACGTCGCACACAGGAGTATATGTACAAGTTTTAGAGATACAGTGGTCCGCGCATACGTGTAGAAGACCTCTCTTGCACTTGGTGGTTTCAAGTCTACTGTGGGAGCTACTCTATCGTGTATACAGAGGGTAGGCTTCACAGTGAAGGGCTATGAGCACTATAATGTAAGAGAGTAGCTTGGCGTTATTTTTTTCTGTGAGTCAGTGTGTTGATTAATCTCTATTCTCTTGAGAAATACTACCATTTGTATTGTTTAGAGTTCTCTGCCCAACTTTGTAATCATCCGATTCGGATCAAAAAGTGTATGGTCTTCCTTGGTCACATATTGTTCATATTTTCTGAAGCATTCACTACTTTGTGCAATCCGTTTTATCTACCTGCTCACAGAAATGTTAAAGGGTATACTTCCCTAAAGAGAACCCCCCTTGAGTAGGCGACGTACTGGAAGCGTTTGTTTTCTATAAAAGTGGATACCCCAGTACCTCCTCTACAGTTTGGCACGCACGGTGGGACCTTTGCATTTCTGTGAGAGGATTGTCGCCCTATTGTATTTGCGAATAGGTACATGACCCATACGCGGGCGGACAAGGAGTCTCATCGTGAACGGAAGCGTCTCAACAAGTTAGAAATAACCACAACCAGTGAGCCTACCTCTCCTCCACCATCCTTGAATCTATCCATTGATTTGGGAGTAACACCATTATCAAAAGAGAAGCATAGGAGAACCTTAGATTTTTCCTCAGATACTTCAGAAGAAGCGCCGGCACCAATGGAGGATCTTTCCCATTTACTCTCTAGGTTGAACATCAAGTTTCCTACATTTAAAGGATTGGCTTATGAAGATGCAGATGACCACGTGAGGAGATTCGTCTCATTATGTCGTGGAAGAGGATTGCAGAACCGGGAGGATGCAATGTTGGTGCTCTTTCCATCTACATTGGAAAGCCTTGCGGACAAATGGTATAGCCAGTATGCTGATGGGCACTTCACTACGTGGGAGGCACTAAAAGCGGCATTCTCGTGGACATTTCGACCAAGAGACTCCTCAGAACGAGCTCTAGACCAGCTAGAGAACCTAAAATTACGAGCAGGTGAATCCTTCCATGAATTACACACAAGAACTAAAGCACTTGTTTCTCGTTTGCCTCATGCTCCAGGTGATTTTTTAGTCAAAAAATGGATTGAGAAGGCTCTGCCTAAGTCATCTCAACAAAAGCTTCGGGAATCCCTCAGACTGGATGCAACACTTGACGATTTTGTTGCAACTGCATCATGCATTGAGGAGGCTAGAATACATTTTGAAGTAGAATCTCAACCAAATTATGCATCCGATTTGGATCCGATCAGGCAACTCAGGAAGGAGTTGGAAGCCTTAAGGATGCAGCAAAGTCGCCAAGAAGAAAAGGTCATACCGCCACTCTCAACTCATAATATGGATGAAGTGTCTCAACTTAGGCGTGAGCTTGAAGACTTGCGGACTACCCAAGACATACGAAGACAGGTTTGGTGTACAATATGTAATAATAATGGACATTCCAATGTAAATTGTCCTAACAGAGTCAGTTCTTAGTTCTGTGGCAAAGAGGGTCATGAGGCAAGAGACTGCTACTACCTTAAGGGGACACAACAGCGAGGTAACCATCAAGGTGTAGATTCATATTTTGCTAGCACTGCTAATGCACCTAATAGAGAAGAGACCCGCCCAACTCGGCCTAGATACAATAGGCCTCTAATGTGTTACCGTTGTGGGGAGTATGGCCATATGCAGAACAGGTGTTCTCTTCCAGAGGACGCACCCCCTTGTCAACACTGTCCAGATGCTAAGGATCACTATACCAGAGATTGCCCAAGAGGTCGTCCGGCTCCTATGCACATGATTGCAGTCTCCCCACCTGTAGAAGGTATGACAGCTCAATCTTATGTTGTTTCATCTTCATCCATGCCAATGATGACCAGAGCCAGGCAAGCAGCAGTAGCCCAAAAGGAGGAACAACAAGGACTCAAAGATAGAGTTGTAGAAAAGAGGGTGGGATGGAAGGACCAAGAAGAAATGGAAGAAGCTTATGAGAGGGCAACTACTTTGCTAAAAGATCAACCAACGAGTACTTCTGAAGGCAAGCAAGAAGTGGACATTGAAGAAATTTTGAAAGGTATTCATCATAAGATTAGCCTGTATCAACTCATAAAGATAGATCCTAAAGTAAGAAGTGATCTGCTGAAGATTATACATTCTGCATGCTTGTGCTCACCTCCTAGCATAGATGGTTTTATGGTGGACTTTCCTCCTGCACCCTTCGCTGATTATCAGAGCTCAAGGTTATCCGTTTTAATCAAGGATGAAGCTCTAGCAGGTGTTATTATAGATGGAGGTTCCGGCATCAATTTGATGCCTGATTTCACTATGAAGAAACTAAGGCTCAATCCCACAAAGGCAGCACCCTTCACAGTCACCTTAGCAGATCAACGTCGGGTTGCACCAGTGGGCATTGTTGAAAAGGTACTTATGATAGTGCAGGGTTGTCATTTTGTTTTAGACTTTGTTGTTATTGCCCTGCCTCAGGAGACCTCATACCCTCTACTCCTGGGAAGGCCTTGGCTAAGGCAAGCAAAGGCTCTACAGGATTGGGGAAAGAACAAGTTATGGATTTCCACATGTACTAACAATCAATTACAGATACATTTGGAAGAAGGATCAGACATCAACAAGGCTACTGGATATGCAATGGAAACTCATGTAATGCCTTCAGAAGATGATGCCCTATTAAGTTGGATGATGGGAAGTGCAGAATGCTGCACAGTGGAGATATGTGAGGTAAATGAAGATTTTGCAGAAGCAACACAAGGAGGACGGGAAGAGGGAGAAACTGATGTTCTTCACTTGAACGAAATAGAAAAAAGTAAGCAAGGAAATCAAGCGTATTTTTTGCAGGCACCTCCGGAAGGACAGAAATCTCCAATTGAATTAGAGAATCAAAATTCAACACTGAGCGCCACTAAGAAGGTATGTAGGGAAAAGGCAGGTAAACATGAGGAATCAGATGATTTTATGCTTGCAGGACCAGAAAGAGACAAAGTGGTGCCTGCGTCTGGGGAAGATAATTGCGACCTTCAAGAACTTCCATTCTCAAATATACCCTTAGGATGGATCAAGGAACAAATTGTGGATCATAAATTGAACTCTGCTCCTGCATACAGTGGAGATGAACTTTCGAGTGAGTCCAATTCTGAAAAGTTTGTTCAAGAAGTAAATCTTGGAGATGAAGAGAATCCTCAGATGGTTCACTTGGCTGCTTGGTTATGGCACTATCCGCCTTTATTGCAGAAGGTAACTTCCCTACTTTTTACCTATAAAAGTGTCTTTGCATGGTCGTATAAAGACTTAACAGGGATACCTGAGGAGCTTGGATTACACCGAATACCCTTAGTGGAAGGAGCTTCACCTGCAAGAAGTAGGCCTTACCGACTTAATCCAAAGTATGCAGAAGCAGTAAAGCTAGAAATCACAAAATTGGAAGAGGCAGGTATTATTGTTCCGGTAGAACACTCACGGTGGCTTTCTTCCATGGTCATAGTACCAAAGAAAAACGGCAAAATAAGAGTATGTGTTGATTTCCGTGCCTTGAATAAGGTAACTATTCAAGATGGCTTTCCCCAACCATTCACAGAGCAGGTGCTTGAAGAAGTAGCCGGACACTCTTTATATAGTTTTCTTGATGGATTCAGTGGCTACAATCAGATAGCCATTCATCCTGAAGATAGAGACAAGACGGCTTTTGTTACACCATGGGGCACATATGTTTATACCCGTATGGCCTTTGGCTTGAAGAATGCACGAGCATCCTTCAACAGGACTATGTATCTCATACTAGGGAAATGGTTAACCTCATTTCTGCGCATTTTTATGGATGATTTTTCGGTATTCTCAGGAACAGACAAGAGGGCGATAGTTCAAGATTTCAATAACCATTTGGATAATCTAAAGGAAATCTTTGAGCAGTGTCTCAAAACAGGTTTGAAGTTGAATCCTGCTAAATGTCATTTTTTGGTGACCAAAGGTACTCTCCTGGGCCACATAGTATCAGTTGAAGGGATAACGGTTGATCCAGCAAAGATCACTGCTATCCTTTCTATGCCAATTCCACAAAGCCCAAAGGAAGTGCAAAGTTTCTTGGGCCATGCAGGATATCATAGACGATTTATCAGAATGTATTCAGAAATAGCTAAGCCTTTGTCCAGGCTTACAAGTAAGAATGTCCCTTTCTCATGGACTCCTGAAGCCGAGAAAGCATTTTGCGAATTAAAATTGAGGCTATGTACTGCTCCTCTTTTAACTGTTCCTAATTGGTCATTAGAGTTCCATGTACATACAGATGCCAGTCTTCATGCAGTTGGAGCAGTCTTGGCTCAACCATCATCACAGAAGATAGACCAACCTATCGTTTATGCTAGCAGATTGCTTACCAAAGCAGAGAGGAACTACAACACTACTGAAAGGGAAGGTTTGGCTATCGTGTTTGCTCTTCAAAAATTCCGGCATTACCTCTTAGGTGTGCATTTTATTGTCATAACTGATCATCAACCTTTGAAGTACCTGATTAACAAGCCCAGAGTAGCTGGAAGGATTTGGCGATGGTTACTCCTATTTCAAGAATTTAATTTTGATATTCATATTAAGCCAGGAAAAGAGGACTACATGGCAGATCAAGTGTCCAGGACGGCAATGAGCGAAAAGGCAACAGGTATTAATGACGAATTGGTGGATAGCAATCTTTTTCTAGTAACAGTTCGAATTAGCTGGTATGATGAAATTCTTCATGTTCTCACTACTGGAAAGATCCCAGAACACTTGACACCGGTAGAAAAGAGAAGATTGCTCTTGAAAACCAAAGCATATTCTCTTATAAACGGAAATTTATATAAATACTGTCAAGATGATATACTGAGAAGGTGTGTCTATCCAGAGGAGGTAAATCTTCTACTAGAAGCTGCACACAGTGAAGGACATCTCAAGGGGGAAGAATTGGCTCATAGAATCATCCACAAAGGTTTATGGTGGCCTCATATTTTCAAAGATGCAATCAAGTTCGCCAAAGAATGCCACATCTGCCAGAGGTGTGCTCCCGCGCCAACCAGATTGAATTTCCAACCATTGGTCATATCTACATGATGGCTCCCATTTGAACGATGGGGTCTTGATTTCATAGGGCCAATTAGCCCAACTGGGCAACCAGGAGGTAAAAAGTATATTTTGATGGCCACATGCTATGCTACTAAATGGATAGAGGCTAAAGCTACTATGGACTGCACGGCTTTAACAGTAGCTAAATTTATGTATAAACGAATTTTCTCAAGATTTGGTTGCCCACTGGAAATTACTAGTGATAGGGGCACACATTTTGTAAATCAATTGCTTCAGTTTATATTCGACAGGTACAAAATCTTCCATAAAAAATCTTGTGCCTATTACCCAAGGGCAAATGGCCAAGCGGAGAGTACCAATAAGATTTTGATTGGACTACTTCGCAAATTATCTTTTGATCATCAAAGCTCTTGGCCACTAGCACTAATTGGTGCAATTTGGGCTTTCAGAACCACGAAGAGGGGAACCACAGGCGAAACTCCATTTTGTTTAGTTTATGGAAAAGAGGCTTTGGCACCATTTGAGTTCATTATCAGAAAGGAAATAGGAATCAAAACCGTTGGAATTGAACCCCCCATTCAGAGATTGGTGGCATTGGAAGAATACAGAGAAGGAGCAATGCAAAAACTTCAGGTAACACAAGAAGAGCGCAAAAGACTACATGACAGGTATCTGAGATCCAATGAAGTACAGGAAGGATCTATGGTTTTAGTGCATCAGGTCCCAGCAATTCCAACCAAACTGGCACCCAAATGGATAGGAACTTATACGGTGATAAAAGTATTACCTCATGGAGCAGTACATCTAGAGGATTTGCAGGGTAAGAGGATACCATTGGTCAATATCTCTAGGGTGAAGAAGTATCTGACCTAAATTAAAATGGAAGCATTCTATCCCTTGTACATATCTTGTTTTTCAGTAATTGCAGAATAAATAGATCTCAGCAATAAGGGAGAAATTGCACCGGGGACGGTGCAAAAGCTTGATGTGGGGGTCTGTAGAGCCTCCATATGCCTCTCTCTCTACGGGGCATTGTGCTTATCCCTTTTCAACACACAGAGTTTCTCTCTTTGTAGCTCTCTCACATAGAGATATGGGGTATGGGCGGTAGTAGATGCATCAGAGCTTGGTTGTCTGGCTGAGCAAATACACCTCAGAGAGTCGTCTCTCTCTCTCTCACACACACAGAGAGATGATGCAAGAGCTGAGCTTCTGAAGGCTCTGAGAAGTAGCTCTTCCTATCACTGCGAAGGGTGGCAGAGGTTAGAGATAGTATTGTTGCTCCGTGAGCATGAAATGCGTGCTCAAGTTGCTTGCTTGGTCAATGTCAGGTCGTTAGGTGTGCTATTATAGAGTGATATATGATAGAGAACACGATGATGGATGTGCAGATCTGGACACAGAGAATCACTCCCGCATTTTCGACAGCAGAGCAAAAAGCCTAAGGCTATGAGCCTTTGAGCTTAAGGTGATGCAGAGTCTACAGACAATGTTAACACAACAGAAAACATTGAAATACTCTATTCACAGAGAAATTGAAGTCATGGCGCTTTGTTCTCTCTCTCTCTCTTCCTCTCTATCTTCCCTTCCCTCTCTCTCCCCCTCACCCCCACCAAGCCCCTCCCCTCCCCTCACCACTCACCCCCGCAAAGCCCCTCCCCTCCCCTCACCACTCACCCCCGCAAGCCCCCTCCCCTCCCCTCACCACCATCCCCCACAAACCCCCTCCCTTTCCCTCACCACCTCCCCCACTTCCTTGCGCCTCCCCCTCACCCCCTTGCGCCCCATCCCCTCCTTTCTTGCGCCCCTCCCCCTCACCACTCACCCCCACCAAGCCCCTCCCCTCCCCTCACCACTCACCCCCGCAAAGCCCCTCCCCTCCCCTCACCACTCACCCCCGCAAGCCCCCTCCCCTCCCCTCACCACCATCCCCCACAAACCCCCTCCCCTTCCCTCACCACCTCCCCCACTTCCTTGCGCCTCCCCCTCACCCCCTTGTGCCCCATTCCCTCCTTTCTTGCGCCCCTCCCCCTCACCACTCACCCCCACCAAGCCCCTCCCCTCCCCTCACCACTCACCCCCGCAAATCCCCTCCCCTCCCCTCACCACTCACCCCCGCAAGCCCCCTCCCCCCCCCTCACCACCATCCCCTACAAACCCCCTCCCTTTCCCTCACCACCTCCCCCACTTCCTTCCGCCTCCCCCTCACCCCCTTGCGCCCCATTCCCTTCTTTCTTGCACCCCTCCCCCTCACCACTCACCCCCACCAAGCCCCTCCCCTCCCCTCACCACTCACCCCCGCAAAGCCCCTCCCCTCCCCTCACCACTCACCCCCGCAAGCCCCCTCCCCTCCCCTCACCACCATCCCCCACAAACCCCCTCCCTTTCCCTCACCACCTCCCCCACTTCCTTGCGCCTCCCCCTCACCCCCTTGCGCCCCATTCCCTCCTTTCTTGCGCCCCTCCCCCTCACCACTCACCCCCACCAAGCCCCTCCCCTCCCCTCACCACTCACCCCCGCAAAGCCCCTCCCCTCCCCTCACCACTCACCCCCGCAAGCCCCCTCCCCTCCCCTCACCACCATCCCCCACAAACCCCCTCCCTTTCCCTCACCACCTCCCCCACTTCCTTGCGCCTCCCCCTCACCCCCTTGCGCCCCATCCCCTCCTTTCTTGCACCCCTCCCCCTCACCACTCACCCCCACCAAGCCCCTCCCCTCCCCTCACCACTCACCCCCGCAAAGCCCCTCCCCTCCCCTCACCACTCACCCCCGCAAGCCCCCTCCCCTCCCCTCACCACCATCCCCCACAAACCCCCTCCCTTTCCCTCACCACCTCCCCCACTTCCTTGCGCCTCCCCCTCACCCCCTTGCGCCCCATTCCCTCCTTTCTTGCGCCCCTCCCCCTCACCACTCACCCCCACCAAGCCCCTCCCCTCCCCTCACCACTCACCCCCGCAAATCCCCTCCCCTCCCCTCACCACTCACCCCCGCAAGCCCCCTCCCCCCCCCCTCACCACCATCCCCCACAAACCCCCTCCCTTTCCCTCACCACCTCCCCGACTTCCTTCCGCCTCCCCCTCACCCCCTTGCGCCCCATTCCCTTCTTTCTTGCGCCCCTCCCCCTCACCACTCACCCCCACCAAGCCCCTCCCCTCCCCTCACCACTCACCCCCGCAAAGCCCCTCCCCTCCCCTCACCACTCACCCCCGCAAGCCCCCTCCCCTCCCCTCACCACCATCCCCACAAACCCCCTCCCTTTCCCTCACCACCTCCCCCACTTCCTTGCGCCTCCCCCTCACCCCCTTGCGCCCCATTCCCTCCTTTCTTGCGCCCCTCCCCCTCACCACTCACCCCCACGAAGCCCCTCCCCTCCCCTCACCACTCACCCCCGCAAAGCCCCTCCCCTCCCCTCACCACTCACCCCCGCAAGCCCCCTCCCCTCCCCTCACCACCATCCCCCACAAACCCCCTCCCTTTCCCTCACCACCTCCCCCACTTCCTTGCGCCTCCCCCTCACCCCCTTGCGCCCCATTCCCTCCTTTCTTGCACCCCTCCCCCTCACCACTCACCCCCACCAAGCCCCTCCCCTCCCCTCACCACTCAACCCCGCAAAGCCCCTCCCCTCCCCTCACCACTCACCCCCGCAAGCACCCTCCCCTCCCCTCACCACCATCCCCCACAAACCCCCTCCCTTTCCCTCACCACCTCCCCCACTTCCTTGCGCCTCCCCCTCACCCCCTTGCGTCCCATTCCCTCCCTTCTTGGGCCCCTCCCCCTCACCTCTCAGTCCCACCAAGCCCCTCCCCTCCCCTCACCACTCACCCCCGCAAAGCCCCTCCTCTCCCCTCACCACTCACCCCCGCAAGCCCTCTCCCCTCCCCTCACCACTAAGCCCCACCACTCCCTTCCCTTACCACTATTCCCCCCCACTCCACACTTCCCCTCGCACTCCCCCTCACTTTCACCATCGCACACCCTCACTCACATAATCACTCACATAAAGCACACACACCAGCTTAGCGCACACACATAATCACACATGCACTTCCACTCACACACAATTCCACACACGCACACTCACACACAACTTCACACGCATACACCCACACATATGCCCGAGGAGGCTCAACAGACTTCTAAGAAGACCGAACCACAGAGATCTCCCGAAGAAGAGAAAGAAGCTGAATCTAAGCCATCTAAATTCTTAGTAATTGTTTGAAGAACATGCAGAGGACTCTGGAATATGGAGCCAGTTATCTCTAGAAGATTGCTGAAAGGCGGGGCAGTGGAGGAACACCATGATTGGATAAGCAGATGGACCAATCGGCTTCATTGGATTGTCAGAATTGGATGAAGAGGTAAAAGTGAGTTGGTAAAAGTAAAAGTGTATTGTAGAGAGTAAAAGTGGCCGCCAACCATTCACGGCGACTACCTATCTTTGGGGATCCAATTCAAATCAAGGGAATAATTGACCTACCCCTCCAATTTTGGGTGGTTAACCGGCGCGTGATCAATGGACGTGAAGATTCAGCAAGGCTCTCTTGGCCTATTAGAGCCTATAAAATCAAAGGAATTGTGCTCATTTGGCTACGGCTACGACGGACGACGACGCACACAGGAGTATATGTACAAGTTTTAGAGATACAGTGGTCCGCGTATACGTGTAGAAGACCTCTCTTGCACTTGGTGGTTTCAAGTCTACTGTTTGAGCTACTCTGTCGTGTATACAGAGGGTAGGCTTCAAAACGAAGGGCTATGAGCACTATAATGTAAGAGAGTAGCTTGGCGTTATTTTTTTCTGTGAGTCAGTGTGTTGATTAATCTCTATTCTCTTGAGAAATACTACCATTTGTATTGTTCTGAGTTCTCTGCCCAACTTTGTAATCATCCGATTCGGATCAAAAAGTGTATGGTCTTCCTTGGTCACATATTGTTCATATTTTCTGAAGCATTCACTACTTTGTGCAATCCGTTTTATCTACCTGCTCACAGAAATGTTAAAGGGTATACTTCCCTAAAGAGAACCCCCCTTGAGTAGGCGACGTACTGGAAGCGTTTGTTTTCTATAAAAGTGGATACCCCAGTACCTCCTCTACAGTGCATATAGGCATGTATGGGTGATGCATAATGTATCTACTCCATTTTATATTTATATATGTGTATCTACATGATGTGTATGTATCTTTATATAAATTATGATTTTCGTTGATTCCAGTAGCTATATATATAGAGGCATAAGGTTAGGAGGAGAGACATCTCTCTAGCAGGTGGTCAGAGGAATACATGCAATGTGTACATATACTTCAATCATATGGCTAAAGGATGAAATAGAGTCTAAGAATAAGGGTTTTTGAAATGGGGTTTCTGAATTAGAATATTTAGAATAATGTTTTTCAATTAGGATATGTGTGTATATGTATGTATGTATGTATGTATGTATGTATGTATGTATGTATGTATGTATGTATGTATGTATGTATGTATGTATGTATGTATGTATGTATGTATGTATGTATGTATGTATGTATGTATGTATGTATGTATGTATGTATGTATGTATGTATGTATGTATGTATGTATGTATGTATATATATATATATATATATATATATATATATATATATATATATATATATATATATATATATATATACAGTGTATGTATGTATGTCTATATGTGTGTATGCATGTTTGTGTATGTGTGTGTTTTTATATGTGTGTATGCATGTGTTGTGTGTGTGTGTATGCATGTGTATGTGTATATATGTATGTAAATATGATTATGTGAGTCTATGTGTGTGTACATATGATTATGTATGTGTATGTGAGTTTCTGTATGTGTCTATGTGTGTATCCATTATATGTATGTAACTGCATGCATGTGTATGTGTGTGTTAAATGTGCATGTATGTGTGTGTATTTGTAAATGTGCATGTATGTGTATCTGTGCATAAATGTGCATGTATGATATATATGTGTGTGTATGGGTGTATTTGTACCTCTAGTCGCACTCTTTTCTCTCTTGCATATACATACATACATACATAAACACACATACACATATCCACATAATATATACATACACACATACACATGTATGCATGTGACCTAATGTGGATGTACGTTTGTGTATATATGTGTGTATATAGATATGTGTATAGATATATTTGTAAATATATGTGTATATATATGTGTGTATATTATGTGTGTGTGTATATATATAGTTACACTATAAATATAACAAATAAAAGCAATGCATACCGTGCATTATCACAACGATGAGCCATAAGTGTTTGCATCTCTTATGGATACCACTTATGCGACCATTGAGTCCTAACCTCTGTCTCAAGTGAACCAAGTACGTATTTGTTATCCCTCTCATCATGCTCACTAAAAAAATAAAAAAGATCATGTAAATAAAACATAAGATAATTTATTTCAATTTATATGTAAAACTTATACTTACTTCCACTGCAAGTGGACAAGGTGCAGGTAAGAGTCACATAATGCTCGCAATCTTCTCTTGAACACCAATCCATTCCCTATATACACTATATTCCCCTCTGGCTCTATATCACACTCCAACCCTAAGGTGCCTATGCATGTCCTCATGGGCACCTATGCTCTGCTCTCATGATCTGGAGGTGGTATAGGTGTCCTGGAAATAGATAGATAAAAATAAATAAAAATTGTTAGAATATCATTAAAATCAAATTTATGAAAAAAAAAACATACCTATGAGGAGATAGTTGTCTTCCTACATGTGGACCCACAGAAGAGCTCTCCTCTTATCGTTGGGTAAGCATCTGGATCGTTAAATCTAGCTCATCATCAAGCATCTCTAAGTACTCATGCATGATGATCCCTAAAGTATCAAGTGGAGCTTTTTCTCTCATTAGACTTTTTATGAGAGTGAGTTTCACCTTTTTCTCTCTACTAGGATCTATAATACCTGTACATATGAAACAAAATGGGTTACAAATCAATATATGTACATGTACATATGTAGTCATGTATTTGTTTGTGTGTATATGTATGTGTATGTATATGTATATGTGTTTGCATGTGTATGTTTCAATTGTGTATGCATCCTTATGTATATATGCATGTGTATGAATTTGTGTATGTTTGTGGGCACCTATGCATGTGACCTGATATGTGTATACGTATATGTTTGTATATGTATGTGTGTGTATATGTATGTGTATGCATGTGTCTGTGTGTATGCATGTGTATGTGTATATGCATGTGTGTATATGTGTGTATCTATATGTGTGTATGTATATGTAAGTATGTATATGTGTGTGTATGTGTATGCAGGTGTATATGTGAGTGTGTGTATGCATGTAATCATGCATGTATGCATATGCATGTGCATTATGTATGCAAATGTATGCATGTGTGTGTGTATGTGTGTGCATGCATGTAAGTATGTATGTCTGCATATCCATTATGTATGCATATCCATTATGTATGCATAGGTATACATGTATGTGTATGTGTGTGTGTATGTGTCTCTATGTGTGTGTATGCATATATGTGTGTGTATGTCTCTATGTGTGTGTATGTGTCCATGTATGTGTATAGGTGTGGGTGTATGTGTGTGTGTGTGTGTGCATCTATGCGTGTCTAAGTGTGTATGTGTGTGTCTATGTGGGTACATATGTGTATATCCGTATATATGTGTCTATATGCATGTGTATGTGTGTGTGTAAATGTGTGTAGATTTTTGTATGTGAGTGTGTATATGTGTCTATGTGTCTATGTGTGTATGTATGTGTGTATATGTGTGTGTGTATTTGTGTGTGTGTTTATAAGTGTGTATGTGTCTATGTGTGTATGGGTGTGTGTATATGTCTGTGTATATGTATGTGTCTATGTGTGTATATGTGTGTTCTATGTGTGTGTTTGTGTGTGCATATATGTGTGTGTGTATGCATGTGTATGCATGTGTGTAAATCTGTGTGTATATGTGTGTGTATGTGTGTGTATGTGTATGTCTCTATATGTGTATGTGTGGCTATGTGTGTGTATGTGTGTATGCATGTAAGCATGTATGTATGCATGTAAGCATGCATGTATGCATATGCATGTGCATTATGTATGCATATGTATGCATGTGTGTGTGTTTGTGTGTGTGTATGCATGTAAGTATGTATATATGCATATGAATATGTATTCTGCATGCATATGCATATGCATTATGTATGCATATGCATATGCATTATGTATGCATATGCATATGCATTATGTATGCATATGCATATGCATTATGTATGCATATGCATATGCATTATGTATGCATATGTATGCATGTATGTTTATGTGTGTGTGTGTGTGTGTCTATGTGAGTGTGTTTGCATATATGTGTGTATGTCTCTATGTATGTGTGTGTATGTGTGTGTATGTGTGTGTGTGTGTCTCTATGTGTGTATGGGTGTGTCTCTATGTGTGTATGTGTGTGTGTATGTGTGTGTGTCTATGTATGTATGACTGTGTCTATGTGTGTATACACATGTGTATCTATGTATATCTGTCTATATGCATGCGTATGTGTGTGTGTGGATGTGTGTATGTGTGTGTGTAAGTGCGTATGTGTCTATGTGTCTATGTGTATGTGTATATGTGTGTGCATATGTGTGTGTGTCTATATGTGTATGTGTGTGTCTATGTGTGTATGTGTGTGTCTATGTGTGTGTATATATGTGTTTGTGTATGCATGTGGATGTGTGTGTGTAAATTTGTGTGTATTTGTGTGTGTTTATGTGTGTGTATGTTTCTATGTGTGTGTATGTGTGTGTCCATGTATGTAGGTGTGTGTGTGTCTATGTGTTTATGTGTGTGTCTATGTATGCATATAGGTGTGTATGTGTATATATGTGTGTGTATGCATGTGTATGGGTGTGTGCAAATCTGTGTGTAAGTGTTTGTGTATGTTAGTATGTGTGTGTATGTGTGTATGTGTGCATATCTATATGTGTATGTGTGTGTCTATGTGTGCATATAAATGTGTGTGTGTGTATATATGTGTGTGTATGCATGTGTATGTGTGTGGATGTGTGTTTGTGTGTGTAACTCTATATGTGTCTATGTATCTATTTATGTGTATGTGTGTGTGTTTATGTCTGTATGTGTGTGTGTTGGTGTGTATGTGTGTGTGTTGGTGTGTATGTGTGTGTCTATGTGTGGATATATGTGTGTGTGTATGCATGTGTATGTGTGTGTGTAAATATGTGTGTATGTGTGTGTATATGTGTGTGTTTATGTGTGTGTATGTGTGTGTATGTCTGTGTATGTGTCTATGTGTGTATGTGTGTGTATGTGTGTGAGTCTATGTGTGTATGTGTGTGTGTGTGTGAATGTGTGTATGTGTAAATATTTGTAAATATGTGTGTGTATGCATGTGTATGTGTGTGTGTAAATTTGTGTGTATGTGTATGTGTGTGTATGTGTGCGTATGTGCCTATGTGTGTGTATGTGTGTGTGTTTGTGTGTGTATGTGTGTGTGTGTGATTATGTGTGTATGTGTGTGTCTATGTGTGTATACATGTGTGTGTATGCATGTGCATGTGTGTGTGTAAATATGTGTGTAAGAGAGTGTGTGTGTGTATGTGTGTGTATGTGTCTATGTGTGTATGTGTGTGTATGTGTGTGTATGTGTGTGTATGTGTGTGTATGTGTGTGTATGTGTGTGTATGTGTGTGTATGTGTGTGTGTGTGTATGTGTGTGTCTCTGTCTATGTGTATGTGTGTGTGTCTATGTTTGTATGTGTGTGTCTATGTGTGTATATATGTGTGTGTGTAAATGTGTGTGTATGTGTGTGTATGTGTGTGTGTGTCTATTTGTGTATGTGTGTATATTTGTGTGTATGTGTGTGTGTCCATGTGTGTATGTGTGATTGTGTCTATGTGTGTATGTGTGTGTCTATGTGTGTGTACTATGTGTGTGTCTATGTGTGTGTGTGTCTATGTGTCTATGTGTGTATGTGTGTATTTGTGTGTAAAGGTGTATGTATTTGTGTATGTGTGTGTATGTGTGAGTGTATGTGTCTATGTGTGTATATATGTGTGTGTATGCATCTGTATTTGTGTGTATAAATGTGTATGTGTGTATATATGTGTATATGTATGTGTGTGTATGTGTCTATGTGTGTATACATGTGTATGTGTCTATGTGTGTATACATGTGTATGTGTCTATGTGTGTATGTGTGTGTGTGTCTTTATATGTATGTGTGTGTATTTGTGTGTGTCCATGTGTATATGTGTGTGTGACTATGTGTTTACATGTGTGTATATGTCTGTGTGTATGCATGTGCACATGTGTATTTAAATCTATGTGTGTATGTCTGTGTGTGAGCATACCTTTGTGGTTCTTTGACCATCTCTAGCTAGGAGGTTGTGTGCACATGCTTGCTCTCTCTCCCTCTCTCTCTCTCTCTCATCTCCATCCCGACATGAATGTGCTAGAAGAAATCAGATTTTTTTTTAACATTCCAGAGTGTCGCTCATGCAATGCTCTGAAATTTGAAGACGTAGCTTATGCAACACTCCAAAATTGTAGGTAGTTTCCCAACATCGGTAGGAGCATCGCAAAATTGCAGCACTTTGTGAGGATCCAAACGAGCATCACATAAGCAATGCTTGGCATCGCTTATGCAATGGGCCTACTTTATTTAATAAAAAAAGAGTTTCATCGCTTATGCGACCCTTTCATTTCATAAGCGATGAAACTTGCTTTTTTTTCAATGGGGGGCATCACTATGCCATCCTTTTTCTAGTAGCAAATTTTAATCTCAGCCTTTTAACTGATTAATCATCACTTTGAATCTTGTTAATACCTATTGGATTGAAAATTGAACCAAGAAATAATTAAATTCCATACTTATCAAAAAATATTAAACTTCCTGAGAATCTAATTCTCAATGAATTTCTATTTGTTTTCTAACATACCCAACAACGCCTAAAAGTTCTTTAACCACCAATTTGCAACTTTTTCGACTAGTTTTAGAGTCATAAATATCTTCCTTCAACAGACTGGGAAGATCTTCTCTTGTCAAAACGTTATAATGCATGTGATTCATTGCGTTATGTACAATGACCAAGTCCAGTACCCAGGTAGAAATAATTGATAGTGTTAAAATTCTCTGAAATCTATCTTGATGCTTTAAATTGGATTCTAAATAACATTTCTTGTAGGAAACAATGTAATTGAAAAAATCCTTGTACATAATTTTCCACAAGTGCCTCAGTTTGGTTTTATGGTATGTACTTTTGATCCTTCATAACCCATCCATAAGGAATCATGGGTTTTATTCATAGCAGCTTGAAATTTTAGACGATTCCTACCAAAAACATATTCATAATGTCATATCCTCCGTTTATCAAGCCACTAAATAAACCAATTTGTTTCCAAAAAAACTTGTAGGCATGCCTTCAGATATTTCTGGATTTACCTATGGACCAATTGATGCTAGAATGGAAAATTCCCAGTCTTTTTCAATGAAAAATTCTACTTTGGAAACATTCAAGTCATGAATAGAATGGAAAATTCTAAGCTAGATAAAACTTATAAAGTTTATTCCTGAAGAATCTCATCCTTCCATATTGAATTGCTTTTCAGTACATGAACATGATCTTGTTGCCGAATCGATCAACGAGATGTCTGAAGGAGGACAACCGTTGTTTTGAATCGGCCAAGATGGTCGCAACATTTTCCTTAAACGTCAATGAGCTTTTTGTTTCAATTGGATTTAAGATAACAAGAAAGGATGAAAGCACACCTAGAAGATGCATGTGTGTATGCATGAAAGCATGTATGTAAGCATGTAAGCATGTATGTATGCATATGCATGTGCATTATGTATGCATGTGTGTGTCTATGTGTGTGTGTATGCATGTAAGTATGTATATATGCATATGCATATGTATTCTGTATGCATATGCATATGCATATGCATTATGTATGCATATGCATATGCATTATGTATGCATATGCATATGCATTATGTATGCATATGTATGCATGTATGTTTATGTGTGTGTGTGTGTCTACGTGTGTGTGTTTGCATATATGTGTGTATGTCTCTATGTATGTGTGTGTGTGTGTGTATATGTGTGTATGTGTGTGTGTGTGTCTATGTGTGTATGTGTGTGTCTCTATGTCTGTATGTGTGTGTGTCTATGTATGTATGAGTGTGTCTATGTGTGTATATACGTGTGTATCTATGTATATGTGTCTGTATGCATGCGTATGTGTGTGTGTGGATGTGTGTATGTGTGTGTGTGTAAGTGTGTATGTGTCTATGTGTATGTGTATATGTGTGTGCATATGTGTGTGTGTGTCTATGTGTGTATGTTTGTGTCTATGTGTGTATGTGTGTGTCTATGTGTGTATATATATGTGTGTATATATGTGTTTGTGTATGCATGTGGATGTGTGTGTGTAAATTTGTGTGTATGTGTGTGTATGTTTCTATGTGTGTTTGTGTCTATGTGTGTGTGTATGTGTGTGTCTATGTATGTAGGTGTGTGTGTGTGTCTATGTGTGTATGTGTGTGTCTCTGTATGCATATAGGTGTGTAAGTGTATATATGTGTGTGTATGCATGTGTATGTGTGTGTGCAAATCTGTGTGTATGTGTTTGTGTATGTTAGTATGTGTGTGTATGTGTGTATGTGTGCATATCTATATGTGTATGTGTGTGTCTATGTGTGCATATAAATGTGTGTGTGTATATATGTGTGTGTATGCATGTGTATGTGTATGGATGTGTGTCTGTGTGTGTACCTCTGTATGTGTCTATGTATGTATCTATGTGTATGTGTGTGTGTCTATGTGTGTATGTGTGTGTGTTGGTGTGTATGTGTGTGTCTATGTGTGTATATATGTGTGTGCGTATGCATGTGTATGTCTGTGTGTAGATCTGTGTGTATGTGTGTGTATATGTTTTGTGTTTATGTGTGTGTATGTGTGTGTATGTCTGTGTATGTGCCTATGTGTGTATGTGTGTGTGAATGTGTGTATGTGTGTCTATGTGTAAATATGTGTGTGTATGCATGTGTATGTGTGTGTGTAAATTTGTGTGTATGTCTATGTGTGTGTATGTGTGTATATGTGTGCATATGTGTCTATGTGTGTGTATGTGTGTGTGTTTGTGTGTGATTATGTGTGTATGTGTGTGTCTATGTGTGTATACATATGCGTGTGTATGCATGTGTATGTGAATGTGTGTAAATATGTGTGTGAGAGAGTGTGTGTGACGGTGTATGTGTGTGTATGTGTATGTATGTGTAGCGTTTCCTCAATAAAAATCTATCCCCAATCACAATCTTTCGATTACTCAGAAATAACAGTGGAGAGAAGAACGCAGAGATTGCACAAGGTAAAAGAAAATCTGATGCAGAAGAGTAGAACAAATATGACGCAGAGAAGGAAGAATTCTGATATTATAGATGTGAATCAATGGTTACAATAGCTTTGGACAATAGCTTCTTGATGAAGCCTCTACCTCCCGACCACCCCCGAGCTATCACAATCGCATTCTCACTCGCACTCACAATCACAAGGTAATTCTCAGATTTCTGTGTGTCCTCCGTGTTGATGCGAAGGCCTTCTTATCTTTTTCCGTTTGATCATAGTCGTGCCCCCCAAAGAAGTGTGCGATCCACCAAATTTAGAAAAAGTCAAGTTTCTCCAAAACTTTCGCAAAAAGCCATGCGATCGTAGTGTACTTCCTTTTTTTTAGCATACCTGTCAAAAATAGCAAAAAATAACCAAGAAGACATATCCGAAAACATACATAATTAGACATAGTGACATGTGAGCATGAGAATCACGGGTTCGAATAGAATTAGACAAGCCCTCGTTTTTTTGTGTTAGAAAAAACGGCACTTTTCAAAGCCCTGTAACTCAAAAACAATGCGGAATGAGGTTAAGCTTGTGAGAGACACTTTTATTCAATTCTTCGATGTGCACAATATTGATAGAGACGTCTGAGGTCCAAATCCACCTCCAAATGCCACTTTTGAGCCCTGCAAGATTTAAAATTCTAGAGAGAGTAAAATCAAGGCATTTTCTTACAATGAACTAAACGTAGGACCCTTAACGAGGTACTTAGAACATGATTCACAAAAATCTCACACAGGCACTTTTATTCTCTTATACTTGCTCTACCTTTCCCTCATACAGAGTTTTCCTTAATGCTTTCATCTTCACCTTCAAAATCCCACTGGAAAACATGATGCAATTAAGGTCTAGAGAGAGAATATGAAACTTATCAACCCAAAATTTTTCCTACATGCATAAAATGACCTAATAGTTTGTTCTAAGCATTATCCCCATAATGAAATTCAGAAAGTTCAAAATGGATTATTTCACTAGAAAAGAGGCCTATTACAATTCTTCCCCCCTTTAAGAACTTTGTCCTTAGAGTTGGAAAGAAGGATAATGTGTTAGAAAGTCATCTAAATTCACCCAATTAGAATCTTCTACTGGGTATGAATGCCATTTCACCAAAATGTCTACTATAGATCTATTTCTAAGAAATCTTTCCTTCCTATCTAATATTATTTCCGGTTGAAGCTCGAAAGAGCCATCATCTTTCAGCTTATAATTGTCGTGCAAAACATGAGTAACATTAGACACATATCTTTTAAGTAAGCTAACATGAAATACAGGATGCACATTTAGATATTTAGGTAATTCCAGCAAATAAGCAAGAGATCCGATCTTTTTCAAAACTTTAAAAGGGCCTGCATATCGAGGAGAAAGTCTATGATCCTTCCCTAGCAACAAGTTAGATCGGTGAGGATTAACTTTAAGAAATACCATAACATTAACTTGGAATTCAAGTGGTCTTCTCTTTAAATCATAGAACTTCTTTTGTCTTTTCTGAGCTTCTCTTATATGTTTCTTAATTTTTCCAAGTTCTTCATCCATCTTATCAAGCATTTCTTTGGGTACTTCTACTTTATTTGGAGAACCCAAAAATGAATGTGAAGTCAAACAATTATAACCATACATACCTTCAAACGGAGTCATTTTTATAGATGAATGCAATGCACTATTGTATGCAAACTCAACCAAGGGTAAATATTCACTCCAATTATCCTGCTTTTCATTCACATACATACGCAACATATCCTCAACTACCCTGTTAATCCTCTCAGTTTCCCCATCAGTTTGTGGATGGAAAGCTCTACTCATATGAAGTTGAGTTCCAATGGATTCAAATGTCGCTTTCCAGAAGTTTGACGTAAATCTAGAATCTCTATCACAAATTATGCTTTTAGGCATTACATGCAATCGAAATATTTCTTTTACAAAGATTCTTGCAACATTCAAAGCAGTATCAGTCTTTTTCATAGGAAAGAAGTGTGCCATCTTGGTAAGCCGATCGACTACAACAAATATGGTATCATGCTTACTTTTGGTCATAGGTAGCTTAGTGATAAAGTCCACAGAAATAGACTCCCACTTCTGATTTGGAACATCCAAAGGTTGAAGCATTCCTGGCATCCTCTTAAACTCAGATTTCACTTGTTGGCACTTCAAACATTCATTTACATATTTTCTAATATCCCACTTCATACACGGCCAAAAGTAAGAATACTTTGTTTTAACATATGTCCTTGAATAACCTGGATGTGAAGAAAAAGGTGCATCATGACAATCATGCAGTATTTTAACTTTTAGTGGAGATTCAGAAGATAAGCATAGCCGATTGTTACAATACAGTGTTCCATCTTGCAAATGAAATTTTTCCTCATACGTCGGTGCCCTGTTCGCATTCAAAGCATTCAAAATAAGTGCATAAAAAGGATCCTCTTTTATTTCTTCTTGAATTTGACTGAGAAAATCAAAATTTATTACAGAAACAAGATTACACAAAGGTCTCCGACTCAATGCATCAACAACCTTATTTTCCTTACCAGCAAGATACTTAATGTCAAAATCATACTCGCTTAATAATTCAATCCAACGATTCTGCCTATTGTTAAGCAATGGTTGAGTGAAGATGTATTTTAGACTTTGATGATGTGTTTTCAATTCAAACTTAACCCCTAACAATAGATGTCTCCAATGCTTGAGTGCATGCACAACAACAAGCATTTCTAAATCATGAGTAGGATAGTTAAGTTCATGTTTTCTTAGTTTTCTGGACTCATATGCGACCACACTACCATCTTGTGAAATAACACATCCTATTTGACTACCACTTGCATCACATGCAACCACAAAAGGCTTTCCCATTTCTGGTATTTTCAAAACACAATTCTCAACGACTTTTTGTTTCAATGTTTCAAATGATTTTTTACAGGCATCACTCCATGCAAATCCTACATTCTTTTTAGTTAATTCGGTGAGGGGAGTAGCTATCTTAGAGAAATCCTTAATATGTGCTCTTTCATATTGTGCCAACCCAAGAAAACTTCTAACATCCCTTATAGTCTTAGGAATCCGCCAATCAACTATTGTTTTTACTTTATCTTCATCTATAAGGATTCCTTCTTTTGATATTACTCTTCCTAGATACACAAGTTTATCCTTAGCAAAGAAACACTTACTCATTTTCCCATACAATTTGTGTTCTCTAAGAGTCTACAAAGTCTTCTTGAGATGTACCGCATGCTCCGAATCATCTTTAGAGTACACAAATATATCATCAAGGAAGACTAAGATGAATTCATCTAGGTAATCGTGAAAATAATTATTCATCAAGCACATAAATGTGCCAGGAGCGTTTGTTAAACCAAAAGGTAGAACCGTAAACTCATAGTGACCATATCGTGTTCGAAAAGCCGTCTTAGGAATATCCTCTGTTTTGATCCTAATTTGGTGATATCCAGATCTTAAGTCAATCTTTGTGAATACGGTCGCTCCACTTAATTGACCTAATAAGTCATCTATGTGAGGGAGTGGATACTTATTCTTAATTGTTCTCTTATTCAACCCCCTATAGTCAATGCATAATCTGTAAGAGCCATCTTTCTTCTTCTGAAATAAAATAGGTGCACCCCAAGGTGAGACACTCGGTTTTATTAAGCCTTTCTTCAAAAGATCATCTAATTTAATCTTAAGCTCCTTTAGTTCATCAATGTTAAATATATAGGGTGCTCTAGAATATGGTTCACTCCCTGGATATAGGTCAATGGCATGGTCAATCTGCCTAGGTGGGGGTATACCAGGCAAGTGTTCTGGAAATACATCGGCATATTCTTTCAAGAGATTTCCTACGTAATCTCGAATATCTACGTCATTACCTTCCTGATGCAGATTGTTCACATACACTACAAATGTTTTGCAGCCATCACGTATACCTCTAATTATCCATATGGAAGAAATAAGAGTAGGCTTAGGATTAAAGACATCACCTAGAATATGAATAGATTCATCATTTAGCTTCACAGTGATCGTTCTTTGTTCACAATTAATTGTCGCAGAATTTTTAACTAACCAATCCATACCTATGATTACATCACTCTGTTTCATCTCAATTACATGGAAGCTTCCAGAAAAGCGTCTATTAGAAAGAGTAAATTCAAGGTTTTCAACATATCCTTTCGTGTAGTGAAATCGTCCATTGGCCATCTCTACAGGTCTGGTTATCTGCATATTTAGGACTATCCCTAGATTTTGTACCAATTTGAAAGATAGAAAACAATGGGTACTACCTGAATCGATCAAAAATCTGGTTTTATGCGCAGATATCATACCCGGAATCGTGATTACAGAAGCCTTTGGGAAAGAACTAACCACCATGCAACGTAAAGTAGAGTTAGCGCACTTACCGCCATCATCTGCTTCCTCAATAATTGTACCCTCCTCGATGATGTTTATCGCTTTTGATTGTGCGGGTCGAAAGACTGCCTTGTTCGGGCACTCATATGTCCGATGCCCTTGCTCCCCACAACGAAAACATAGACCAAGTCTTTTTGACCTCTCAATAAAATTAGGGTCTTGTTGCCACTCAATTGATTGACGCCTCCTTTGATTTTCCACCGGCCGAGCAGGATTCTTACCTTGGTCGTTAGAAGATGGAGTTTTCTTTGAATTGTTCATGTTCATTGCAACAGGTCTTTGTGGCCTATGTCCTGTTGCAATGAATCTGCTTCTATTTGCCTTCTGCAAATTGAACTTCTCCATCTTCTCAAAGTTCTTAGCCATCGCAACAGCATCAAGAAAATCAATGCATCCAGATCCCTTGACTTGATAGCGAAGTTCCTCACGAAGCCCTTCAATAAATTTACTCTTTAGAGCATTACCACTAACCTCTAATGCATATTTATGAAGACGTAGGAACTTCTCTTTGTACTCATCAACAGATAAGCTATGCTTGTCACTTTCGTGTTGTCGGAAATTGTAGAACTCCATCTTCTTCTCCATATGGTAGTGTGAAGAACAATAGCATTTTTTAGCTTGTTCTCTAAATTCCTTCCATAGAACAGGACCAGAACGCGTTTGAGTCTGCATATATGACTTCCACCATAGCTTCGCGATCCCACGCAGATGCAGGATCCCAACTTTTGCCTTGGACTCTTCACTAAATTGTCGAAGATGAAAGAAATCCTCTAGTTCTTCAATCCATGCCTCAAGATCTTCGCCACTCTTCTTCTCGCCATCAAAATCATTTAACTTTGCCTTCTTGAAGACTTGGTTAAGGGCAAACTCACCTGGTTCCATATCTTCAGAATTGCATTTTTGTTTTTCGCGAGGTACGCTAGATGTTCCCGCACCTTCATCTATTTCATCGTTCAGCTCCACAAACAAATTTGTTGCTCCTTCTAGTTGCTTTCCCCCTCGTTCTTTGCGCAATTCACCAAGAAGCTTCTGAATAAGCTCCTCTTGTTCACGAACCTTTTGTGTTAGACCTTCTATCGTTCCCGCGGATTGATTCTGCTCTGAGACCACTTGTAGCGTTTCCTCAATCACAATCTATCCCCAATCACAATCTTTCGATTACTCAGAAATAGCAGTGGAGAGAAGAAAGCAGAGATTGCACAAGGTAAAAGAAAATCTGATACGAAAGAGTAGAACAAATATGACGCAAAGAAGGAAGAGTTCTGATATTATAGATGTGAATCAATGGTTACAATAGCTTTGGACAATAGCTTCGTGACGAAGCCTCTACCTCCCGACCACCCCCGAGCTATCACAATCGCATTCTCACTCGCACTCTCAATCACACTCACAATCACAAGGTAATTCTCAGATTTCTGCGTGTTCTCCATGTTGATGTGCAGGCCTTCTTATCTTTTTCCGTTTGATCGCAGCCGTGCCCCCCAAAGAAGAGTGCGATCCACCAAATTTAGAAAAAGTCAAGTTTCTCCAAAACTTTCACAAAAAGCCATGCGATCGTAGTGTACTTCATTTTTTTTAGCATACCTGTCAAAAATAGCAGAAAAAACTAAGAAGACATATCCGAAAACATACATAATTAGACATGGTGACACGTGAGCATGAGAATCACGGATTCGAATAGAATTAGACAAGCCCTCGTTTTTTTTTTCTTTTGTGTTGAAAAAAATGGCACTTTTCAAAGCCCTGTAACTCAAAAACAATGAGGAATTAGGTTAAGCTTGTGAGAGACACTTTTATTCAATTTTTGAATCTGCACAATATTGATAGAGACGTTCGAAGTCCAAATCCACCTCCAAAATGCCACTTTTGAGCCCTGCAAGGTTTAAAATTCTAGAGAGAGAGTAAAATCAAGGCATTTTCTTACAATGAACTAAACATAGGACCCTGAACGAGGTACTTAGAACATGATTCACAAAAATCTCACACACGCACTTTTATTCTCTTATACTTGCTCTACCTTTCCCTCATACAGAGTTTTCCTTAATGCTTTCATCTTTACCTTCAAAATCCCACTAGAAAACATGATGCAATTAAGGTCTAGAGAGAGAATATGAAACTTGTCAACCCAAAATTTTTCTTACATGCATAAAATGACCTAATTCGTTCTAAGCATTATCCCCTCACTGAAATTTAGAAAGTTCAAAATGGATTATTTCACTAGAAAAGAGGCCTATTACAGTATGTGTCTATGTGTGTGTGTATGTGTGTGTATGTGTGTGTCTCTGTCCATGTGTATGTGTGTGTGTGTGTCTATGTGTGTATGTGTGTGTCTATGTGTGTATGTGTGTGTGTATGTGTGTGTATGTGTGTGTATGTGTGTGTATGTGTGTGTGTCCATGTGTGTATGTGTGATTGTGTCTATGTATGTGTGTGTCTATGTGTGTATGTGTGTATCTATGTGTGTTTGTGTACTATCTGTGTGTCTATGTGTGTGTGTCTATGTGTCTATGTGTCTATGTGTGTATGTGTGTATTTTTGTGTAAACGTGTATGTATTTGTGTAAGTGTGTGTATGTGTCTATGTGTGTATATATGTGTGTGTATGCATGTGTATGTGTGTGTATAAATGTGTATGTGTGTGTATATGTGTACATGTATGTGTGTGTATGTGTCTATGTGTGTATACATATGTATGTGTCTATGTGTGTATGTGTGTGTGTCTTTGTGTGTATGTGTGTGTATTTGTGTGTGTCCATGTATATATGTGTGTGTGACTATGTGTTTACATGTGTGTATATGTCTGTGTGTATGCATGTGTACATGTGTATTTAAATCTATGTGTGTATGTCTGTGTGTGAGCATACCTTTGTGCTTCTTTGACCATCTCTTGCTAGGAGGTTGTGTGCACATGCTTGCTCTCTCTCCCTCTCTCTCTCTCTCTCTCTCATCTCCATCCCGACACGAATGTGCTAGAAGAAATCAGAATTTTTTTTAACACTCCAGAGTGTCGCTCATGCATTGCTCTGAAATGTGAAGACATAGCTTATGCAACACTCCAACATTGTAGGTAGTTTCCCAACATCGGTAGGAGCATCGCAAAATTGCAGCACTTTGTGAGGATCCAAACGAGCATCGCATAAGCAATGCTTGGCATCGCTTATGTGATGGGCCCACTTTATTTAATAAAAAAGAGTTTCATCACTTATGCGACCCTTTCATTTCATAAGCGATGAAACTTGCATTTTTTTCAATGGGGGGCATCACCATGCCATCCTTTTTCTAGTAGTGAATTTTAATCTGAGCCTTTTAACTGATTAATCATCACTTTGAATCTTGTTAATACCTATAGGATTGAAAATTGAACCAAGAAATAATTAAATTCCATACTTATCAAAAAATATTAAACTTCCTGAGAATCTAATTCTCAATGAAGTTCCATTTGTTTTCTAACATACCCAACAACGCCTAAAAGTTCTTTAACCACCAATTTGCAATTTTTTCAACTAGTTTTAGAGTCATAAATATCTTCCTTCAACAGACTGGGAAGATCTTCTCTTGTCAAAACGTTATAATGCATGTGATTCATTGTGTTATGTACAATGACCAAGTCTAGTACCCATGTAGAAATAATCGATACTGTTAAAATTCATTGAAATCTATGTTGATGCTTTAAATTGGATTCTAAATAGCATTTCTTGTAGGAAACAATGTAATTCAAAAAATCCATGTACATAATTTTGCACAAGTGCCTCAATTTGGTTTCTGGTATGTACTTTTGATCCTTCATGAACCATCCATAAGGAATCATGGCCTTTATTCATAGCAACTTGAAATTTCAGACGATTCCTACCAAAAACATATTGATAATGTCATATCCTCCCTTTATCAAGCCACCAAATAAACCAATTTGTTTCCAAGAAAACTTGTAGGCATGCCTTCAGATATTTCTGGATTTACCTATGGACCAACTGATGCTAGAATGGAAAATTCCTAGTCTTTTTCAATGAAAAATTGTAATTTGGAAACATTCAAGTCATGAATAGAATGGAAAATTCTAAGCTAGATAAAACTTATAAAGTTTATTCCTGAAGAATCTCATCCTTCCATATTGAATTGCTTTTCAGTACATGAACATGATCTTGTTTCCGAATCGATCAATGAGATGTCTGAAGGAGGACAACCGTTGTTTCGAATCGGCCAAGATGGGCGCAACATTTTCCTTAAACGTCAATGAGCTTTCTGTTTCAATTGGATTTAAGATAACAAGAAAGGATAAAAGCACACGTAGAAGATGCGTTCCTTGACAAAGCGCACTTGCAATTTGGCAAGTCACACTATTGCAATACGCAAGATGAAGGACTTTCCTGCTTCAAGTTGCGAATATACCTCCGAAACAACCCAACTTTCTTAAATTGCCTGATTTTCCTTCCAAGCTGGATCGTCCAAAGCTTCTTTGGATGTGACAGAGAGCAGAATAAAGCGCGTGTGTACTGTCGATGCCCAATACTCGGAGACTTTAGCCGTATCACATGTCTAATCATCGATTTCGGCAAACTGATGTACAATAGGGGACGTTTGCAAACTCGCGAGTTGCACGAAAACGTCATGCTCCGTAAGTTCTATGGCTACTTACATATACACGTAAAAAGACGTAGCATTAGCCACATTAATGGGAACGATCCGTGTCTGGAAACAAATAACGGAATTGATTAACCACGGTACTGGGATCGATCCATGTCTCAAAAGAATCACATGATACTTAAATGTAGAATTTACGATCTATCATGTTTTCATGTTAGATTTCGAATGCTCCATATTCAATCAATATTCGTTATGGTATCCAAATGATGTAGACTGTTGTCAGATTATACATTTTGGGTCGCAATTATCTTGTTGATTCAGTGTATGCGTTTATAAGTATGGACACCGGAAAATGATTTTCTAAAGGAAGTTTATTGAAGCAATAAATCTCTGAATGTCAAAATAATTTTCTCCTATCTTGTTTATGAATACATGTGATAAGTCCACTATGCAGGGAAGACGGAAACACTGGTTTTGTGCAGTATTGTTCTTAGCCTTACACAGTATATAAGAGCCATGATTGTTGCGTTTCTCCTGAGAAGTTCATTAGATGCATTGAAAACAAATCTGGCCAAGAAGTCGGAAGAAAACACCAAATATATGGCACAAAAATTGGATAAAATGCTCATCCCTTGCGATCAATGACATGATATATACATAACATTTAGATGGTGGCTTGTATGAGTTTTATTTTTAGTAGTTGTACATGGTTATATTTACCTGAGGCGATTTTCTAAAATTAAATTTAAAGAAATGCTATGCGGATAGGAGATGAGACTTGAATAGGAGATATTTATGTGCTTTAATCTTCGACTAAAAATTTATATCGAATGTTCACGATTATTAGACTTCATTCTGGGATGGAACATGTTAGAAGTAGAAGTTCACTTCAATGTCAACCTAATGACAGTATCATAACTTTTCTCACTTCAGCTTCTAGCCATCACACAACACAATGGTGCTTTATTTTATTCTTTTCGAATTCCGTAAGCTGATTGATTCAACTGAAGGTAAAGTGTGGAAAGGAAAATATTGAAATCGAGATGAAAGGATCCTTCAAAATTGGAAACTTCGAATTCTGCCAGTTGAAGTACTCCAACATGCAACTTGTACAGCTTTTGTCGCTGAAGATGTAACCATTATTGCCGAAAAGAACTAACTTAGATTGACTGCTTTATGCGTTTTAATTGCGGATAGTATCCAAATGTGCAACTTGAAGGATTTTATATCCAGAAGTTGGAAGGGTAAATGCGAAGAAGACCTAATTTAGAATGATTCTTTCATTTTGGCCTTTTATGGATTGTGCCCAATGGTACCACATGAACCGCTTGTTCAAGTTCATAATCAACATGCCATGCAACTTCGACCATTTGCAAGCTTTAGAAGCTTCAGAAATTTTCCATAGAACTACACTAGAAGATGCTTTCGTTTAAACCCCTTTTTTCATTACCAACTCAAAATCGTAACCACTATTTATAGCTTTGTGGATAATAACACGTCTTGCATTATAATTTTCTAAATGCATTCATGCACATACACACATAGACACACACATTATACATACATGCATGTGTGTGTGCATGACTGTCTATGTTGAAGACATTATTCTATGTATACGTTAAGGTGCAAGCGCCAAAAGATGCAACTACCTTTAGAAGGTCTTCAGATAATTGAAGAATTCTCAATTAAAGGGTAGAGGATGGATGGAGTATCATATGATATATAGAACATGGTCACTCGAATTGATGAGTCACAAGAAGGTTGGTGTAATGTAACAATAGAAGGTTGATGTTGCTACTTCTCATGAATTAGCTCTATTTGCCTTATTATTAGCACTTGAGATCTCTAAACCTCCCAAAACGACTTTACAATGAGCTTGTTAGTATATGAAATTTTTTTAGTTAGTTTCTTGTGGAGAAATACGAGTAGAGATCTTTTTATTTTCCTCTTAGTCTAAAATGATCATATGTCTATCTGTACGTAGTTGTAGTTTTATAGGCATATCTTGGGGAACTTGTATACCTTTAATTTCATATCCAAATCAAGCATTTAGGGTTCATTTTTAATCCGATTGTGTTGTATATTTAAATCCTAGCTGCATTGAATATTTTTTATGAGACATGTGTCTTTACAAGTAGAACGTATTCTCTACCACTACAACACATCGAGGGTATACCGAGGCTGCTACTGAGGAAATTGAATGGGCGTAATCTTTGCACGATGTCGGTGTTGGGGTCTATATGGGCGTCGAAAAGATAATGCCGATATAGTCATCGGTATAAACGTCGGTATATGAATCGGTATATGTGCCGGTATGAGCATCGGTATTACCGACATTTATATGGACGCTCATATCGATGCCTCTGCTAGGTGTACCGGTGCCCATACCGATGGCTGTACTGGGCGTACCGACGCCTATACCAATGACCATATCTGCACAAATGTTTTTGGGTAGAGTGTGTTGTCTATTGCTACAGCATGATGTTGTTTAGCAAAAGACAATACACTCTGCCCAACTCTAAACCGAGTACATGTGTTATGTACTCTAATGACAACCAAAACATGAATTTATATGAGAAAAAATGAACCATGAATCATGTACAAAAATTTGTATTTTCCATAAATGAAAGATGTACAAGAGTGTGACAAAGCACAAATACAAAATTATGGTACATCATTGCCACATAGGAGTGTAATACAAAATTGTGGCAATGTGAAAAGGCACTTCTATATAGGAATCCAATACAAAATTATAGTACATCATATCCACATAGGAGTGTAATACAAAATTGTGGCAAAGCATATACGTAAGGGGATCAAAACATTTACACCTGCAATCTTGCAACAAAGCATGTGTAAAATGACACAAAGCATGTGTAATCATAGAATAGTCTCTCATGAAATGATTGAACCTTGTCCCTCTTAATCTTGCAACAGTGTAGTCAATCCATGACGATATCCAAAAGATTCTTCCGTTTGCGTCAAAGGACGACCCACTGCCAACTCCTACAATAAATATGCATGTTTTTACATGAACGTACATGATGTGATGATCACAAAAAAATTCAATAATTAACATGATACTTACAAATTGGTAGTGCATACTGTCGTATCCGCCGCTACCTAAATGCGACGTTCCAACTGTATCCAAACGTGTGGCTGCCGCATCTCTCTGTTGACGATATCGATCAGGAGTATGTTGCTGCTCATCGTGAATCGATTCCCACTCTGCAAAATCTTACCATACAAGTTTTGGTAAGCCTCCTCTAAAAGCATCGCGAGCTTCCGAACGTCGATGAGACATCACCTTGCATGCCGTATGCTGAATCCACTCCGAACTCACAATAGGATTCCTAGGTGCTAGCCGGTACTCTTCATATATCATTTGTGTGATATTGTTTTTAGAATCGCTATCATGTTTGCTCCATTTTATCATTACAGAATGTCCAAATTCTATGGAGCAAAGTTATCGAATGCGCTGATGCATTCACTTCCCGGCTGCATCCATGACTAGAGCTCCATTACGTATGTGATATACTTTGGAGTCGTCATGGTCATGCGCTCCCCAAGGTGTACGTGAGATCCATTTGATCCAATCTGAAGATCCCATCTGATCAAATGTGTGTATGCATACGCATTTGTGTATGCATATGCATATGTGTATGCACATGATTTGTGTATGCATATGCATTTGTGTGTATGCATATGTATGTATGCATGTGTGTATGTGTGTATGTGTGTATGCATATGCATATGTGTATGCATATGTGTATGCATATGCATATGCATTGTGTATATGTGTATGTGTATATGCATATGTTTGCATGTGTGTGTATGCATGTATGTGTGTATGTGTGTATGCATATGCATATGCATTGTGTATGCATGTATGTGTGTATGTGTGTATGTGTGTATGTGTGTATGTGTGTATGCATATGTGTGTATGTGTGTATGCATATGCATATGTGTATGCATATGCATATGCATTGTGTATGTGTGTATGTTTGTATGTGTGTTTGCATATGTGTGTATGTATGTATGTGTGTATGTGTGTATGCATATACATGCTTGTATGCATATGCATGTATGTGTCGATGCATATGCATACTTGTTTGTATGCATATGCATTGTGTATGCATATCCATTTCTGTGTATGCATATGCATATGTGTATGCATATGCATATGTGTATGCATATGCATATGCATTGTGTATGTATGTATGTGTGTATGCATATGCATTTGTGCATATGCATATGCATTGTGTATGTATATGCATTTGTGTGTATGCATATGCATGCTTGTATGCATATGCATGCTTGTATGCATATGCATGCTTGTATGCATATGCATGCTTGTATGCATATGCATGTATGTGTGTATGCATGTGTATGTTTGTTTGTATGCATATGCATTTGTGTGTATGCATATGCATATGCATTGTGTATATGTTTATGTGTGTATGTGTGTATGCATATGCATGTGTGTATGCATATGCATGCTTGTATGCATATGCATGTATGTGTGTATGCTTGTATGCATATGAATGTGTGCATGCATGTGTGTATGCATGTGTGTATGCATATGCATGTGTATATGCATATGCATGTGTGTATGCATATGCATGCTTGTATGCATATGCATGCTTGTATGCATATGCATGTATGTGTGTATGCATATGCATGCTTGTTTGTATGAATATGTATTTGCGTGTATGCCTATGCATATGCATATGCATTGTGTATGTGTGTATGTGTGTTTGTGTGTATGTGTGTATGCATATGCATTTGTGTGTTTGCATATGCATTTGTGTGTATGCATAGTCATTGTGTATGCATATGCATTTGTGTATGCATATGCATGCTTGTATGCATATGCATGTATGTGTGTATGCATGTGTATGCTTGTTTGTATGCATATGCATTGTGTATGCATATGCATTGTGTATGCATATGCATTTGTGTGTATGCATATGGATTGTGTATACATATGCATTTGTGTGTATAGATATGTATGTTTGTATGCATATGATTGTGTGTATGCATATGCATTTGTGTGCATGTGTATATGCATAATAGTAGAAAATGTAGATTCAAAACGCTCAGAATGATGAATTTTGGTTTCGGGCCCGGTTAAAAGGATACCATCTGTATAAGCGTCAGTATAAGTGTTGGTAATTTACTAGAATTACCGATGCTTATACTGACGCAGGGTTTTAGTGTTGTCACATGGAGTATCCTATATGAATAGGACTTAGAGGTGAGACCCTCCTCTTATTCATATAGAGTAAGATACTCATATGAGTGTCAAGTGGCACTCATATGATGAGTTTAGAGTATGGACCTATATTGGGAAGAGAGTAATGTTGGAAATCACTACGCGGTTGGGTGGCAAGAGAGGACATCAGTCTCAGTACGCGCGTAGAACTCAGAGAGCTTTTAGAGAAAGAGTCTTCTCGGGTATCGAGCCCTTCTTCCCCCCTCCCCCCCCCCCCAAAAAGTGAGGGGTATCATCAAGAGATTATCACACTAGCTTCAAAGCTAGACGGCGATCATGACAACAACCACTAGCAGTCGAGGGACGACCCACAGACACATACATCGAGGCCCAAGGCGGTCAACAAGTCAGCCGACGGGAGCGCATATGCAGCAGTCGACGGGCTCCTCCCTCCTCCCCTCCTCTAGGATGAAGAAAGAGGCATTCTAGTCCTCTTTATATGCTTGTACTCTTCTACGTGCATGCCCACATATGGGATATTTCTCCCTCTTCTCCTTCATTTGCACTTAGAAGTTCAAGCTGGACAAGAAGGTGAATTGGCCACGTTTTCAAAATTTTTCTTGGAACCTTAGAGTACAAAAGTGAGGCCATGGATCAAGAATTTGGGCAGAATAATGATGCATATATGTAATATGGGCTGTGGAGATGGGTTATAGGTTTTGGGATGATTCAAAAAAGCTTCATTCCCTCAGTTTTGAGCTTCTCAAAGTCATCTATCCATGAAGATGCGTTCTTTCACTTCACATCGGTGACATACCCGATTCTCCGCACCATAGCTTCCTCATACGATATCGGATTTCAAAAATCTTGGTCACCTTTCGCAGATACACTCCTAAGCTTCGTTGAGAAACCATTGATGTTGGATTTGGATGAGATTTATCTCACCGAAATCTCTCTACAGTGCTTCAGGAAGAACTAGGCAAGCACTCTCCGGCCTAGTTTTTGGTCATCCGGAGTCCAAATCCACCATTATCACTCGGGATAGTCTCAAATTCTTGAAGTACAAGTGTTGGGTTGCACTTCTTGGACTGACAAAGATTGTTGAATCTCTGAAGTTTCTCAGTTTCACTCAGTTTGCCCGACCAGGGCTATTCCCACGTGTTTTTGGAGTTGTTTTGGATTCTTTATGGTATTTAGAACCTCTCTGGACCAACTGGACATCTCCAATTTTTGTTTGGGCCTTGCGAGGATTCAAAATGAGCAACCTAAAGCTTCAAGGACCACTTGGATATTGCTTCCGCAGCACTACTTTGTAGCAGGGAAGTGGTCTTGTGATATATTTCTCTTCTTCTTGCATATTTGAGCTTTATTTCCATTCCTTTTCATACACTCTAGTTAGCAAACGGGGGAGGGGAACTTAAACATGGAATCTAAAGGCAAATAAGTAGTTGAAAACACTTCTCCATCTAAAGAGCAACTAGAGGATCCTGATTCTAGAACGGAAGAAGTAGAATTAGGGCAAGAAATAGAAGAGAACTTAGAAGAGAAAGAGCCTTCATAGGAAGACTATACATACGAGGAACTTATAGATGAATTTGTCACTTGTGACCAATTCATTGACTTGAAAGAGCAAATCCTCAAGCTAGAGAAAGATCTTGGTAGCATCACATCTCCTATACAATAGCTTAAGTCTCAAATGATCTCACTTGAGACTAGTGTCACCTCTTTCCTAGCTAGGAAGGATAGAGAGACTCCTCCTATTCCTTTGGAGCTCACTAGGAAAGATACTTCTCTTCCTAGTAAGCATAAAGGAGAGAGCTCTAGGGAGGCTCCCCTCCTCAAAGACTTGAAGCCACCTACCTTTACAGGGGATGACCGAGATAGGAATAAGGATGCAATCTACACTTTTTTACAAAAGTGGCATGATTTGCATCAAATGAAGGGCACCCCACCAAAGTATCGTGCGCTAGAGGCGAACCTCTCCCTTGGCCCGCGTGCTTATAAGTGGTGGATGAGTCTTAAGGAGGCAAACTCTATCCCTACTGACTGGACTCAGTTTGAGACTCCTTTTCTAAAAGAGTTTCTTCCTAAGAACGAGGAGGAGAGGAATTGGGATGAGTGGGATAGGATTACACAAAGAGGCAGGCCTCTTTTAGTTTACCTATCCCACTATAGAGAGATCATTTTGAAACTTAAGGACCTAGATGATTTTCAAAAGACTAGAGGGTTTGTTAGGGGCTTAGACAAAGCCATAAAGAGGGAAGTCAGAAGGAATGCGCCTAAGAGGTTTGAGTAGGCGATCAAGTATGCACAAATATATGAGGACCATAACCGTCCCCAATATACTAATATGGAGATGGATCAACCCTTCAAGCCTATTAGTACAACTAAATTCAAGAAGAAGTTGCCTTTTGGGAAAAACAAAGTTTTTATTAAGAAAAAAAGATCACAAGGGCCTAGGTTATCCACAAATCAGTTTGAGAAGGCCAAAAGAGAGAACCTGTGTTTTAGGTGCCTATCTCCTAGCCATTCACAGTGGAATTGTCCACTCAAGAAGGGGGAAGAGAAGAAAAACAGACCAGAGTCTAGTCTGGCCAGTGAAAAGGGAAAAAAGGTAGTCCACCTAGTGTAAACCCTTCCTATTCATGGCAGCTCTAGCTGCAAGGGAGTGGAGGTGATGCACGAGGATATAGAGCACACCTAGTGTTGACTGAGTCATTGTGGTCACCGTAGTTTGGACCACATGACCTAGTTAAACAGCATGGTAGTGTATACGAGACCAGGGTGCGGGTCATGATAGATGAGTCTGCCACTCATAATTTTATAAACTATGCTTTGGTGAAGAAATTAAAGATTCCCCAGTAGCCTAGTGCACATAAATACATTGTATCTACGATGCAAGGGCAAGATAAAAGAATATGGGATACTATGGTATCCAATTTGGAAGTCAAGATGCAAGACTATATAGATTATATGGACTTCCAAATTATGAATATGGAGAGGACAGATCTAGTCTTAGGAAGAGAGTGGATATGGGGGTTGGGAGATACACTTCAGCGCAACTATCAAAACAACACACTCGAATTGGAAAAGAATGGAAGTAAATTTTATATTCAGGGAGAGAGAGATGTACCTAGTGCACCTCTCATTTCATCACTAGAGTTGTATAGTCTTTGTTATTCTCAACATGTACATGACATGTTTTTATTGTATAGTCATGATATGGGGCATTGTACAGACAGCTCATCTGATGTATATTTTTATGCTAGGAATGTAAATATGAATAGGACTTTCTACTATTGTTTTTTGCAAGAGTGTATGGTTAAACGTTTTAAGGATCTTATGTTTGAGTACAGAGATGTTTTTCCCACTGACTTACCTAGAGGGCTACCACCTGAGAGAGGGGCCATTGACCATGCCATAGAGATTGTTACTAACACTAACCCTATTTGCAGACCACCTTATAGGCTTAGTGTTTCTCTGAAAGTCTCGACCAACCATTTTGACATACTTTTTGCCTTGTCTATATCATCCTTCGGATCATCTAATGCATCATGTAAATTTGCATGAGAAATGTAACGATCAACATCATCATGTGAAACCTCTAAAGGCTAAGAAATTCCCTCATTGGGACTAGCACTTGCCTGGAAAAATCATCAATAGAATCCATGAAGTAGAGGTAGCTCCCAAAAGAAGGTGTCTGCATAGGACCACATACATGACTATGCGAAAGTGAAAATATATGATTCATAGAAACTAAACCACCTTTTTGGAAGCAGAAATGCTAAATTTTGCCTAAAATATAGCCTTCATAGAGATGTGTAAAAATTTTCTTAACTTTGGGCAAAGAGGGCACCCGAAGTGGCATATGAGATCTCTTGAGAATTTTGGAGTGCACATGCTAAATCATTGAATCATTTTGCATAGTATATTAGCTTATAGAACCCACGACATAAAATTCTAAAAGCAATAATGACATTGCCATTCGAGATATCATGAACTATACACCTATCATCAACCAATTTGACAACCAAACCAACGTTGGATAATGATGAGACTAATAACAAAAAATATTTTCTTGATCCTTCACACATACAAAACATCTAAGAATGTGAAAAAACTACCATGAGAAATAGTCAAAAAGATCTTAGCAACTCCCATTGAAGGATATGAGCAGTTGTTTTCAGATGTGGTAGTATTCCCTATAAGGGCAAGTTGAAGTGAACTAAAGAGAAAGCTCTACAAAGTAATATGTTTGGTTTCCCCACTATCAAAGTACCAAAGATTTGAGTGTACTACAGACATACACTGCTCACAAGAAGATGGGTAAGTTACAAAGACTGGTAAATGCCCATTCTTCATTCTACACAAGATTAGGAGACTTTGGTATTTTTGTAGAAGCCTCTCCAACAACTATTCCAACATATTTGTGTATGTGTGTATGTTTGTATGTTTGTATGTTTGCATTGTGTATGTGTGTATGTTTGTATTGTGTATGTGTGTATGTTTGCATTGTGTATGTGTGTATGTTTGCATTGTGTATGTTTGCATTGTGTATGTGTGTATGTTTGTATGTGTGTATGCATATGTGTGTATGTTTGCATTCTGTATGTGTGTATGTTTGTATGTGTGTATGCATATGTGTGTATGTATGTATGTGTGTATGTGTGTATGCATATGCAGATCCATTGTGTATGTATGTATGTGTGTATGTGTGTATGTGTGTATGCATACGCATGTGTGTATGCATATGCATGTATGTATGCATATACATGCTTGTATGCATATGCATGTATGTGTCTATGCATATGCATGCTTGTTTGTATGCATATGCATTGTGTATGCATATCCATTTCTGTGTATGCACATGCATATGTGTATGCATATGCATATGTGTATGCATATGCATATGCATTGTGTATGTGTGTATGTGTGTATGCATATGCATTTGTGCATATGCATATGCATTGTGTATGTATATGCATTTGTGTGTATGCATATGCATGCTTGTATGCATATGCATGCTTGTATGCATATGCATGCTTGTATGCTTGTGCATGTATGTGTGTTTGCATGTGTATGCTTGTTTGTATGCATATGCATTTATGTGTATGCATATGCATATGCATTGTGTTTATGTGTATGTGTGTATGTGTGTATGCATATGCATGTGTGCATGCATATGCATGCTTGTATGCATATGCATGTATGTGTGTATGCTTGTATGCATATGAATGTGTGCATGCATGTGTGTATGCATGTGTGTATGCATATGCATGTGTATATGCATATGCATGTGTGTATGCATATGCATGCTTGTATGCATATGCATGCTTGTATGCATATGCATGCTTGTATGCATATGCATGCTTGTATGCATATGCATGTATGTGTGTATGCATATGCATGCTTGTTTGTATGCATATGTATTTGTGTGTGTGCATATGCATATGTGTATGCATATGCATATGCATTGTGTATGTGTGTATGTGTGTTTGTGTGTTTGTGTGTTTGTGTGTATGTGTGTATGAATATGCATTTGTGTGTTTGCATATGCATTTGTGTGTATGCATAGTCATTGTGTATGCATATGCATTTTTGTATGCATATGCATGCTTGTATGCATATGCGTGTATGTGTGTATGCATGTGTATGCTTGTTTGTATGCATATGCATTGTGTACGCATATGCATTTGTGTGTATGCATATGGATTGTGTATACATATGCATTTGTGTGTATAGATATGTATGTTTGTATGCATATGATTGTGTGTATGCATATGCATTTGTGTGCATGTGTGTATGCATATGCATGCTTGTTTTTATGCATATGCATTTGTGTGTATGCATATGCATTGTGTATGCATATGCATTTGTGTGTATGCATATGTATGTGTGTATGTGTGTATGTGTGTATGCATATGCATGTGTGTATGCATATGCATGCTTGTATGCATATGCATGTATGTGTGTATGCATATGCATGCTTGTTTGTATGCATATGAATTTGTGTGTATGCATATGCATTTGTGTGTATGCATGTGTGTATGCATATGCATGCATGTGTGTATGCATATGCATGTTTGTATGCATATGATTGTGTATGCATGTGTGTATGCATATGCATTTGTCTGTATGCATATGCATTTGTGTCTATGCATGTGCAATTGTGTATGCATATGCATATGTGTATGCATATGCATGTGTATGCATATGCATATGCATTGTGTATGTGTGTATGCATATGCATGTGTGTATGCTTATGCATGTGTGTATGCTTATGCATGTGTGTATGCATATGCATGCTTGTATGCATATGCATGTATGTGTGTATGCATATGCATGCTTGTTTGTATGCATATGCATTTGTGTGTATGCATATGCATTGTGTATGCATATGCATTTGTGTGTATGCATATGTATGTGTGTATGTGTGTATGCATATGCATGTGTGTATGCATATGCATGTGTGTATGCATATGCATGTGTGTATGCATATGTATGTTTGTATGCATATGATTGTGTGTATGCATATGCATTTGTGTGAATGTGTGTATGCATATGCATGTGTGTATGCATATGCATGTATGTGTGTATGCATATGCATGCTTGTATGCATATGCATGCTTGTATGCATATGCATGCGTCTATGCATATGCATGCGTCTATGCATATGCATGCTTGTATGCATATGCATGCTTGTATGCATATGCATGCTTGTATGCATATGCATGCTTGTATGCATATGCATGCTTGTGTGTATGCATATGCATGCTTGTGTGCATGCATATACATGCTTGTATGCATATGCATGCTTGTATGCATATGCATGCTTGTGTGTATGTATATGTATCTCTCCCTCTCTCTCTCTCTATGTCAATCGAAAAAAAAACAATCACTTACATCAATGTAATTGGTTGAATCAAGGTCGTCAAAATTCACTTGAAGTTCTCCTTCGTCGAATTTCCAAAGATTTGATCCCAAAATCTCTTGCGAAACTAAAGAGAGAAGATATTAGGAAAGCAAAAACATAAAGAAAGAAAAAAGAGTGCTACAATATGTGCGATCTACTTACCAAAACTTCATATCTACAAAAATAGAGATGTGCTTAGAGAGAGAGGTAGGGAGAGAGAGAGAGAGAAAATTGTTTGAATCAAGGTCGTCAAATTCCACTTGAATTTCTCCTTTGTCAAATTTCCAAAGATGTGATCCCAAAATCTCTTGAAAAACTAAACAAAGAACATATTAGAAAAGCAAAAACATAAACAAAGAAAAAAAAGTGATACAGTATGTACGACCTTTTTACCAAAACCTCATATATAGAAAGATAGAGGTCTGCTTAGAGAGAGAGGGAGGGAGAGAGAGATAGAGAGAGAGAGTGAGGGAGAGGGATTGAGGGAGGGAGAGAGAGAGAGAGAGAGAGAGAGAGAGAGAGAGAGAAAGAGAGACAAACAGAGATCTACTATTCGTGGGCACAAAGCCGATAGTAGAAAATGTAGATTCAAAATGCTCAAAATGATGAATTTTGGTTTCGGGCCCGGTTAAAAGGATACCATCTGTATAAGCGTCATTATAAGTGTTGGTAATTTACTGGAATTACCGATGCTTATACCGATGCAGGGTTTTAGTGTTGTCACATGGAGTATCCTATATGAATAGGACTTAGAGGTGAGACCCTCCTCTTATTCATATAGAGTAAGATACTCATATGAGTGTCAAGTGGCACTCATATGAGGATTCTAGAGTATGGACCTATATTGGGAAGAGAGTAATGATGGAAATCACTACACAGCTCGGCGGCAAGAGAGGACATCAGTCTCCGTACGTGCATAGAACTCAGAGAGCTTTTAGAGAAAGAGTCTTCTCGGGTATCGAGCACTTCTTCCCTCCCCCCCCCCCCCAAAAGTGAGGGGTATCATCAGGAGATTATCACACTAGCTTCAGAGCCAAACAGCGATCATGACAACAGACACTAGCATTCGAGGGACGATCCACGGACACATACATCGAGGCGCAAGGCAGTCAACAAGTCAGCGGACGGGAGCGCATATGCAGCAGTCGACGAGCTCCTCCCTCCTCCGCTCCTCTAGGATGAAGAAAGAGGCATTCTAGTCCTCTTTATATGCTTGTACTCTTCTACGTGCGCACCCACATATGGGATATTTCTCCCTCTTCTCCTTCGTTTGCACTCAGGAGTTAAAGCTGGACAAGAAGGTCAATTTCTCACATTTTTAAAAATTTTCTTGGAACCTTAGAGTACAAAAGTGAGGCCATGGATCAAGAATTAGGGCAGAATAATGATGCATATATGTAATATGGGCTGTGGAGATGGGTTATAGGTTTTGGGATGATTCAAAAAAGCTTCATTCCCTCAGTTTTGAGCTTCTCAAAGTCATCCATCCATGAAGATGCGTTCTTTCACTTCCCATCGGTGACATACCCGATTCTCCGCACCATAGCTTCCTCATACGATATCAGATTTCAAAAATCTTGGTCACCTTTCGAAGATACACTCCTAAGCTTCATTGAGAAACCATTGAAGTTGGATTTGGACGAGATTTACCTCACCGAAATCTCTCCACACTGCTTCAAGAGGAACTAGGCGAGCACTCTCCGGCCTAGTTTTTGGTCATCCGGAGTCCAAATCCACCATTATCACTTGGGATAGTCTCAAATTCTTGAAGTACAGGTGCTGGGTTGCAATTCCTGGACTGGCAAAGATTGTTGAATCTCTGAAGTTTCTCAGTTTCACTCAGTTTGCCCGACCAGGGCTATTCGCACGTGTTTTTGGAGTTGTTTTGGATGGTTTATGGTATTTAGAACCTCCCCGGACCAACTGGACATCTCCAATTTTTGTTTGGGCCTCGCGAGGCTTCAAAATCAGCAACCTGAAGCTTCAAGGACCACTTGGGTTTTGCTTCTGCAGCTCTACTTTGTACCAGGGAAGTGCTCTTGTGATATATTTCTCTTCTTCTTGCATATTTGAGCTTTACTTCCATTCCTTTTCATACACTCTAGTTAGCAAACGGGGGAGGGGAACTTAAACATGGAATCTAAAGACAAATAAGTAGTTGAAAACACTTCTCCATCTAAAGAGCAACTAGAGGATCCTGATTCTAGAATGGAAGTAGTAGAATTAGGGCAAGAAATAGAAGAGAACTTAGAAGAGAAAGAGCCTTCATAGGAAGACTATACATACGAGGAACTTATAAACAAATTTTTCACTTGTGACCAATTCATTGACTTGAAAGAGCAAATCCTCAAGCTAGAGAAAGATCTTGGTAGCATCACATCTCCTATACCACAGCTTAAGTCTCAGGAAGGAAAGAGAGACTCCTCCTATTCCTTTAGAGCTCACTAGGAAAGATACTTCTCTTCCTAGTAAGCATAAAGGAGAGAGCTCTAGGGAAGCTCCCCTCCTCAAAGACTTGAAGCCACCTACCTTTACAGGGGATGACCGAGATAGGAATAAGCATGCAATCTATACTTTTTTACAAAAGTGGCATGATTTGCATCAAATGAAGGACACCCCACCAAAGTATCGTGTGCTAGAGGCGAACCTCTCCGTCGGCCCGCGTGCTTATAAGTGGTGGATGAGTCTTAAGGAGGCGAACGCTATCCCTACTGACTCGACTCAGTTTGAGACTCCTTTTCTAAAAGAGTTTCTTCCTAAGAACGAGGAGAAGAGGAATTGGGATGAGTGGGATAGGATTACACAAAGAGGTAGGCCTCTTTCAGTTTACCTATCCCACTATAGAGAGATCATTTTGAAACTTAAGGGCCTAGATGATTTTCGGAAGACTAGAGGGTTTGTTAGGGGCTTAGACAAAGCCATAAAGAGGGAAGTCAGAAGGAATGCACCTAAGACGTTTGAGGAGGCGATCAAGTATGCACAGATATATGAGGACCATAACCCTCCTCAATATACTAATATGGAGATGGATCAACCCTTCAAGCCTATTAGTACAACTAAATTCAAGAAGAAGTTTCCTTTTGGGAAAAACAAAGTTTTTATTAAGAAACAAAGATCACAAGGGCCTAGGTTATCCACAAATTAGTTTGAGAAGGCCAAAAGAGAGAACCTGTATTTTAGGTGCCTATCTAGCCATTCATAGTGGAACTGTCCAGTCAAGAAGGGGGAAGAGAAGAAAAACAGACCAGAGTCTAGTATGCCCACTGAAAAGGGCAAAAAGATAGTCCACCTAGTGCAAACCCTTCCTATTCATGGCAGCTCTAGCTGCAAGGGAGTGGAGGTGATGCACGAGGATATAGAGCACACCTGGTGTTGACTCAATCATTGTGGTCACCGCAGTTTGGACAATATGACCTAGTTAAACTGCATGGTAGTGTATACAAGACCAGGGTGCGGGTCATGATAGATGAGTTTGCCACTCATAATTTTATAAACTATGCTTTGGTGAAGAAGTTAAAGATTCCCCAGCAGCCTAGTGCACATAAATACATTGTATCTATGATGCAAGGGCAAGATAAAAGAATATGGGATACTATGGTATCCAATTTGGAAGTCAAGATGCAAGACTATATAGATTATATGGACTTCCAAATTATGAATATGGAGAGGACAGATCTAGTCTTAGGAAGAGAGTGGATATGGGGGTTGGGAGATACACTTAAGCGCAGCTATCAAAACAACACACTCGAATTTGAAAAGAATGGAAGTAAAGTTTATATTTAGGGAGAGAGAGATGTACCTAGTGCATCTCTCATTTCATCACTAGAGTTGTATACTCTTTGTTATTCTCAGCATGTACACGACATGTTTTTATTGTATAGTCATGATATGGGGCATTGTACAGACAGCTCATCTGATGTATATTTTCATGCTAGGAATGTAAATATGAATAGGACTTTCTACTATTCTTTTTTGCAAGAGTGTATGGTTAAACGTTTTAAGGATCTTATGTTTGAGTACAGAGATGTTTTTCCCACTGACTTACCTAGAGGGATACCACCTGAGAGAGGGGACATTGACCATGCCATAGAGATTGTTACTAACACTAACCCTATTTGCAGACCACCTTATAGGCTTAGTGTTTCTCTCGAGTTTTGACATATTTTTTGCCTTGTCTATATCATCCCTCGCATCATCTAGTGTATCATGTAAATGTGCATGAGAAATGGAACGATCAACATCATCATGTGAAACCTCTAAAGGCTAAGAAATTCCCTCATTGGGACTAGCACTTGCCTGGAAAAATCATCAATAGAATCCATGAAGTAGAGGTAGTTCCCAAAAGAATGTGTCTGCATAGGACCACATACATCACTATGGAAAAGTGAAAATATATGAGTCAGACAAACTAAACCACCTTTTTGGAAGCAGAAATGCTAAATTTTGCCTAAAATATAGCCTTCATAGAGATGTTTACAAATTGCCTTAACTTTGGGCAAAGAGGGCACCCAAAGTGGCATATGAGATCTCTTGAGAATTTTGGAGTGCACATGCTAAATCATTGAATCATTTTGCATAGTATATGAGCTTATAGAACCCACGACATAAAATTCTAAAAGCAATAATGACATTGCCATTTGAGATATCATGAACTATACACCTATCATCAACCAATTTGACAACCAAACCAACGTTGGATAATGGGTGAGACTAATAATAAAAAATATTTTCCTCACACATACAAAACATCTAAGAATGTGGAAAAACTACCATGAGAAATAGTCAAAAAGATCTTAGCAACTCCCATTAAAGGATATGAGGAGTTGTTTTCAGATGTGATAGTGTTCCCTATAAGGGAAAGTTGAAGTGAACTAAAGAGAATGCTCTACAAAGTAATATGTTTGGTTTCCCCACTATCAAAGTACCAAAGATTTGAGTGTACTACAGACATACACTACTCACAAGAAGATGGGTAAGTTACAAAGACTAGTAAATGCCCATTCTTCATTCTACACAAAATTAGGAGACTTTGGTATTGGTGTAGAAGCCTCTTCAACAACTATTCCAACATCTTCTATTTTTTCTTATCTTTTTCTTCATTCTTCAACGGTGCAACATGAGTAGATTCTTGCTTACTAGTAGATGAGCGCCCTGTACCATTCCCCTTTTGGGTAGCGAAGAAAGATTGAGATAAAACATGCATAATGCACCTATTTTGCCTCGACTAATTTTCTTTAAAAAATAGAGACTAACTCCTAAAATGTTAAGGCATTTGGAGTGCATTTTTGTCATCAATCCAAGAGTAGAAGTAAACTTAAATATGAAGTTAGAAGAGCATTAAGAATGGTCTGTACAAATGAACTATTTGGAAAGACTTCATTACCAAAAATCAACTTCTCTTTCAAATCTTTGATCTTTGTCAAAAAATTATCCATAGAATCTCTTTGATCTTGTGCTCACTCTCCAACTATTTTCAAAGGTAAGAAGCACAAGCCTCATTTCTTGCCTGGTACAAAGTCGTAATATACACCCAAGCATTTATTGTTATTTTGCAAAAGCAAATATGAGGGATAATCGAACCACTACAACATATCAAGGGTATACCAAGTCTGTTAGCGAGGAAAATGAAGGGGTGCAATTTCTCTACGATGTCGGTGTTGCAGACGGTATACGTGTCAAAAACATAGCGCAAGTATAAGCGTCGGTATATGCATCAGTATATGCATCGGTATAAGCATTGGTTCAAGCATCCGAAATATCGATGTTTGTACCGACGCTTATACCGACGAATCTGCTGGGAGCACCAACCCCCATACTAACGAGCGCTCGGAGTACCGATGCTTATATTGATGACCATATCTGCAAAACTTTTTTTGGGTAGAGTGTGCGGTCTTTTGCTACAACAACTTTACCATGATGTTGTTTAGCAAAAGACAATATAGTATGCCCAACACTTAAATGAGTACATGTGATATGTACTCTAATGGCCACCAAAACATGATTTTATATGAGCAAAAATGACCCATGAATCATGTACAAAAAGTTGTATATTCCATAAATGAAGGATGTACAAGAGTGTGGCAAAGCACTTCCATATAGGAACCGAATACAAAATGTGACAATGCACTTCGATAGAGGAATCGAATAGAAAATTATGGTACATCATTGCCACATACGAGTGTAATACGAAATTGTGGCAAAGCACTACCATACATATGCACAAGGGGATCAAAACATTTACACCTACAATCTTGCAACAAAGCATATGCATAAAATGAGACAAATTGTAATAACATTTATAAACACAACTCAAATTACGAAACCAAGCTATATGTTTACCTAATCATAGATTCTCCCATGAAATGATTGCACCGTGTCCCCCTAAATCCTCCAATAGTGCAGCCAATCCATGAGGATATCCTTAAGCTTCATCGGTTCGCGTCAGAGGACGAACCACTGCCAACTCCTATAATAAATATGCAAAATGTTAGATGAACAAACATGATGTGCTTATGACAAAAAACTTCAATAATTAAAATGATACTTACAAATTCGTAACGCATACTATCGTATCCATTGCTACCTAAATGCGATGTTCCAGCCATATCTAAACATGTGGCCATTGCATCTCACTACTGACGATATCGATTAGGAGTATGTTGCTGCTCATCCTGAATCGATTCCCACTCTTCAACATCCAACCATAAAGGCTTCGGTAAGCCTGCTCTCAAAAGATTGCGAGCCTCGAATCGTCGATGAGACATCACCTCACATGTCATATCCTGAATCCAATCTCAAATCACAATAGGATGCCCAGGTGCTGTTTGGTACTCTTCATATATGGATTGTGTGATATAATTTTTGGATTCCTTATCCTGTTCGCTCCATTTTAACATGGAATGTCCAAACTCTATGGAGCAAAGTTTCCAAATGCACTGACACATGGACTTTTTGACTGCATCCACGACTAGAGCTCCATCACGTATGTGATATATCTTGGAGTTCTCATGGTCATGCACTCCGCAAGGTGTACGTGGAGATCCCATCTAATCCAATGTGGAGATGTTTATATATATATATATATATATATATATATATATATATATATATATATATATATATATATGTATATATATATATATATATATATATATATATATATATATATATATATATATATATATATATATATATATATATATATATATATATATATATATATATAAACCATAAAAAATCTATAGGGTGTATGTATATATATGCATTTGTGTATGCATATGCATTTGTGTATGTATATGCATTTTTTTAATGCATATGCATGTGTGTATGCATATGCATTTGTATGCATATGCATGTGTGTATGTATATGCATTTGTGTTTGCATATGCATTTGTGTATGCATATGCATTTGTATGCATATGCATTTGTATGCATATGCATTTGTATGCATATGCATTGGTATGCATATGCATTTGTTTGCATATGCATTTGTATGCATATCCATTTGTATGCATATGTATTTGTATATGTATGTGCGTTTGTTTAGGCATATGCATTGTGTATGTGTGTATGTGTGTATCTGCATGTGTGCATTTGTGTATGCATATGCATGTATATGCATATGCATGTGTATTTGTGTATGCATGTATGTATATGCATATGCATGTCTGTATGCATATGCATGTGTGTATGCATATGCATTTGTGTATGCATATGCATGTGTGTATGCATATGCATATGCATGTATATGCATATGCATGGGTATGCATATGCAGGTGTATGCATATGCATTTGTATACATATGCAATTGTGTATGTATATGCATGTGTGTATGCATATGCATTGTGTATGTGTGTATGTGTGTATGTGTATACATTTGTGCATGTTTGTATTTTTGTGTATGCATATGCATGTGTGTATTTGTGTATGCATGTATGTATATGCATATGCATGTGTGTATGCATATGCCTTTGTGTATGCATATGCATTTGTGTATGCATATACAACTGTGTATGCATAGGCATTTGTGTATGTATATGCATATGCATGTGTATGCATATGCATGTGTATGCATATGCATGTGTATGCATATGCATTTGTATGCATATGCATTTGTGTATGTATATGCATTTGTGTATTCATATGCATGTGTGTATGCATATGCATTGTGTATGTGTGTATGTGCGTATATGTATACATTTGTAAATGTCTGCATTTGTGTATGCATATGCATGTGTGTATGCATATGCATGTGTGTATGCATATGCATGTGTGTATTTGTGTATGCATGTATGTATATGCATATGCATGTGTGTATACATATGCATGTGTGTATGCATATGCATGTGTGTATGCATATGCATGTGTGTATGCATATCCATTTGTGTATGCATATGCATTTGTGTATGCATATGCATGTGTGTATGCATATGCATGTGTGTATGCATATGCATTTGTGTATGCATATGCACACACTCATCCTCAGGCTATGCTCCCTAATAACAATGCACAATTTGGTGTCACATTCGACAATGGTGAGAACCAATGTTGAAGAGATTCACCTCCTAATTGTAAATCTTTGGATACAAAAGGATGATATGACGATTGTAAGCAAGTGAAGTGAGTGAAGATGATTGTGAGAAGCATGTCCAATGCACATAGACACACATACACAAAAAAGAAGCAAAGAGTATGAGCAATAGACATATAATGATCTCAAAAATAGACTTATAACATTTCCCTTCTCAAAGTTCTAACACAACATTACCAAACATCTCTCATCTAAATTGAGCTCTCTAGCTCTATTTATAGTTTTTTACTAGTTTCGACTGGTTTCAGAAATAATGTTTGGCATGGTTGAAAATTAGGCTTTAGAGATATTTTGAGGGATCTAATGAGCTCCAAAAAAATGTGAAAACTTATATTTGGTTTCTATCTAAGATCCTCAAGCTCAAGGACTCCTTGCCTTGCACATAATGAAGCATTTTTCTATAAAAGCTGATTTCTTGGTTTTCTTGTATATACAAAAGCAGTGATGAAAATCACTATTTTGGGTTTAAATATTATAGACCAGTATAATCTATCTTCACACACACCAGTCCTTTCTTTACATGATTCTATGCCTTTTATGTGACACTTTGTTTTCATGCTCGTTCTGTACACAACCACAGGGCTGAAAAACATACACTTCTTCATGCAAGTCGCCATTCAAAGAAGCAGCTTTAACGTCAAATTGATGTACATTTCAACCATCCTCAGCTGCAACGCACAGATGCTACGAACACTAGTCATTTAGCATGTAGGAGCAAAAGTCGCCTCAAAATGAATTCCTCTTTCCTAAGCATAACCCTTTGTAATAAGCCTAGCCTTATACCTGTCAATTATTCTATTAGGCTTATGGTTCAGATGGTATACCCACTCAGAGCCAATGGACTTCTTGCCATGAGGCAACTCACATAAAGATGAGGTGCCATTTTTCATGATAGCATCATATTCTGATTGCATAGTAGGCATCCTATTTTCAACATTTTATGCTACATCAAACGAAATAGGCTCACTCTCATGATAAGGTGTATAGGCATCAATAGCATAGAAATTTGATGCAAAAGAAGCACTTAAGAGCAAAAAAAGAGTATGATATGACAGAGGTGCATCTAATTTGCTATCACTCAAAGTCTGCACCAACCATTTTGGCATAATTTTTTCCTCTTGAATATCTGCTCTCAGCAAATGCATCATGTGAATTTGCATCAGAAATGCAATCTTGAGCATCATCACATGAAACCTGTAAAGGCTGAGAGGTTGCCTCATTAGAACTAGCACTAGATTATCCAGTTGTAAAAAGAGGGACCAAGTGTCCTACATGTCTTTGGACCTAACTAGTGTCTTCTTAGTACATGAAAGTAAAAGTTGAATAGCATCTTCCAGAAAAACAACATCACACCTAACCATTATGCTTTTACTCTATGTATGATGTAGACGATAGCCTTTGCTTTACGAACCGGAACCATCTCCCATCATCCGAACCCCCATCATACCTTTTCTTATTTTTTTCTATTATTTTTATTCTATTTTTCTTTTATTTTAATTCTTTATCCAAGCTCAATCTTTATATTTTTTTTTTTATCCTTATTTATTTATCCGCACATATTGGCCTATGCCGAAATCGAATGTGACTCATGGACCTGACCACCCGGCCAGGTTTAGCCCACCCATCTACCGACCCGACATAGTACACGATGCACAATGTCAGCCTCATACAAAATCAACGTCAGCTCGTGGCTCTGACCACTTGGTTAGAGTGAATCCACCCGCCTTTCAACCCGTATGAGTCTGTAACAACATGTAGGTGAGGCCATACGACATAACTAGCATCAGCTCGTGGCCCTGATCGCCCGACCAGGGTAGTTCCACCCGCCTACTAGCTCATCGTAACGCCCAACAGCACATGCACATACACATAGATAGCTGGCTGGTATAAGAATTCTTTTCTTGAGAAATAATCTGTCTGAAGGTCAGATCAGACGAGAGATCAAGAGTAGAAGTCGAAGTGTCTCACTCATCAAGTGCTCATAAATGCTAGTATATATAGATACTTAGTCTAGGTCTTCCTTTCACCTTCTTAGACCTTGTTCGCGAAAGTTGTAGTCCATCTTCTAATCGTACTCATATAATCCTAGCCCTTATACATCACATGTAATCTTGTTAGTGGTACAAGATCTTTGGTCTACTTAATTTTCTTATTTATGCGTTTCTATATGCATTATATGCTGAATCATGCAATCTTTATATATACACATATACAAGAGAAAAGAAAAATCTGAAGTGATAACATCTCACCAATATGAAGTCAGAAGCTGCTTGAGCTTGTCGCCTCTAATCTCCTCTTCTTATTTCATTCTGAGTCGCTATCTTCTATTTACTGATTTCATTCTTGTTTCTTTTCTTAAATTAAAGCAAAACATCAGTTATATACATTCCTATTTACAAAAATATTTCTTTAAGCTTTAAGGAATTTTATTGAAAAAGATTCTTCCTTCAATCTCACCTTCTTTGATACATGCTCGCCAAAGAAGCTATGCTTGAAAAGAAGCCACCTTTGAACAACATCAATCAGAGAAGCATTTTTAACCGAATTAGATATATAGACAATCCATTTCGTTTGCTTGTCCATCTCTTGGTGGCTTGTTTGGTGTACATTACTCTTAGAAAATTCGAAAAGCCATGATGCAATCATTTGAACATAGTCACCTTTGTTCATGATCCTGTCACATGCATCATATGAGGATGCACATGATCAATGAAGAAAACATGTATAAAGCGTTTTGCAATTTATTATGTTTAAACTATCGACAAAAATATCCTTCAAGCATGGATTTTCATCCATTTCATGCTTGAGATTGTTTGAAAGGTTTTTATCATTTTAATTATGATTTTCCAAACTTTCATCATCCTTGCAATTGAGTCTTTGAATAGATTCATAAGTTCTGCACTCTGAATAAGAAGAATCATCATCTTTTGATTGCAGTATATATTCATATTTTTCATTCGATCTGTCATGATGTGTTCCTGCTTGAATGCCATTAATTATAGAATCTACTTCTATCTCTAATCTATCCAAAAACTCTTCATCTTCGTCTTTTTCCAGATTCATTTGCTCATTGTCATGAAGAGACTCAATATCACTGAGTCCAAGAAAGTCTTGATCTTCAATGTCCCTAGAGACTTGCTTATCGAGATCAAATTCATTGTAATTTTTACACCTTATAGGACAATTCATGTAGTCTGACGGCAACACAATTACTTTATACAAAGTGCCATCATAGATTTCTTTATATCTCTCGATTGCTTCTTGCCCATCCTCTTCAGAGGATGTATTTTTGCCACACTCATCATACATTTCTTTAATCATGGACTCTTGCTCACTATGATCATTTATATGTCCCTCTTCATGGAGTGTAGCATCATCTACATACATATCACTCTCTAGAACTCCAATTAGAGGTTATCCTCTATCATATAAGTAGGAACATTGTCCTGCATCTCAGGACTTATATCCAATGTAGTATCAATCAGAGGAATATTAGAAACTTGATCTATAATTGAGTTATCCTCATGACAAGCATCACGCTCATCATGTTTGGCATGCATATCAATTTTTAGAGAACTACTTATTGACATCTCCTTGATCTTGACATCATTTCTGTTAACATCATTTCTATTGATAATTTCTTCATGTTCATCTCGAGACATTGTAGACATCTTTGGCTTTTGGCTTATTATATATCTTGGTTTAATGTTTATATAATTACTTCTTATGAGATGTGAGGAGTTTGTTGGACCAGAAGAAGCTTCATATTGATTTCTTGTTTGAGTATCTTGACTTTTAATTTGATTTTTTTTTTTTGAATTAATTGATATTTGGTTAGCTTCTCCTTGCTCCTTTACTCCTTCCCTCATTAGGATTTGTACTTTTGGCACACTTAAAGATGTATTTATTGCAAAGACATCTTTTGTCCCATGACATTTTAAAGGTTTAGAGTTTGTATCATTTATTATTATTGGTTCTTCTTAACAAACCTCAATATGATTATATATGTGGTTTCCAATCACACTTCTTTCTTTTTCGATCGGATTTACTAAGTGTTTTTGAGTTTTCACATTATCCTCAAGGTTTGGCATGCATGAAATATGTGAATCGGCTATATCTGCATGAAGGTCCAATTTCCAATCATTTCAAAATTTCTCAAACATTTACTGTTTTCTAACATATCTTATTACAATATCATGAACAAGTGTCCAATCCTCCGTGAGTCCCGACTCAGAATCCAGGTCTTGTAGAAACAAAATTAGTTCCACTCGGGCTCTAACATCTATTGCTAGTAGGAGTAAGAACACCCTTTCATGCATTAGTCATCTTTGGTCATATTCGGACATATCTTCAAATTGTTTCTCAATCTCTGTTTTAATTTCTAGGATCGGTCGATCTTTGGGCATATGAACCCACCTCAAGAAAGATCTACGAGTCACTTTATCAAGGTCCTCTAGCATAAATTGCCTGAGGAGTATCGCTTTGTATCGAGAGCATGTCACTTGATTTATTTGCATTATTTGGTCTTGCATGTTGTATCCCGACACATAGATAAATTTTTCGCATAATTCTTTTTCCGTCATCGGAGTCAATCCCACACCTAGGTATTTGGCCTCGAGTTCATACTCTTTACAAAACTTAGAGACATTTTTGCCATAGAAAAGCCTGCACCGCTTGATTAGTTGGTCATTAAGCGATTGGATGGCTTTTTCTCGTCTATCCTCTTCTTGGAACCTTATGAATTGGGCTAAGAGATCTTCCATATTTGAAGTGCTAGGTTTCCTAAACTAGATCGTCAGCTTGATTCCTCAATTTGCTATCTCTAGGATTCACTCACCCCCTCCTTTCACACCGGGTTCACTAGGTATGTCTGAGAGTTCTTTGTAGAAGGAGGGAGAAGTAGATCAGGTGAAGGATTCAACTTGAAGATCGTGGTAACTTTCATAGAGAGAGGAGAATGAGATCTAGAAAAGTTGCGCATATGATTTTCCTTAAGTCATGAACTTGAGCTCATAAAGAGCAGCCAATTATTTTCACTTCGATTCAAAGTCTTTTACAAGAAAAAGAACAAGCCTCTAACATCATCTCAAGCCAAAGTAGTGTGATCCTCATACTTTCGGTCCGACCACATTATATTTGTTCCTAACCATATTTAATTTCTTTAAACCCAGTAAGCAAGCTATAAATTCTGTTTCCGCCAAGGAGAGGATGCCTCTCTATGGAAAAAGTAATTAAGGCACATGCCAATACTCAAATATGTTCAGACACAAGGATTTTCACAAATGAAGGTCACGGGATGATGGAGGTAAGGATAGAGAGAGAAAGAAGACCGTAGGTGAGATGGTGCAAAGTAGAGATTTCAAGTTTTTTTGTGATTATATATATTACTAATGGTTTTTACATCGTACATATTTGTGAAGACAAAATCATTACAGTAAATAGAAGCGAAGATGAAGATGATAGTCGCAAAGCTGGTAAGGAATATTCACCAGAGTTAATCCCTGAAGTTAGTTTTCCACTTTACGTATTATTCCTGTCAATCAGCCTTGAGATGCGCTATTGAGGCTCAAGCACGCATATAAACCATGATAATGCCACATCTACAGACGATTACTTCGTTATTAAACTACATTTTTCCAATTGCTTCTTTGCTACCATAAATGGGAATGCATAAATACAATTCAATACTAGCGTTAACCTTTTCTGCTGCTCCTTTCGTCACTAAAGATGTTAAAGAGTGGAGTACATGATTGACTCGATAAACGTTTATCATCAAGGAGTACTAGGTCTAGGAGCAAGGGTTTTAGGATGGACAAGCTCAAATCTGTGTCACTATTTTAACATATAAGCATATAAGCTTCGTCCTCTCTGCTTCATAGAGTGTTTCAGAATATTCAAAGGATCATAGACAAATAACAACGTATAACAAGTGTTAAACTTGTGACCTTTGTATTCACAGATTATATTTATTCCATACTTTGGAACTAGATTATAATAATCAAAACTAATTTGCATACTTTCAACAATCAGACGGTAAACAAACTAGACTTCATTCGATCATCTAAGATTATGGCGTTAACATATACATTTGTATGTAAGCTTCAGCAAAGAGCAAATCATTCAACATATAAAATAAACCATTCGGACTCTAAAAAAAAAAAATATTTACAATCCACGAAGTCCATCTAGTGAATACATTCACTGCACACACATTTCAGCCTAAAATTAGAATCAATCTAATTATGCAACAGGCATGAATTGATAACACTCTCATTAACCAGTTTCAGATTCAAAACCGAATGAAATTCACGCTGACTAGATTCATTTTGCCTGTTGCATACAAATAGATTGCGGTGGACTTACATGGATAAAGCTTTTTAGTGTGAATAGCTCTCGGGTACCACTAGATAGAAACATCAGTAGCTCTTTCTTCCCACCTTAATCAGATGTATGTACAACTTCTGTTGACCACGACTGTTCTCCGACTTCCGAAAGCTTTCGATGTACAATAGAAACCTTAGATATTCATCATGGAAGCCATCAGAGAATAGACAGACAGCACATCCTGTTTTTCCACCCGGTAACGTTCTTTTCCTTGAGAAATCAGAGTTCTCCTGGATGTTTTCGAATCCCCTGTCTCTTTTTTTCTTTCGTCTCTTGCTAACATATCAATCTTCTCCCGATCTCCTTTTTGCCGCTTGTCTTCCTCTTTTCTTTCTTGAACGGCCACCTACCAAATATGCTAAGAAAGAGAAAAAAAGAAACGCAGCTTTTCTATTTCTTAAATGTACGCATATTTACACAAATAAATAATTCGACTTCACGCACATATTTCCAATGCGAATGTATATACAATAATTGCTCACGATAATACCTCACAACAGTGCGTTCATGGAATAGTAAATATGTACTTGAAACATGTAATCACACTTCCAGAAAGTTATATGTACAAATGTAACCTTGTTGAAGATGTACAAACACCTCAACACATGCATCATCATGCATTCAAATACATGTAAAGCATTTTGTTTGTACATATGCACATATGAGATTGTATATACACTCATTCTCATGATGCATTCACATGGATGCAAAATAGAAATTTGGTAAGCATACGCTCGGATATACATACATATAAATATCGTGGCGCACACAAAAGGTATATATAAGAGATGCAATCTAGGAAACAACCATCTCCAACAATAATACATGACGAAAGCAATATGCGAGGGGTTAAAATCACCCAGCTCAATCGATTGTTGCTTTCATACTTTACTTGCATGATTGACGCGCTCATTGAATTCAATCGAGTTATAATTACCTTCCATTGAACTTTTTAATTGCATTTAATTGGATTGTGGCTTGGTTTTTGCCATCTTGAGCACAATGGGAGGGATAATTACATGACTCAACTCTATACTGTCTGCTAAAATTCACAACAGAGATTACAATGGAGTATTGTGATTGCTAATCTTCTATATGATTGAAAGATCTTATGATGCTATCAATTTAGTCATTACATCAAACCAAAATTTACATTACACACACACATATATCAACAATTTGAGAAAATAAAAATTAAGATTAAAAACAAAGTAATAGAATGTATGCAAATGTGAAACGTGTGTGAAAATGCATTGAGAGCTTGGACAAAAAGATTAACTTATATTTATACACAATCTTGCATCTTGCTTTTTTCTATTAATGAATATACGTAGTTTTACAATTAAAACTACTTCTCAAAGTGTCTAAAATTAATGATGATTAAGAAGATAAAATTTTCTTCATAGAAGTTATTGTGGATTGATATCTCAAAAAAGAAGAAACTAATATGAATATATTACGGGAAAACGTTTTTTCTATGAAATATATAAACTCTATAATAAGCGTGTTCTTAGTCCAACGGATACTTGCATGTATATTATGCGTGTGTAACAAATTGATTTAACTTACCAATCAGATTCATGAACATGGTAGTAACAACTCATCTTCAGTTTTATATATCCAATCTGGAGGTTTTCTACACAATCTGCTAGAAGATGCAAGTGCTTGGCCTCTAAGGCTCATTCAAGCGAGTCCAGCAACTTTTCTGTGACACTTGCCAACATCAATTGGACATTTTACAATTCCTTTGACATTAGACATCTCACCTTGTTTTGGCCTCTGAATGCACTATTATAGTGCTTATGTAGGCAGTTTTTCCTTTTTGTGCCAAAGATATATAGAGCTTTTCGTTTTCCAATATAAGAATCTCAAAGTATGCTACATGTTTAGCACAACTCGATGTGAAAAATGCTTTTCTCAATGGCTGGATTTCAAAGGAGGTTTACATGGCTCAACATCCTGGCTATGAAGACCCAAGCAAGATAAATCATGTACGCAAATTGAACAAACTTCTTTATGGTTTGAAGCAGACACCTAGGGCATGGAACCATAGGTTAACTACCTAGCTTCATGATCAAGGATTCATGATGAGAAAGGCGGATTCTTCTCTCCTTATCAAGAGCAGTAATTCAGAAATGATATATTTATGTGTATATATTGATGATATCATTATTACAGTTAATGATGCCAATGGCATAAAAAAAAAAAAACCAAATGATGCAAGAGTTCAAAATCAGTGACCTAGAGTTTATGAAGTATTTTCTTGGACTTGAGTTAGTCTACACAAACTTTGGAATTTACATCACTCAAAGGAAATACGTGTAGGACGTGTTGAAGAAGTTCCACTTGGAGAATGCAAAGGTATCTTGCACCCTTGAGGTAAATCATAAATTGGGTGATCGTGAAGGTGATTTGGTTGAAGAAATTGCAAGATACTAAAGCATAGTTGGAAGTCCTAGCTATGCAACATTAACTAGGATTGACATATGCTATGGAGTAAGTATTCTGACTCAATTCAGGCATGAACCTAGAGCATCTCACTTGGAAGCTTCTAAAAGGATTCTGAAGTATGTCAAAGGTACTCAAAACAAAGGACTTTACTTCCCATACACATCAGATTCCAACATTAAGTTATACTCAGATGCAGATTCGGCAGGTTGTAAGGATGACAGAAGAAGTACTTTTGGTTACTTGTCTTTTGCATGTGATAAACCCATTTCATGGCCTTCCAAGAAGCAACCTATTGTTCCCCTATCTTCAACGCCAGCTGAATACAGGGGTTTAGCAAATGCTACACAAGAATCTATGTGGATTAGATTGCTCTACTCAAATTTGGGACTTCATACTTATTCAGCTATGATCTTTGGTGATAACACAAGTTCGTTGCATCTTGCAGCCAATCCCATTTATCATGCAAGAACCAAGAATATAGAAGTACACTATCACTATGTTAGAGAGAAGCTATTAAGCAAAGAGATATCATTAACATATGTATCTACAAACATGCAATGTGCATATTTGCTAACTAAAGCACTTGATGGTACTAAACTTTGCAGGTTTAAAACCATGAATGGATTGCAGGGCATTCAAGAAGATTCATGAAGAAGTGCAAGACAAGATGTTTGGCTTGAGGGGAAGCTGTTGGTGCAAATATACAAGCCTTTAAATTTGTCTTAGCTTGGATGATTATATGTGGAAGTACTTGATGGATCATATGAACCATAGCTTGTAACTCTTTTGATCAGTCACCATTGTAAAATGTTTTAACCTTGAGAAAATATTGTAAAAGCAAAATCTCATGGAGTTAGGGAAGTATGAGCTACGAGTTTGTCATGAGAGAATATCTCCTAATTTGGAGGAATCACTTTTAGGTGGAACCAAGTTTGAATTCAAATTCAAACTTGGAGGAAAACTACTTATAAGAGGACTAGGAAAAAAAGTTGTTGTTGAATGTGCTTCATTGAGAGCTCTTGCATTGATCATTTATAGGATTTGAGTAGCTTACATCATAGTCTACTCATTCCACTATCATTGGGCATTGTTACAATGCCAATGATCTTGTATACTCATGTGTCATAATACATATACTTCATTGATCATCTCTGTCTACTTCTCTCTAATGACTACTCACACTAGTGAGCTTTGTTTGATCATATCTAAGTGCATTCTCAACGATTTTCCATGATCTATAGCTTGTTGGAATCAGTTTGAAATCTAGTTTATGGAAGCAAAGTTTCAAAGCACTTTCTTCAGCCATTTGGGATAAATCTCCATTGAGCTACACACTAGTATTTATTGTTCAGTCCCTAAAATATCGAGGGTAAGCTTTGTATTGCTAACTTGATTTCTCAGAGAATATACTATTATTTTAGATGATTCCACTTGTAACCATCAGCTATCTAAGCTAATTAAATTCCCTAAAAAGGAACTTAATCAATTGCAATTGTATTGTGAGCGTTGAGGAAAAGAACTAGCAGGTGTGTAGACCAAAATAGCAAGTTTTGTGATACTAGCTATTTGTGAAGTAGTTTGTTTTGATTCAATTATTTGAAGGACCAACGCCAAAGTACATAGTTTCGTGTTATTTTCAAGCTAAAAGGACCTAATATCAAACTTTGAAGTTATTTAGGATAGGTAAAAAGCACGTTTTAGCAGTACCAACTCACTTCCTTGAGGTATCCTCTCATCTCTTCCAACAATTGGAAATAGTTAAGCTTTCATGTGATTTCTTCATTCTTCATTTTCCCCAATAAATGGCTAAAGGAATTTGTGTTCTAAAGTCACATAATTTTCTATCAATTTCAACTACCAACTGATTATCTTTCACATTCTTTAACTCATCACAGGCATACGTCGCATCTTCTTGACTATCACACCAAACACACCTATTATCGCCAGTTCCTCTTTTGTCAATATTTCTTTTGAGCAGTGGAGTGAAAAGGAGGACTGGCTAATAAACTAGCTGAGCAAGAGTAAATTATGGCATAATAGCCTGTATGGGTTCTTTGTAGTAGTTGCAACAAGAACCACAGTAGGAACAAGAATCTAAAGAATACCACCATCTTCAATATCGATTGCATCACCTTCAATAATTGTGTTTGTAGGTGTAATATGAATTTATCAAGAGCCTACAAAATATTCCACAATCCTTTTGCAACTAATACATGATGCATCATATAATCCCGTAATCGATAATTGGTACCATCCAGTTTATCCTCAATAGATAACATAAAAAATACATCACTACTTTCAACCATGGCCACTAACTAAAATAACGTGATGTAGAAAAATGATTGTATCTCAAAAAGTTTACTAGAACTACCATGTGGAGTTCTACTAAACTTGTAGTAGACTTCGAGATTCTTATACTAGTGAAATTGAAATTCAACACTCATGGGGAAAAATCTCATGGTAAAAGATCTCATGTCAAATCAAGGGAAAAGAAGTTAGCATAATTTAGTTACAAGGGAGTTCTATGATTTGTCTCTTTGAAGTGGAAGGAGTAAAAATTTCAATGAAAGAGACCAAAGATTTTACACATTTATATCATTTGTATAGGGAGATATAAACAAGATAAGGCATGCATGAATTCTCGCTTTGTGTTGTCATTAGCCAACACTTTTGAAATAGTGATAAAGTGTATAACTTACAAAATGGCTTGAGCATGAAAATGTACTAAAGAAAACTCATGAAAAGATATGTAGTTTGTAAGGGATTCAATCAAGTCGCGGTTGGAGATCCACTTTGAATCATACTCATCGAATAAACATATATGGATGCACATAAAATGTCCTGACCTTTGAAAACATTAATAATTGATTATTGATTGAGATTCATTGTCAAACTAAGAAATAATGCTCATGATATATCATACATCCTCTTCAAGGGAGGATATTTATTTTTAAAAGAAGAACTTATTGGTTATTTGTATATTCTTTCTCTCTTTTGAATTTGCCCATCTGAATCATCATAGACTCTAATCTCCTCTCTCTGTCTCTCTCCACCCTCATGATGCTCCCCAATGTGCTCTCTATCTCTCTCTTACTATGATCATTAATAAATGATACATAGAATGTTTTACAAACAAAGGATGCCTTTTTAGTAGGTCCCCTCACATTTGTGTGTATAATCTCTAGTGAACCATCACTTAGATATTTTGAATGCTTGGAAGGTTGTCTAATCTACTTTCCCATCTAGCATGCTTCATCAAATGAAACGTATTTTGGTTGTTAAGATCTAAACACCCTTTCATAGTACTCGTCTTTGACAGCTAATTTGACCTATGTATTTTCATGTGACCTATCCTTTTGTTCCACATATCAAGCTCTAGTATCATACACATACTCTAAGAGAAACAATTTCTTTGATTGGGGCTTACCTTGGATGTAAATAATCTACATTGCTTATGACCTCTAGCACTTGATATACTTTTCTTTGATCCAAAAATATGAAAAGTAAATAAATAAATCTCACTTGTAGTGCTTCTTATACTATTTGAACAGTCAGCATCAAATTCTTGGTGATGATAGACAAATAACGTACACACTTCTAAAATTCTTTTTTCACTTATCTTGTTGTGTAATATTATCTCCTATTTCAAGATGATCTACATGAAAGAACATGCACATTTGAAAAGCTTGAAGCATACTAAAACATGTGGCTAGAACAACCAATATTTGTATACCATAGGTCACGGTCACCATTAAACTTAGTTGCTACATTCATCATAAGAAGAGATCATAATGATCACTTTTAGCTTCAACTACATATTTATTTTTACTTTTTTTTTGAGTAGCATCTGTTCTATTATCATCTTGGTTCTACTCATTTTGATATCAATGTTTATAATTGTGTATATGCCTTAAACATATGTAGTAGTTTTTTTTTTGTCTTTACCTTTTTTGGTAATCTTTGATTGTAGTTGGTTTAGACTCTTGTAGGACTAGTCCTTGATCTAAACCTTCCTCTAGTGATGAAGGAGATACTTGAAGTTGTTTGATCATCCTTTGATGTATTTTTTCCTCCTCTTTCTGTACTTAGGAACTATAATTGCATTACCTCTTGTTGATGATCCTACATAGAGGGCTTGTTCTTTATATCCTTTCTCATTTGAAGAAGAGGCATTTAGATTTACATCCTCCATCAAGATGAGTGTACCAAGCTGATAAAACTTTGGTAACTTTGACTTAGATAAACTAGAATAATTAATGTCTTCCATCATCATTTTGGAGTCCATTGAGAGTATGTGGTAGGAACTACAATTCATTTAAAAATCAAAAAGTTATCATGAATTGAAGTCCTTGTATATTTTTCTTATAATGTTCAACTCGTTTTTTATTTGATTCTTATTTCTCTTGTCCTTGTAATATTGGATAAAAATACATACTTGTGTCTAGTTCTTTTATGCGGCCTTACCAATGAACCTTGGAGTATTTTGTGATGAAATGAATATAACTATTTTCTCCTTATTCAAAGAAATAAATTACCTCAATTATTGATATTATTATTATCTAGGAATTCACCTTTGACATACACACCATCAATCAAACCATACAAGCCCCTATTTTGCAATTATTAATGATTCTAAGCAGCCGTGTTTGATAGTTGTTCTTGTGAAGCTTTTCCATATGTCCATGATCATCTCTAACTGTGAGAATGCAAAACTTTATCCTCTCAAAATTCTTTTGGATGATTTTATTGCAAAAAAGCATAAGATCTATTTTGGTAAAGAATTCTATGCACCTTTGTTTACTTGGATGTTGTTTGAGATGGTTTCCTTGCTTTCTTCTTCTACCATTGTGTAGTGTTGATCATGAGCCTTTGCTCTAATGCTCGTAAAATTATTCATCAAGGAATTATAACCTTCTTCAAGCTTCAAATAATTTCTCGATTACCACGACTAGACTTTTGTGGCCTCAAAAGTACATCTACAAGTAGGTGGAGCGTGATAGGATGAAGTTTACCTGCTAATGGACTAGTATGAAAAGAATCATATATGTTTGTAGAACGTATTGCTCTTTTTCAATTTGAATTTGATAGAAATACATGGTCCAGTCTCCGTGTTGTTTCCCCATATCCTTCCCCTTACGAAAATTCTTGGGAAGGTAATCTAAAACTGGGAAACCGCCTCTAAAGGGTGCTAATCCGCTCCCATGTGGCACTATCTTCTGAACTATCTTCCCACTTTACTAGGCACTCTTTATACAAGTGACTCCTCGTCCGTTTCTCTCAAGTGCGTAGTATGGTTTCACGCTCATGTGGAATAGATTGGAGAGAAATAGGCTCTACTACCTCACTATCTGGAATGAGGTTGTCAGATTCACCTAGTGTTTTCTTAAGCCGGTTAACATGAAAAATTGGATGGATTTGACTATTCTCTAGAAGTTGGAGCTGGTAAGCAATCTTTCCTTTTCTCTTAAGTATTTGGAAAGGTCCACAATACCTAGGAGATAGTTTTGGACAAGGTCCCATCTTCATGGTTTCAGACCTAGATGGAACTCTAAGATAGACCTGCTCTCCTACCTCAAAGTTCATCTCTCTCCTTTGAAGGTCAGTATAGGCTCTAGCTCTATCCTGAGCTCTCCTAATGCTGTCCTTAGCAAGTCTAAGCATATCATTCATCTCTTCCAAGAAGTCCTTTGCAGCTTGAACTTTCTCATTCTGCAAGCCTACTACATAAGGAGCTCTTGGCTAAAACCCATACATAAGCATAAATGGACTATGCCCAGTGGAAGAGTGCTTGGCACTATTATATGCAAACTCTACTATAGGTAAGTACTCTTCCCAATTAGTTTGCCTTTCATTCACATATGCTCGAAGCATATCCTCTAGGATTTGGTTAACCCTCTCTGTTTGCCCATCCGATTGTGGATGCTCGGCCCTACTCATGCTAAGTTTTGTATCCAACCTTTTGAAGACCGCTCTCCAAAAGTGGCTAGTAACTTTCCTATCCCGATCCAAAACGATGTGTAAAGGAAGACCATATAACCGGTATAGGTTCTCTACAAAGAGTCTAGCCAACTCTGGTGTCTTCACTGTAGTACGAGTCGGAATAAACCTAGCTATTTTGGTTAACCTATCCACAATTACCCAGACTCAGTCGTGGCCTCTCTGTGTCTTAGGTAATCCGACTATAAAGTCCATGGAGATACTCTCCCACTTCCCATAAGGAATATCCAATGGGTGCAGTAGTCCTCCAATCCTCAACCTCTCAGATTTGTTGACCTAGCATTTGTTGCACTTAAGTACATACTCTAGGACGTCCTTATGAAGTCCAGGCCAATAAAACTGCCTCTTAACAAGATCATAAGTCTTGTTAACTCCTCGGTGTCCCACACTAGGTGTGTCATGACACTCATACAAAATATGCCGTCTCATCTCAAGATCTCTAGGGACACACACCTTTCCTTTATATAACAGATATCCATCATGGAAACTGTAATTCTTCCACTTGAATCCTTCTTGAGTACCCGTCGACATTCCATCCTCACTGGAAACCCGTATATCAAGATCCCCATTCTCAATGGCTTCCCAAATCTCGGAATATGCAAGATCAAGCCTACATTTCCCTCTAAGGGACTCAAGTAGCTCGCTAGTGATGTGAGAAAAAATCAGTCCATTGAGCATAGGCATGCGGCTAAGTGAATCAGCCACTACATTAAACTTTCCCTTCCTATACCTAAGCTCATAATCAAACTCCTCAAGGGTCTCTTCCCATAGGGCCTTGTGACCTTTAAGGTCTGTTTGATTAGAGAGCCACTTAATGCTCTCTTGATCAAACACTATCGTGACTTTGGCACCATATAAATAATGACGCCACTTCTTCAAAGCATGGACAATTGCATACAACTCCTTCTCATAGACGGAGTAATTCTTGTGAGCCAGTTCTACTTTCTTGCTCTCAAAAGCTACTGGTCGACCATCTTGTACTAAAACCGCTCCTATATAAAATTCACTCACATCCGTCTCAAACTTTGCTTCTATTCGTCTCCCCAATGAAAGGCTTTCCCTTTCTCTTTAAGCTGTTCCATCATCGGGACAACAATCTTGGCATAGTTCTTAATGAATCTTCGATAGAAACCTGATAAACCTAGGAAGATCTGCAAATCTTCCAGGTTCCTTCGATGTGGCCATTCCATAATAGCCCTTACTTTTTCAAGATCCATCTGGATTCCATCTTGGGAGACTATATGCCCAAGGTATCTAACCACTAGTATGAAAAATTCACACTTTGATTCCTAAGAAAAGACTGAATTTTCCCTTAGCACTTGAAATACCTTCCTCAAGTGTTCCAAGTGCTCCTCTTCTGATGCACTATAGATCAGAATGTCATCTAGAAAGTCTACTACAAAGTGTCCTAGATAAGGCTGTAAAACACTATTCATGAGCTTCCTGAAAGTGGCAAGAGCATTGGTGAGACCAAAAGGCATCACCAAAAACTCATATTGCCCATATCTAGTCCTAAGTGCTGTCTTAGGGAGATCCTCTGCCCTGATCATGATCTAATGATATCCTGATCTAAGGTCAAGCTTGGTAGAATACCTAGCTTGATGTAACTGATCATATAGATCTTCCAACCTAGGCATTGGAAACCTATTTTTGATTGTTACCTTATTAAGTGATCTATAATCTATACATAGTCTCATAGAGCCATCCTTCTTTCTAACTAGGAGCATTGGCGATGCCCATGGTGAGTTACTAGGTTTGATGAAGCCCTTATCTAAATGATCCTGTAGTTGCTTCTCAACCTCCTCATGCTGAGAAACACTAAGCCTATAAGGTGGTCTGCAAATAGGGTTAGTCTTAGTAACAATCTCTATGGCATGGTCAATGTCCCCTCTCTCAGGTGGTATCCCTCTAGGTAAGTCAGTGGGAAAAACATCTCTATACTCAAACGTAAGATCCTTAAAACTTTTAACCATACAATCTTGCAAAAAAGAATAGTAGAAAGTCCTATTCATATTTACATTCCTAGCATGAAAATATACATCAGATGAGCTGTCTGTACAATGCCCCATATCATGACTATACAATAAAAACATGTCATGCACATGCTGAGAATAACAAAGACTATACAACTCTAGTGATGAAATGAGAGGTGCACTAGGTACATCTCTCTCTCCCTGAATATAAACTTTACTTCCATTCTTTTCAAATTCGAGTGTGTTGTTTTGAGAGCTGCGCTTAAGTGTATCTCCCAACCCCCATATCCACTCTCTTCCCAAGACTAAATCTGTCCTTTCCATATTCATAATTTGGAAGTTCATATAATCTATATAGTCTTGCATCTTGACTTCCAAATTGGATACCATAGTATCCCATATTCTTTTATCTTGCCCTTGCATCATAGATACAATGTATTTATGTGCACTAGGCTGCTGGGGAATCTTTAATTTCTTCACCAAAGCATAGTTTATAAAATTGTGAGTGGCAGATTCATCTATCATGACCCGCACCCTGGTCTCGTATACACTACCATGCAGTTTAGCTAGGTCATGTGGTCCAATCTGCGGTGACCACAATGACTGAGTCAACACTAGGTGTGCTCTATATCCTCGTGCATCACCTCCACTCCCTTGCAGCTAGAGCTGCCATGAATAGGAAGGGTTTGCACTACGTGGACCGCCTTTTTGCCCTTTTTAGTGGCCATACTAGACTCTGGTTCGTTTTTCTTCTCTTCCCCCTTCTTGAGTGGACAGTTCCATTGTGAATGGCTAGGAGATAGGCACCTAAAACACAGGTTCTCTCTTTTGGCCTTCTCAAACTAATATGTGGATAACCTAGGCCCTTGTGATCTTTGTTTCTTAATAAAAACTTTGTTTTTCCCAAAAGGCAACTTCTTCTTGAATTTAGTTGTACTAAGAGGCTTGAAGGGTTGATCCATCTCCATATTACTATATTGAGCACAGTTATGGTCTTCATATATCTGTGCATACTTGATCGCCTCCTCAAATGTCTTAGGCGCATTCCTTCTGACTTCCCTCTTTATGGCTTTGTCTAAGCCCCTAACAAACCCTCTAGTCTTCTCAAAATTATCTAGGCCCTTAAGTTTCAAAATGATCTCTCTATAGTGGGATAGGTAAACTGAAAGAGGACCGCCTCTTTGTGTAATCCTATCCCACTCATCCCAATTCCTCTCCTCCTCGTTCTTAGGAAGAAACTCTTTTTGAAAAGGATTCTGAAACTGAGTCCAGTCAGTAGGGATAAAGTTTGCCTCCTTAAGACTCATCCACCACTTATAAGCACGCGGTCCGAGGGAGAGGTTCGGCTCTAGCACACCATACTCTAGTGGGGTGCCCTTCATTTGATGCAAATCATGCCACTTTTGTAAAAAAGTGTAGATTGCATCCTTATTACTATCTCGGTCATCCCCTGTAAAGGTAGGTGGCTTCAAGTCTTTGAGGAGGGGAGCTTCCCTAGAGCTCTCTCCTTTATGCTTACTAGGAAGAGAAGTATCTTTCCTAGTGAGCTCCAAAGGAATAGGAGGAGTCTCTCTTTCCTTCCTAGCTAGGAAAGAGGTGACACTAGTCTCAAGTGAGATCATTTGAGACTTAAGCTGTTGTATAGGAGATGTGATGCTACCAAGATCTTTCTCTAGCTTGAGGGTTTGCTCTTTCAAGTTAATGAATTGGTCACAAGTGACAAATTCATCTATAAGTTCCTCGTATGTATAGTCTTCCTATGAAGGCTCTTTCTCTTCTAAGTTCTCTTCTATTTCTTGCCCTAATTCTACATCTTCCATTCTAGAATCAGGATCCTCTAGTTGCTCTTTAGATGGAGAAGTGTTTTCAACTACTTGTTTGCCTTTAGATTCCATGTTTAAGTTCCCCTCCCCCGTTTGCTAACTAGAGTGTTTGAAAAGGAATGGAAGTAAAGCTCAAATATGCAAGAAGAAGAGAAATATATCACAAGAGCACTTCCCAGCTACAAAGTAGAGCTGCAGAAGCAAAATCCAAGTGGTCCTTGAAGCTTTAGGTTGCTGATTTTGAATCGTTGCGAGGCCCAAACAAAAATTGGAGATGTCTAGTTGGACCGGGGAGGTTCTAAATACCATAAACCATCCAATACAACTCCAAAAACACTTGGGAATAGCCCTGGTCGGGCAAAGTGAGTAAAACTGAGCAACTTCAGAGAATCAAGCTTTTTTGCATCTTCCCAAAACCTATAACCCATCTCTACAGCCCATATTACATATATGCATCATTATTTTGCCCAAATTCTTGATCCATGGCCTCACGTTTGTACTCTAAGGTTCCAAGAAAATTTTTGAAAACGTGAGCAATTGACCTTCTTGTCCAGCTTTAACTTCTGAGTGCCAACGAAGGAGAAGAGGGAGAAATATCCCATATGTGGGCGCACACGTAGAAGAGTACAAGCATATAAAGAGGACTAGAATGCCTCTTTCTTCATCCTAGAGGAGGGGAGGAGGGAGGAGCCCGTCGACTGCTGCATATGCGCCCCTGTCGGTTGACTTGTGGACCGCCTTGCGCCTCGATGTATGTGTCCGTGGGTCGTCCCTCGACTGCTAGTGGTTGTTGTCATGATCGCCATCTGGCTCTGAAGCTAGTGTGATAATCTCCTGATGATACCCCTCACTTTTGGGGGGGGGGGGAAGAAGGGCTCGATACCCGAGAAGACTGTTTCTCTAAAAGCTCTCTGAGTTCTATGTGTGTACGGAGACTGATGTCCTCTTTTGCCGCCCAGCCGCATAGTGATTTCCAACATTACTCTCTTCCCAATATAAGTCCATACTCTAGACTCCTCATATGAGTGCCACTTGGCACTCATATGGGTATCTTACTCTATATGAATAAGAGGAGGGTCTCACCTCTAAGTCGTGTTCATATAGGATACTCCATGTGACAACACTAAAACATATCGAGGGAATACCGACGGTCAGCATATTGATGCTCAGGTGTCGGCATGGGTATGGCCCTCAGACAATTTGAGAAAGCCGCTTAGCCTCGGAAACCCTGCGTCCGTATAAGCATCGGTAATTCCAGTAAATTACCAATGCTTATACTGATGCTTATACTGATGGTATCCTTTTAACCGGGCCCAAAACCAAAATTCATCATTTTGAGCATTTTGAATCTACATTTTCTTCTATCGGCTTTGTACCCACGAACAGCACATCTCTGTTTGTCACTCTTTCTCTCTCTCTCTCTCCCTCACTTCCTCACTCCCTCTCTCTCACTCTCTCTCTGTCTATCTCTCTCTACCTCCCTCTCTCTCTCTAAGCAGACCTCTATCTTTCTATATCTGAAGTTTTGGTAAGTAGATCGTACATATTGTAGCACAATTTTTTCTTTGTTTATGTTTTTGCTTCTCTAATATGTTCTTTGTTTAGTTTTTCAAGAGATTTTGGGATCACATCTTTGGAAATTGGACAAAGAGAAATTCAAGTGGATTTTGATGACCTTGATTCAAACAATTTTCTCTCTCTTTCTCTCTCTCTCTCTCCTTGCCTCTCTCTCTCTCTAAGCACACCTCTATTTTTATAGATATGAAGTTTTGGTAAGTAGATCGCACATATTGTAGCACTCTTTTTTCTTTCTTTATGTTTTTGCTTTCCTAATATCTTCTCTCTTTAGTTTTGCAAGAGATTTTGGGATCAAATCTTTGGAAATTCGACAAAGGAAAACTTCAAGTGGATTTTGAAGACTTTGATTCAAACAATTACATTGATGTAAGTGATTGCTTTGTTTTCGATTGACCTAGAGAGGGAGAGATACATATACATACACACAAGCATGCATATGCATACAAGCATGCATATCCATGCACACAAGCATGCATATGTATACAAGCATGCATATGCATACAAGCATGCATATGCATACAAGCATGCATATGCATACAAGCATGCATATGCATACACGCATGCATATGCATACAAGCATGCATATGCATACACACATACATGCATATGCATACAAGCATGCATATGCATACAAGCATGCATATGCATACACACATGCATATGCATACACACATTTACACAAGTGCATATGCATACACACAATCATATGCATACAAACATACTATGCATACACACATGCATATGCATACACACATGCATATGCATACACACATGCATATGCATACACACATGCATATGCATATACTTACACACATACATATGCATACACACAAATGCATATGCATACACAATGCATATGCATACACAATGCATATGCATACACACAAATGCATATGCATACAAACAAGCATGCATATGCATACACACATACATGCATATGCATACAAGCATGCATATGCATACACACATGCATAAGCATACACACATGCATATGCATACACACATGCATATGCATACACACATACACAAATACACACATACACAATTCATATGCATATGCATACACATATGCATATGCATACACAAATGCACATGCATACAAACAAATGCATATGCATACACACATACATACACAATCATATGCATACAAACATGCATATGCATACACACATGCATACACACAAATGCATATGCATACACACAAATGCATATGCATACAAACAAGCATGCATATGCATACACACATACATGCATATGCATACAAGCATGCATATGCATACACACATGCATATGCATACACACATACAAACATACATATGCATACACACAAATGCATATGCATACACAATGCATATGCATACACACAAATGCATATGCATAAAAATAAGCATGCATATGCATACACACATACATGCATATGCATACAAGCATGCATATGCATACACACATGCACACAAATGCATATGCATACACACAATCATATGCATACAAACATACATATGCATACACACAAATGCATATGTATACACAATCCATATGCATACACACAAATGCATATGCATACACACATACACACATACACAATGCATATGCATATGCATACACACAAATGCATATGCATACACAATGCATATGCATACAAACAAGCATACACATGCATACACACATACATGCATATGCATACAAGCATGCATATGCATACACAAATGCATGTGCATACACAATGACTATGCATACACACAAATGCATATGCATACACACATACAAACAAACAGACATAATCACATACACAATGCATATGCATATGCATACACATAAATGCATATGCATACAAACAAGCATGCATATGCATACACACATACATGCATATGCATACAAGCATGCATATGCATACACATATGCATATGCATATAGACATGCATATGCATACACACATGCATACACACATGCATGCACACATGCATATGCATACAAGCATACACACATACATGCATATGCATATAAGCATGCATATGCATATCAGCATGCATATGCATACACACATACTCACATACACATATACACAATGCATATGCATATGCATACACACAAATGCATATGCATACAAACAAGCATACACATGCATACACACATACATGCATATGCATACAAGCATGCATATGTATACACACAAATGCATATACATACACAATGCATATGCATACGCACAAATGCATATGCATACACACATACACACATACACAATGCATATGCATATGCATACACATATGCATATGCATACACATATGCATATGCATACACATATGCATATGCATACACATATGCATATGCATACACAGAAAAGGATATGCATACACAATGCATATGCATACAAACAAGCATGCATATGCATAGAAACATACATGCATATGCATACAAGCACGTATATGCATACACACATGCAAATGCATACACACATGCGTATTGATACACACATACACACATACATACATACACAATACATATGCATATGCATACAAACATACACACATACATACATACACACATATGCATACACACATACACAATGCATATGCATATGCATACACATATGCATATGCATACACACATACACACATATGCATACACACATACAAACATACACACATACATGCATTCACAATGGATATGCATATGCATACATATATGCATATGCATACACACATACACACATACATGCATACACACACACATGCAAACACATGCATATACACATACACACATACACACATACACAATGCATATGCATATGCATACACACATACACACATACACACATACACACATGCATACATACATATGCATACACACAAATGCATATGCATACACCAATCATATGCATATGCATACACCAATCATATGCATACACATATGCATATGCATACAGAAATGTGTATGCATACACACATTGGATCAGATGGGATCTTCACATTGGATCAGGTGGATCTCCACGTACACCTTGGGGAGCGCATGACCATGAGGACTCCAAAGTATATCACATATGTAATGGAGCTCTAGTCATGGATGAAGTCAATGCATCAGCACAGTCGATAACTTTGCTCCATAGAATTTGGACATTTTGTAATGATAAAATGGAGCGAACATGATAGGGATTCTAAAAACAATATCACACAAATGATATATGAAGAGTACCGGCTAGCACCTGGGAATCCTATTGCGAGTTTGGAGTGGATTCAGCATACGGCATGCGAGGTGATGTCTCATCGACGGTCGCAAGCTCGCGATGCTTTTAGAGGAGGCTTACCAAAACTTGTGTGGTTAGATTTTGCAGAGTGGGAATCGATTCACGATGAGCAGCAACATACTCCTGATCGATATCGTCAACAGAGAGATGCGGCAGTCACACGTTTGGATACGGTTGGAACGTCGCATTTAGGTAGTGGCGGATACGACAGTATGCACTACCAATTTGTAAGTATCATGTTAATTATTGAATTTGTTTGTGTTCATCACATCATGTACGTTCATGTAAAAACATGCATATTTATTGTAGGAGTTTGCAATGGGTCGTCCTTCGATGCAAACCAAAGAATCTTTTGGATATCATCATGGATTGACTGCACTGTTGCAAGATTAAGAGGGACAAGGTTCAATCATTTCATGAGAGACTATTTTATAATTACACATGCTTTGTGTCATTTTACACAAGCTTTGTTGCAAGATTGCAGGTGTTAATGTTTTGATCCCCTTATGTATATGCTTTGCCACAATTTTGTATTACACTGCTATGCGACAATTATGTACTATAATTCTGTATTGGATTCCTATATAGAAGTGCCTTTTCACGTTGCCACAATTTTGTATTACACTCCTATGTGGCAATGGTGTACCATAATTTTGTATTTGTGCTTTGTCACACTCTTGTACATCTTTAATTTATGGAATATACAACCTTTTGTACATGATTCATGGTTCATTTTTGCTCATATAAAGTCATGTTCTGGTTGTCATTAGAGTACATAACACATGTACTCGGTTTAGAGTTGGGCAGAGTGTATTGTCTTTTGCTAAACAACATCATGTTGTAGCAATAGACAACACACTCTGCCCAAAAAAAATTGTGAAGATATGGTCATTGGTATAGGCGTCAGTACGCCCACTACAACCATCGGTATGGGCATCGGTACACCCAGAAGAGGCATCAGTATGAGCGTCCGTATAAACGTCGGTAATACCGACGCTCATACCGACACATATACCCATTCATATACCGACATTTATACCGATGACTATACCGACGTTATCTTTTCGACGCCCATATAGACCCCAACACCCACATCGTGCAAAGATTACGCCCATTCAATTTCCTCGGTAGCAGCCTCGGTATACCCTCGATGTGTTGTAGTGGTAGAGAATACATTCTACTTGTAAAGACACATGTCTCATAAAAAATATTCAATGCAGCTAGGATTTAAATATACAACACAATAGGATTAAAAATGAACCCTAAATGCTTGATTTGGATATGAAATTAAAGGTATACAAGTTTCCCAAGATATGCCTATAAAACCACAACTACGTACAGATAGACATATGATCATTTTAGACTAAGAGGAAAATAAAAAGATCTCTGCTCGTATTTCTCCACAAGAAACTAACTAAAAAAATTTCATATACTAACAAGCTCATTATAAAGTCGTTTTGGGAGGTCTAGAGATCTCAAGTGCTAATAATAAGGCAAATAGAACTAAATCATGAGAAGTAGCAACATCAACCTTCTATTGTTACATTACACCAACCTTCTTGTGACTCATCAATTCGAGTGACCATGTTCTATATATCATATGATACTCCATCCATCCTCTACCCTTTAATTGAGAATTCTTCAATTATCTGAAGACCTTCTAAAGGTAGTTGCATCTTTTGGCGCTTGCACCTTAACGTATACATAAAATAATGTCTTCAACATAGACAGTCATGCACACACACATGCATGTATGTATAATGTGTTTGTCTATGTGTGTATGTGCATGAATGCATTTAGAAAATTATAATGCAAGACGTGTTATTATCCACAAAGCTATAAATTGTCGTTACGATTTTGAGTTGGGAATGGAAAAAGGGGTTTAAACGAAAGCATCTTCTAGTGTAGTTCTATGGAAAATTTCTGAAACTTCTAAAACTTGCGAATGGTCGAAGTTGCATGGCATGTTGATTATGAACTTGAACAAGCGGTTCATATGGTACCATTGGGCACAGTCCATAAAAGGCCAAAATGAAAAAAATCATTCTAAATTAGGTCTTCTTCGCAATTACCCTTCCAACTTCTAGATATAAAATCCTTCAAGTTGCACATTTGGATACTATCCGCAATTAAAACACATAAAGCAGTCAATCTAAGTTAGTTCTTTTCCGCAATAATGAATACATCTTCAGCGACAAAAGCTGTACAAGTTGCGTGTTGGAGTACTTCAACTGGCAGAATTCGAAGTTTCCGATTTTGAAGGATCCTTTCATCTCGATTTCAATATTTTCCTTTCCACACTTTACCTTCAGTTGAATCAATCAGCTTACGGAATTTGAAAAGAATAAAATAAAGCACCATTGTGTTGTGTGATGGCTAGAAGCTGAAGTGAGAAAAGTTATGATACTGTCATTAGGTTGACATTGAAGTGAACTACTTCTAACATGTTCCATCCCAGAATGAAGTCTAATAATCCTGAACATTCGATATAAATTTTTAGTCGAAGATTAAAGCACATAAATATCTCCTATTCAAGTCTCATCTCCTATCCGCATAGCATTTCTTTAAATTTAATTTTAGAAAATCGCCACAGGTAAATATAACCATGTACAACTACTAAAAATAAAACTCATACAAGCCACCATCTAAATGTTATGTATATATCATATCATTGATCGCAAGGGATGAGCATTTTATCCAATTTTTGTGCCATATATTTGGTGTTTTCTTCCGACTTCTTGGACAGATTTGTTTTCAATGCATCTAATGAACTTCTCAGGAGAAACGCAACAATCATGGCTCTTATATATTGTGTAAGGCTAAGAACAATACTGCACAAAACCAGTGTTTCCGTCTTCCCTGCATAGTGGACTTATCACATGTATTCATAAACAAGATAGGAGAAAATTATTTTGACATTCAGAGATTTATTGCTTTAATAAACTTCCTTTAGAAAATCATTTTCCGGTGTCCATACTTATAAACGCATGCACTGAATCAACAAGATAATTGCGACCCAAAATGTATAATCTGACAACAGTCTACATCATTTGGATACCATAACGAATATTGACTGAATATGGAGCATTCGAAATCTCACATGAAAACATGATAGATCGTAAATTCTACATTTAGATATCATGTGATTCTTTTGAGACATGGATCGATCCCAGTACCGTGGTTAATCAATTCCGTTATTTGTTTCCAGACACGGATCGTTCCCATTACTGTGGCTAATGCTACGTCTTTTTACGTGTATATGTAAGTAGCCATAGAACTTGAGGAGCATGACGTTTTCGTGCAACTCGCGAGTTTGCAAACGTCCCCTATTGTACATCAGTTTGCCGAAAAGCTTTGCGCGTCACGGCATGTGACACTACACATGCGCTTTATTCTGCTCTCTGTCACATCCAAAGAAGCTTTGGACGATCCAGCTTGGAAGGAAAATCAGGCAATTTAAGAAAGTTGGGTTGTTTCGGAGGTATATTCGCAACTTGAAGCAGGAAAGTCCTTCATCTTGCGTATTGCAATAGTGTGACTTGCCAAATTGCAAGTGCGCTTTGTCAAGGAACGCATCTTCTACGTGTGCTTTTATCCTTTCTTGTTATCTTAAATCCAATTGAAACAGAAAGCTCATTGACGTTTAAGGAAAATGTTGCGCCCATCTTGGCCGATTCGAAACAACGGTTGTCCTACTTCAGACATCTCATTTCTCGATTCGGAAACAAGATCATGTTCATGTACTGAAAAGGAATTAAAAATGGAAGGATGAGATTCTTCAGGAATAAACTTTATAAGTTTTATCTAGCTTAGAATTTTCCATTCTATTCATGACTTGAATGTTTCCAAATTAGAATTTTTCATTGAAAAATACAAGGAATTTTCCATTCTAGCATCAGTTGGTCCATAGGTAAATCCAGAAATATCTGAAGGCATGCCTACAAGTTTTTTGGGAAACAAATTGGTTTATTTGGTGGCTTGATAAAGGGAGGATATGACATTATCAATATGTTTTTGGTAGGAATCGTCTGAAATTTCAAGCTGCTATGAATAAAACCCATGATTCCTTATGGATGGTTCATGAAGGATCAAAAGTACATACCATAAAACCAAACTGAGGCACTTGTGGAGAATTATGTACAAGGATTTTTTGAATTACATTGTTTCCTACAAGAAATGCTATTTAGAATCCAATTTAAAGCATCAAGATAGATTTCAGCGTGATGATTAATCAGTTAAAAGGCTCAGCTTAAAATTCACTACTAGAAAAAGGATGGCATAGTGATGCCCCCCCATTAAAAAAAAAGCAAGTTTCATCACTTATGAAATGAAAGGGTCGCATAAGCGATGAAACTCTTTTTTTATTAAATAAAGTGGGCCCATCACATAAGCGATGCCAAGCATTTCTTATGCGATGCTCGTTTGGATCCTCACAAAGTGCTGCAATTTTGCGATGCTCCTACCGATGTTGGGAAACTACCTACAATGTTGGAGTGTTGCATAAGCTACGTCTTCAGATTTCAGAGCAATGCATGAGCGACACTCTGGAATGTTAAAAAAAAATCTGATTTCTTCTAGCACATTCGTTTCGGGATGGAGATGAGAGAGAGAGAGAGAGAGAGAGAGAGGGAGAGAGAGCAAACATGTGCACACAACCTCCTAGCTAGAGATGGTCAAAGAAGCACAAAGGTATGCTCACACACAGACATACACACATAGATTTAAATACACATGTACACATGCATACACACAGACATATACACACATGTAAACACATAGTCACACACACATATACACATGGACACACACAAATACACACACATACACACAAGAACACAGAGACATAGACACACACACATACACACATAGACACATACACATGTATGCACACATAGACACATACACACACACACATACACATATATACACACATACACATTTATACACACACATACACATGCATACACACACATATATACACACATAGACATATACACTCACACATACACACACATACACAAATACATACACCTTTACACACAAATACACACATACACATATACACACACACACACATAGACACACACATAGTACACAGACACACATAGACACACACATACACACATAGACACACACACACATACACACACACACATAGACACAATCACACATACACACATGGACACACACACATACACACACATACACACATAGACACACACACACATACACACATATACACACATACACACACACACACATTTACACACACATTTACACACACACATATATACACACATAGATACACACATACACACATAGACACACACACACACATACACATAGACAGAGACACACACATACACACACATACACACACACATACAAACATAGACACATACACACACATACACACACATACACACACACACACTCTCTTACACACATATTTACACACACACACATACACATGCATACACACATAGACACAGACATACACACATAATCACACACACACACATACACACAAACACACACACATACACACACATAGACACATACGCACACAAATACACACATACACACACATACACATACACACATTCAAACACACACACATACACACACATATTTACACATACACACACATACACACATTCAAACACACACACATACACACATAGACTCACACACGTACACACACATACACACACGACCACACATAGACACATACACAGACATACACACACATACACACACATAAACACACACATATACACACACATACACACAGATTTACACACACATACACATGCATACACACACACATATATACAGACATAGACACACACATACACACCAACTCACACACATACACACATAAACACACACACATACACATAGATACATACATAGACACATACAGAGTTACACACACAAACACACATCCACACACATACACATGCATACACACACATATATACACACACACATTCATATGCACACATAGACACACACATACACATATAGATATGCACACATACACACATACACACACATACTAACATACACAAACACATACACAAACACATACACACAGATTTGCACACACACATACACATGCATACACACACATATATACACATACACACCTATATGCATACATAGACACACACATACACACATAGACACACACACACACACACACACCTACATACATAGACACACACATACACACACACATACACACACATAGACACAAACACACATAGAAACATACACACACATACACACAAATTTACACACACACATCCACATGCATACACAAACACATATATACACAAGTATATATACACACATAGACACACACATACACACATAGACACACACATCGACACACACACATATGCACACACATATACACATACACATAGACACATACACACTTACACACACACACATACACACATCCACACACACATATACATGCATACAGAAACATATACATAGATACACACGTATATACACACATAGACCCACTCATACATACATAGACACACACACATACACACATAGAGACACACACATACACACATAGAGACACACACACAGACATACACACACATACACACACATACACACACATACACACACATACATAGAGACATACACACATATATGCAAACACACACACGTAGACACACACACACACACATAAACATACATGCATACATATGCATACATAATGCATATGCATATGCATACATAATGCATATGCATATGCATACAGAATACATATGCATATGCATATATACATACTTACATGCATACACACGCACATAGACATACACATGCATACATATGCATACATAATGCACATGCATATGCATACATACATGTTTACATGCATACATACATGTTTACATGCATACATACATGCTTACATGCATACACACATACACACATACACACACATAGCCACACATACGCATATAGAGACATACACATACACACACATATACACACAGATTTACACACATGCATACACATGCATACACACACACATATATGCACACATAAACACACATAGAACACACATATACACACATAGAAACACACATATACACAGACATATACACACACATACACACATAGACACATACACATATATACACACACACATACATATACATACATATACGTATACACATATCAGGTCACATGCATACGTGCCCACAAACATACAGACATTCATACACATGCATATATACGTAAGGATGCATACACAATTCAAACATACACATGCATACACATATACATATACA